>QTSX02000761.1:0-444235 GCA_014839935.2 Entomophthora muscae | reverse complement strand
AACTGGCCTACTTATTCATATTTTATTATCCAAGGCATGCTTGTATTGCACTTTTTAGCTTTCTGGAGCCATGTTAGTATATATAGTAGTACAGATACATTTTTATAGCAATCACATTCTGAATATAAAGAATCATTATTTAAAAAGGTGTCCAATTCAAGAAGCCAATCAGGAGCCAATCCCAATTTTTTTTACTTGATATTCAACCGCCAGAGAGCCAATTGCAGAGAATTCTATTACTAGAAAGTCAACTTCACCACAGTTGCCGGGCTACCTGCACCCAGGGTTTAGAAGAAGAGGTGCAAAGTTTGAGTGATAATAAACAGATGGTTTCAACAGGTAAAGTGTTGGGTATAAATTTAAATGATATATATTGGCTAGAGAATCATTAACAGTGGGAAAAACTATCATGGATGATATATTAGCAGGCATCAGAATGCAAGTAGATATTTGAGTCAGAAGGTGCTATTAAACCTAAACCATTTCACTTTAAAATCTTTCAAGAACTTCCAGGCATTAAGCCAGTAAAAAGATAAAGGCCCATATACTTGAGAAATTGGTGAGCAAAAAATTGCAACACAGGGTTCAAAGATAGCTGCCACATCAGTGGTACAAAGAATCATTTTTTTGGTTTGATCTGGGTATAAAACACCAACCAGCTTTACTAAAGTATATAGCAAAACTGTTGGTATCATATGAGAGGCAATAGGTATTTAGAGGGACCTCTAATTTTAATTATAGCCTTAAATTATATCAAAACACCTTGAATTAGAAAATGTATCTTCTCATTATTTGAGCCAGCCTTTTATACCAGCCTTTTCTTTATTTAGGCTGCTAGAAACATCTTCTAGGGCACTCTACCACGCCTTAAGTTAATTTATTTATGCTCTGAGCTTTAAGCTTGTATCTTGAGCAGCTATTCAATCTTTTTCTCTGCATCTAGCACCAGTAATTCTTGCTAGTGTGGTCAGATAATTAGTTAATCAAGCCTATTCTCCTTGTTTTTAATTATGAAGGTTTAGGGTCAAATAAGCTGGATAAATTCTGAAGGCCACTTAAATAATTCAAGTTACAGATTTGGTGTGACAGGTCCTGAGGTCAATATGAGCTGACCCCAGATAAAGCTGGCTGAAATAAGATGACACTTTATCAGCAACAACTTTGCAGGGTGGTCTCTAGACACCTGTTGAGGTCTCATGTCAATATGTCTTGCAAACAGGATTCACTCACTTGATCTGATGGATCTATACTTTGGGGTGCATTATCAGCAAAAACTTTGCAGGGTGGTTTCTAGACACCTGTTGAGGTCTCATGCCAATATGTCTTGCAAGCAGGATTATACTCACTTGATCTGATGGATCTATGCTTTGGAGTGCAAATGGCTGCTAAATATTCCTGGTCAGCATCTCAGCAGCAATAAACTCTAGAAAGAGGCATCTAGAGCAGAAAGCCAACAAAAAGTAGGAAAAAGATAGATAGCTTTAGGTTGATAAGTGCTGGGAACTTTACAGACAAAAAATTACATAAAACAAGCCTGGAAACTTTTTGATCCTGGCCTGAAGCCCGTTGATACCACCAAATGACCCCTCACACTGAGCAGTACTTGATAGGTATTTCCTCTAACAAGAGATTCACTCTCATACCAGTTACCTACTAAAACCAAAAACTTTACCCAAAAAGTAGCTTCAAGCTTCAACTAGTCTGAATGAGTTTTTAGTTGCTCAATTGTTGCAACTGAACCAATGAGGATTCCTATTTTGAATTGGGGAAGACAACAGTCTAATAGAAAGGACAGGAATAATAAGAATAAGGTATTGTTTATTATAGAATACTGCAATTAATATACTATATGGTGAAAGCCACCAGGCCACAAGGGGGTGGCATGGTGGCATGTTCCATGTAAGAATTGGAGCCAAGGAATAACTCGTGTGGGATCAGCAGGTCAAATTGGTAGCGCTCCTAATTAGGAGAAAGTGCTCACAGCTCAACATTGCCATCAGATTGATCCATGTTATTAGATACATCAAGGGACAGCTCATCAAGCACCCCCTGTGTATTGTGAGATACGTTGGCAGGCAAGTCTAGAAACTTGGGTGCAACCCCCCTTTCCCCCTGCTTGTTGTCAGACACCAGGATCAGAGCTTGCAGGAAATCTTGAAAGGTCCACACAAGCAACTTATGTGTGGGGATGGCATGGCAGGGGCGCAAGCAATCATGGTGAAGCTTTTTGGTGTTTCCTTGGGTGTCCTCCAGCTGGTAGGTGTGATTGTCATAGACCACAGCTATCTTGAAGGGCCCCAAGTGGTTGGGTTCTAACTTGGCTGAATTGGGGTTGAGGGTGTAAACAGGGTCACCTACAGCGTATCTGGCCTCAAGATGTCTTGTCCCTCCCTCAATTTTCTTGTGCTCAATGTATCAGGCCTTGGCGCGCCACTGGCTCAGGGAAGAGGTAGGCAACAAGGGGGGTTTTGCGGGAACCATGGATTGTAATCTCCTTTGTTCTACTCCTGCCAAATCATTGGGTGTTTCAAAGGCCAAGGTGCTGGGGCTGAACCTGGTGCCCCTGTTGATTTCTGCTTGTAAAATGAGCAGTGCAGTGGGCAGATGTTCAGTCCATGCAGTATTAAGATGTTCCTGTGAGAGTTTAGCAATCAACTAGACCAGAAGCCATTCAATTGCTTTACGCGCCCATTGGCTTGTGGATGGTATGGAGTTGTGACTATTTGTTGTAGGGCATTTTTGGTGCAGTACACTTTCATGACATGTTCAACAAGCTCAGGACCCCGTCTATAATGAGGCTTTTGGGTTATCCAAAACAGGCCACAATTTCCTTGCCAATAAAGCAAGTGATGGTGGTGGCAGTGTGGTTAGTGGTTGCTTATGCTACTGGCCAGCAGGTGAAGTAATCAATGTCTGTGATGATATATTTCTTCCCAAGTCTGTCTTTGGGGGAGAAGCCCAGCAATGTCCAGGTCCCACTGCTCAAAGGGTTCCATGGCCTTAATGGGTAGGACAGACTTAGGGGGTGCAGGCTTTGATGTATTATTTTCACACAACACACATGTCTTAAGGAGATCCAAGATGTCTTGGCACATACACAGCCACCAAACCTTATGTTTCATAATTTCAAAGAAGTTTTTTCCTCTGACATGGCCCAAGGTGCCGTGGTAGTGCAGTATGATGTCTCCTTGCTGTGTGATGGGAATATAGGGTGTCTTTTCTCCTGTTTTTGTGCAGTGGCAGACATTGCCTGCATTGGTGGTGAACTGGCTTTTGTTGTCCTTCAGTTTGGAGATGGTTACCAAATTAAGACATTTATAATGGGTTGCTTCAGGGCGGAGGTAGAGCATTGGCCAATCAGGGTCCAAATTGTTGTCCCTGGTGATAAACGTCACATAGAGTGTTGTGTTCGGTTCCTGGGGACAACATCCAGGAGGACACGGTGGGAAATCTTTATAACAAAAGATTTGAGGTTCAAAGATAGCCTTAGGTTAGCCTTCAGGGCAAAATTAAGGGCACATTCCTTAATTTCCTGGAATACAAGATGTTAAAGTCCTTTTAGCAAAAAAGACAGGAAAATCTTGAAGAATATTAAAGCCAACACAAATGTGGGTAAACTTGTCTTTATTAGAAGAAATGATTCTACTTAAATAGTAGACAAGGGTTGAGGATCATTCATTAGGTAGATAGAGTGGCAGAGGGGGTCACGTTGGGATAAGCTCATACCAGGATCAGTCAAGGGCAGGTATGATATTCCAGAATGGGTGGATATTGACCCAGACTCATTTGCAGAAGGTGAGGAATTCCCAAAATTAAAAGCAAAGCCAACCAAATCTTTGCACATATCATTATTTGAAGGCCATATCAAAACAGCATTAATGGCGCAATTTCTGACATCTCCCCCTCAAGATTGGACAAAGGGAGTTGATATTGGCAGAGAAATTTGGAGTGAACTTGAGCAAAGGGGCGGCCAGAGGACAGCAGCTTCACAGTATACTCAACACCCTTCTTATAGGTGACTTCACAAGGCCCAACCCAGAGGGAGTCTAGCTTATGGGCACGGCCTCCAGTACAATTTTGATAATAGAGGACTAGGTCATCTACTTGATACTCAGGGAGGGGGCTCTGGAAGCATTGAAGGGCAAGAGTTCTAAAGCTTTGACTTTGTAAGTAGTAGAATAGGCTTTAGCTTGGATGTCAATGATACAATAGTCAAGTCTTTGACATGAGCTTCATGATTAGTAGAGGTGTCAACCTCCATTAATGGTGGTCCCAAGATTGAGGGGGTAGTGGATTCTTGCTCATACAGCATGGCAAAGGGGGACTGGCCAGTCACTTGGTGTCTGCTGAGTTTATACGCAAAGAGGGCAGCAGGGAGGAACATATCCCAGTTAGCAGCACCAAGAGTGTAAGCTTCTGCATGATGGACACAAGGGAGGAGTTTTCCTGTTCCGCAGTCCCGTTGGTGGATGGATTATATGTTGCAGAGAAGGATTGATGTGTACCCATAGCTTCTACAATGAACATTATGAGTTGAGAATTAAATTTGGTCCCATTGTCAGAAAGCAGGACTTGAGGGCAATCATGACAATAGAAGATGTCTTGCAACAAGAAATTAGCTGTGGTCTTGGCAGTTATATCTTTTGTTGCTCTGGCTTCAACCCATTTGCTAAAGTGGTTGACGGCTACCAAGATGAATTAACACCCAGACCTAGAACTCAGGAGAGGCCCAACTGCATCAATACTCATAGTGTGGAAGGCATTCTTAGGGGGGATGAGCTTGAACTGATGCTGTGAAGGTTGGGGGCGTTGGAGCTGACAAGAATGATAGAAGGTGAGGACATCAGGAATTAGGAGGCGCATATTTTACCAATAGAAGTTTTTGCACAACCAGTCATGGGTCTTTGCTATGCCTCTGTGTCCTGTGTCAATGTGGGCTTGGAGGATGATGGCTATTCTCATACTGGGGCAGACGTAGGACAAATAGGAGTTGTTGACTTTCTTGAAGAGTTGTCTATCTCAAATCACAGTATCCTTTGATAGGGCTTGCAGTGCCAGACAAATGTCTTCTGGTTCAGTGGTCCAGGAGTCAGGGTACCCTATCAACTTGTATAGGCAATTGGCGTCAGCAGGATGGATAGCCAGTATAGGCATCCTTGACAAACCATCAACATTATGATGTTTTGCACCAAGGAAATGTACCACAGTGAAATTGTATCCTTGCAGGCATAAGGCCCAGCAGGCTAATCAACCTTTGGGCTCCTTTAATTGCTGCAGCCATTTAAGGGATGAGCAGACTGTGACTACTGTGAAATGAGTCCCATAGATGTAGTGCCAGAACTGTTTTACGGCATGCAGAACAGCTAGGCATTCTTTTTCAGTGACACTATAGTTCTTCTCATGATTGTTGAGGACTCACAAAGAATAGGCCACAGGTTGGTTGACGCCTTTATTGTCAAGCTGGGCTAAGATGGCACACACAGCTACTCCACTAGTGTTGGTGTACAAGATGAACTCCTTATTGTAATCAGGGTAGACTAGGAATGGAGCCTCCTTGAGTTTGATTTTCAGCGCTTCAAAAGACTGCTGTTGGCTGTCAGTCCACTCAAAGGGTACGTTGCAAAGAAGCTGGACAAGGGGTTTGCTTAGTTTGGAAAAATCTAGGATGAATTGTCAATAGTATCCCATCATACCAAGAAAGACTTGGACCTCTCATAGTTTTGTGGGGGTCTGCATCTTGTAAATGATTTCCACCTTATTATTCATAGGGTGTATTCCAGTTTGGGTGACCTCATGGCCCAAAAATCAAGTTGTTCCTTGAAAAAGGAGCATTTAGAGGGTTTGAGTTTTAAGCCTGCCTCCCAAAGTTTGATGAAGACAGCTTTGAGGTTGTCCAAATGGTTGGTAAAGGTGGAGCTGAACACAGTAATATTGTCAAGGTATATGAGGATACAGGAGAGTTTCAGATCTTGTAATATGGAGTCCATAGCCTGTTGAAATGTAGCCAAGGCGTTGCAGAGTCCTTGGGGCATACAAGTGGGTTTGTAAAGACCTTCTGAAGTGATTTTCACAGCCTTCTCTCTATCTTCAGGAGAAAAATTGACCTGCCAGTATCCTGGTGCTAGATCCATAGTAGAGAAAAACTTTGATCCCCCTAATTGTCTAAGAGCATCATCAATTCTAGGCAAGGGGTAAGAGTTCTTTTTGGTGAGCAAGTTTAGGCGGCAGTAATCCAACACAATGCAGTGGCCTCCATCCTTCTTTTTTAGGATCAACAATGGGGAGGACCAAGGGCTCTGAGAGGGAGCTAGGAGTTTAGCATCTAAGAGCTGTTTAAGCTCCTTGGAGTCCTGGGCATCCTCTACTCTGTTGCGGTGGCAAGGTTTGGCACAAAAGGGCGGGGCATCACCCGTATCTATCTGGTGAATAACCCCCTTTGCTAGACCATAGTTGGTTGGTTCATAGACAAATACATCCTTAAAATGATCTATAAGTTCTAGAACATATTTTTGTTGAATGAATGACAGTTGAGGGAATTCTGCAGCAGTGAACAGGGAGAGAACCTGAGGGTCTCTTTCAGGCAAGTTGAAATCACTAAATGTTCAAAAGGGGTAGAGGGACACCACTTGCTCTGAACCTAATATGCAATCATGCCCAACAACCTGGTCCTTAGTCACCTGCATAGGCAGGGCAGTCAGGTTAGCTAACAACAGCTGCACAGGCTCTTTATGAGTCCGGTCCAAAATCCCAGGGCATAACTGAGGCTCTCTATGGCTTAAGGAATCAGGTGAATATAGCTCCAGAAATGATTTTTCAGGTAGTTTTTAGGATATCTGGGAGTCTATAATCACTTGTGAGCCTGGTGGAATGGTGATAGCTGCAGGGGCAAGAAGAGGCACACCTTTCTCTGCAGGACAGGAAGGGAAAGGGGAACACATATTGGAAGAATGAGTCCTATACTTGAGTGATAAGATACCTGTGGGATATTTGAGCATAAAAGTCTTAAAGCGTTTTCCTGGGAGACGCGGGGTTCTTCAAAGATTAGAGGGATCTCATACCCTAAAAGCAATAGGTATCATTCTCAAAGGTTTACAATCCCATTGTACTCTCAAAGGAATTGCGTACCAACCAGGAGATTGTAGCTTTTGTTTTCTAGGACAACTATGGGGGTCACAATAAGAAGCTTCCCAAACCTCATTGGCAGGGCATAATAGGCACCAATGGCTTGGGTTTGGGTCATGCCAGCTGTACCAATGACTGAGTGTAGTAGAGATTGGGGGCCAATTTAAGCTTCTTCATTAGCTTGGACAATACCACATTGACTGAAAAGCCCGTGTCCAAGATAGCCTTGATTTTAACCTTTTGGATCAATACTTCCAAATGGGTAGTATCTTTCCCAAAGGGGGGCAAGACAGCCAGAACGTCCTGAGCAGCTTCCAATTCCTTCTCCCATTTGGCCAACATGCATTGTAAGGCAGGAATTTTCTTATACACAGTCTTCAAGGGGAGAGATACAGTCATATTCTAAAAGAGAGCTTCTGCTAGCTCAGCAGCCTCTTCAGAGGAATCTACCAAGACAGGGGGACAATGGGCCTGTGCTAAGTAAGGAAAATCCACTATGGCCTTAGCTTCACTCAAAGATGGGCAAGTTGTAGTCATGGTTTTTCCTGAACACAGCTTGTAAGGGACAGAAACTGTCTCCAGGACTGCCAGTATGGAGTAGCCATAACCATCAGACTCATTGTAGTCAGAATCTCTGGGTTTGGAATCACTGGAAAGATTGTGGAAAAGGTGAAGGATAGTTGGGCCAGCCAAGGGGGAAGATTCCTTGTCAGACGGGGGATCAGGAGGAGACAGGAGATTGACCAGCAGAGAGTGTCTCTGCCTCTAAGCTGTTATCTCTTTTCTCGCCTACTCCTTTGAGTCACAACCCTCTACCCAAGGATTGGTGCAGGTACGTGAGTAGTGGCCTATTTGACCACAGTTATGACATCCTTTTCTCTTAGACTGTCACATGAGCCTAGGATCATAATGCACAGAATACAGGAGGTGGTTCCTGCATTGTTGGCCTTATTTTTGTACACCACAGCACCCCCTTTTTTCAAATGCATGTCTTGCAAGAGTGTCTTAATACTCTTCATTGAAGTAAAGATAGCTTTATGGACCTTTAAGTGCAGACATAGGAGTTGGTTCACCTTTAAAGCGTTTGAACATGCTGTGTACGCTTCCTGGGAAGTTAGCTGATTACTGGTGATCAACTGTTGTCCTTCAATGCAGAAACAATTGGCAAATTCAGTCAATGTCTCTTTGGGCTTGAAGGCAATGTGCATAAACACATCTTTCTTGACTTCCAAGCTGAGATCTCCTCCAAATTTCTCAATTAAGAGGCGCTTCATGTCCTCCCAAGTGACAATAGAAGGGAGTTTGGGGACCACAACTTCTTGGCACGTGGGATGCAGACAGGTGAAAATATGTTTCTTCTTAAGTTCATTGGTGGCCCACCAAATTGCAGTCTTGTAAATTGTCAGAAAGGCAGCAATGGCAGAGGTTTTAGAGTCAAATGTCTGTTTGAATGAAGGCTTATAATCAGGGTCAATAGACAATGAGGTAGATTGGCTGTTGTCACCTGGATTAAGAACATTAATGTGGGGATTTCCCTCAAACTCAGATTCTGCAGCTGGCTGTCTAGCAAAGAGATGTTGAAGGCTCTCCTCCAAGGTGTCTAGTGTAGAGCTGTTTTGTCCACTGATATCCCTGGCGGTAGTGGCAGCAGCTCCAAATTCATCAATCATATCTGTTGTACTGCTAAGGTGCCTGCAATCCCATTGACATGAGTGGCTAAGGAGGTAGCCTGAGATGCCAAAGGAGAAAATTGCGTACCCATTGTCTCTGTTAGGCGGGTAAGATTCTGCACTTCTCTTTCTAGTGTGTCTTATCTGTCAGCAACGTTGTTGGTAACTGACACCAAATGGTCTAAAGCGCATGGCATAATTGATATAGGGTTGCCCTTCCAAACCAGGGCAGCATCCATGGTTGGTATGAACAGGGACATCAGTGACCTCTGCCTCTCCTTTGCCATCAGATTCAGAGGACAAATCATCAGGGTCTGAAAGGTGCTGCTGCAAATACTTGATCTCACCTTGTAAAGTAGTACTTGGTCTGTCAACAAAGCAATTCAAGAGTCGGACATAGGTTCTACTGGTGGAGGATTTATAACAGAGGATTGTTGTTGTGTAGTGGCTTTGAGTTCAGCTATGGCTTCCCATACCTTATCTTCAAAGGCAGACAGGACCTCAACAGAAGGAGCAGGAGGAGTTACTTCAATGGAAGCTACTCTATTGTCAACATAGTTTTGAACCTGACACAGAGTGTTTCCTAGCTTGGCCTTATCAAGACCATATTGTTGGTGCAGATGTTGGCCCCAATTATTGATGTTGGTCCCAACCAACTTAAGTTGTGAATTAACATTATCTCAAAATTGATTGAGCTTGTTAGCTAAGGTCTCAAAATCTTGACAATACTTTAGAAGGGTTGCTTCTATCTGCCCACAACACATAGCTTGGTGATCAACCAGGTTGCACAGTCAATCCTTGATATATCCAGGGTGCAAGGAGCAAATAAAGTTCAAGGACAAGGTTAAGTACTTCTGTGAATCCAGCAAGTTGTTCTGGTTATCTGAAATACAAGCAAATGGGCTACTTGATCATTCTTGATAGACAATATTGTGTGCATGGTTGTTGGAGACAGCAGTGGCTACAGCAGTCAAAAGCTGGTTCTGTGATCCTAGCGCCAATTGATGATGAACCAAGGCGGGTTGGATGAATTGGTTGACTAATGAGCCAATAGACTCCATCAATGCAGGGGGAAGACCAAAGTCCAAGAGGAAGAAATAAAGATCTTCAGAACATACTAGGACAGAGACCAGGGATAGTGTGCATTGCCACAGTGTCTGTGTGGAGGAGGGAGTGTGCAGTGGCACAAGCTTGCTCATAATTGAGTGAGAAAGCTAGAAGAGGGCCCAAGCAGGCCCAGGAGACAGCACCATTACCATGAGAGTTGAGGGGGTATTGGTGATATCTTCTTCTAGAGGAGGACTAGAAACTTTAGGGTGTGTAGGTACTTCAGAAACAAAAGGGGAAGGACCAGAGAATGTGTGGGGGAACAGAGTAATCAAGGGGCTTGCAGCGCCTGTAGTGAGCACCATTTTGTTGTGTTTGGCTCCTGGGGAAACATCCAGGAGGACACGGCGGGAAATCTTTATAACAAAAGATATGAGGCTCAAAGCTAGCCTTGGGTTAGCCTTCAGGGCAAGATTAAGGGCATGTACCTTAATTTCCTGGAATACAATATGTTAAAGTCCTTTTGGGAAAAAGACAGGAAAAGCTTGAAGAATATTAAAGCCAACACAAATGTGGATAAACTTGTCTTTATTTGGAGAAATGATTCTACTTAAATAGTAAACAAGGGTCAAGGATCACTCATTAGGTAGACAGAGTGGCAGAGGGGGCACGTTGGGATGAGGTCATACCAGGATCAGTCAAGGGCAGGTATGATATTCTGGAATGGGTGAATATTGATCCAGACCCATTTGCAAAAGGTGAGGAATTCCCAAAATCAAAAGCAAAACCGACCAAATCTTTGCACATATCATTATTTGAAGGCCATATCAAAATAGCATTAATGGCATGATTTCTGACATAGAGCCTTGAGAGAGCATGTGCTGTGACAAGATCTTTCCCAGGCTTGTACTTGATACACAACTGATAAGGAGATAGACGCTTGACCCAGCCTGCCTTGCAGCATGTCAAGTGGGACTGTGTATTGAAACATTGGAGCAACTTGTGGTCTGTCAAGACGCGGGGTGGAAAGGTGGCCCCTTCCAGGCAACAGCGCCACTTCTTGATGCAGTGCACAATTGCCACTAATTCTTTGCCATGAATTGGATAATGTTGCTCTGAGTCAGTGAGATTCCTGGATTTGTATACCACAGAGAGAAAGACACCCTTGTCAGTTTCTATCCATAACACGCCCCCTATGGCCCTGTAAGAGGCGTCAGTCTCAAGTTTGTATTGACGGTTTTGGTTGGAAACTGTAATACAGGCACAGCTGTAAGTCTTTTCTTCAACGTCTCAAAGGCTTGATATCAGACAGGGGTCCAATGAAAGCGCTGTTTGGTGTCTAGGAGCTTGGTGAGAGGTGTGATTAGTTCTCTGCAATTGGGGATAAAATTCCGCATATAGGCAACCATGCCTAAGAATGTATGCACCTGATGGAAATTGGTGGGAGGTGGCATGCTGGTGATTGCCTTTATTTTGGCAGGATCAGGCTTTATCCCTTGGGCAGAGATGGTGTGCCTAAGGAACCAGAGCTTTGACTTGAGGAATTCACATTTGGAGGGCTTAGCCTTCAACTGATTTTTCCAAAGGGTGTCAAGGACAGCACAGAGGTGTTGGAGGTGTGTGGTTTGATCTTGACTGAAGACAAAAAAGGTTGTCAAGGTACACAACGGCACACTTTCCAATCAATTCCTCAAATGCTTTTTTCGTTAACATAGCAAAGGTGAAAGGAGTGTTGGTCATTCCAAAATTCATGACCTGGCACTCAAACAACCTGTGGCGTGTTTGGAAGGCAGTTTTGCTTCATCCCCTGGCGCAATGCAGACCTGGTTGTACCTTGCGGTAAGATCAATCTTGCTAAAGACCTTTGCATCCAAAAGCGTGTCAAACAGGTTGTCAATCAACAGAAGGGGGTACTTGTTTTTAACAGTCATCTCATTGAGGGCGTGGTAATCTGTGGCTAGACAAAGGTACCCGTCCTTCTTGGCTACAAAGAAGACAGCGGCCCTGTATGGCAAAAGCAAGAGGTGTATGAAGCCCTTATCAAGTTTGTCTACAAGGTGCTGGAAGAGGGTTTCATCTTCTTTTGGTGTCAAGCAATAGAGAGGGTGCGCCTTGGGAAGCAACCCTTGTAGCTGTACAGCATGTTGGATCTCCCGGGAAGGGGGTAGTTGGTCCAGTGTTTCACTGAAAATGTCCTTATACTCTTCAAGTAGAGTGACAAGTGCTGACAAAAGTGGAGTAGTCAAGAGAAGGGCCACAGGTGGTTCTGCGCGGATAACTTTGACCAAGCATTGTGTGAAGTCTAGTTTCCCCTTGAAATTGTATGAGCCTGTTTCTGTGATTCTGACAAAAACAGTATTGTGCAGCAACTTGTTCACTTCAATGGAATTATCTGAAACCCCATCTCATTCCTATTAAGGGTGATCACAGACATATCCCAGTTAATGTAGGGTCAATTGTGGCAAAACCAGTCAAGACCAGCAATGTCATTGTGGCTGAGCCCTGCCATGATGGGGCCAGAGAGCTTAACCTGGATGTTTCCCATTCTCATGGAGAAGGGTACTGTCTCATGAGTAATTGCCACTCTTTGGGAATCAACCACCAGTACTGCCTTGAATCTGCTTGGCATTTGGTCTAGCTATTGAGCTTCTGCAAACATCTGATCAATCATAGTGTGATTGGCCCTGGTATCTATCAGTAGTTTGTGGGGGTTCTCACAGAAACAAAATAGGTAGGCCAAGCAAGTTACTTTATTTGGAGAGTGACTGGCTTGAAGTATGGGGTCATTGCTATGAACTTGGAAGACATTGAGGGTTTCAACTTTGTGAATGTTGTAGCTGCAGGGATTCTTTTCTAGAAGGGATTGAGAATGAGGGTCAAGTGGGGTTGTAGAACCTCTCATAACTACAACCCCCAGGCTTTTCCCAGGTCCTCAATTTGTGCTAGCTAGAGTTTCCCTTTTCAGGAGCCCTTAACCCCATTTTTTTGCTGGTGTGGCTGGCAGCAACCTACTTGATTGTGAGCACTGTCAGGTGTGAAACAAGGTTAGGGTGGTGCGTCATTGAAGCGGTAGAACCCCATTGAAGCCTGATTATTAGCCTTCATAATTGCCTTATAGCAGTCATCAAAGGAGGCGCAGCAACCTGCGAGAACTCACTTGCAGATATGCAGTTTTAATCTGTTAACTATCAAAGTAAGGAGCATGGTGTTTCCGTAAGTCACAGCTTCTGGGACAGTGGAAAAGGCTTGCTGCCAGACAACAAGATATTTAGGAATGGAACCAGTCTGTTTGATAGCCAGGAGAGGAGTCCCTATCACAATGGGTGAGAATGTTTTGCTGTAGCAGGACTTCACAGCATCCCTGAATGTTGCCCAGGTAATTTCTATTTCTTGATGGCCCAGGTGGTGAACCAAACTGCAGCAGGTCCTGTAAGGTGGCCTGAAGCAGTGGCAACCCACATAAGCTCAGGTACCTGATATACACAAAGGCGGATTTCAGTGAAGTGGAGCCAGCTGACAATGTCATTCTCTTCCACGCCACCTGCAAAGGTTTCCAACTGAAGGTTGAGAATGTGCTGTGACAGATCTGACTGGGGCAGAATGGCACTAGTGTTGCGCTGCCCAAGGCAGAGTTGGTTGTACATGCTTGTAAGTACCAGTTGATCTTGTTAGATAACTTACCTGTCAGGGATGTCCCCCTTGGGGATTGGCAGGAAGGTTTCTTGGTGGGGAGTAGCCATACAGCCAATACTCTGTCCTTTCTTAGAAGAAATTTTCTCTTTAGGTAGGTTGTTAACCTACTGCTGCTACCACTGTTGCAACTGAACCAATGAGAATTCAGTATTTGAATTAGAGAAGACAACAGTCTAATAGAAAGGACAGAAATAATAAGAATAAGGTATTGTTTATTATAAAATACTGCAATTAATATACTATATGAGAAAAGCCACTGGGCCATAAGAGAATGGTATGTTTCATGTAAGGATTAGAGCTGATGAATAACTTATGCGAGATCAGCAGGTTGAATTGGTAGCACTCCTAATTAAGAGAGAGTGCTCACAGCTTGACATTGCCATCAGATTGATCCATGTTGTTAGATATGTCTAGAGGCAGCTCATTGAGTGCCCCCTGTGTATCATGAGATATGTTGGCAGGAGAGCCTGAAAACTTGGTTGCAACACAATGATGTCATTCAAGTGATTGCTGTGACCAAGTCTTTACAGATTGCCAAAGTTTTGGTAGAAACCAGAACTGATTTTTGAGCCCCTGGTATCAAATTATCTGATCTTTATGTAGTTGAGCATCAGGTGGCTGTTCTAAAGGTTCTTTCAGAAGGTTTACTGGGGTTGCTGCCCCTCATTTCCTGACAATAACCTGGTTTAGATCAGATGATTCCTTTATAAGTTGTTTCTGACTGTTGGTCATTTGGCTCTTGGATTTATGAGGGTTAATTATCCTGGTTAGAATACCATTATTTGTAAAATATTGTAGCCTAAGGGAAAAGATGCAATTATTCTTCAGTTAAATAATAATGGTAGCTATCTAGTTCAATGGCTGGAAAATAAATAATAAGGTAATCTATACATTATGTTTGGCTCTGTTATACCAGGTCAGACAGAAGCAGTACAATGCAATTCTTATCCCCTTAGAAAGCCAAAGTTTTATGCCTGGTGGCTGAGCCTTTAAAAAATCTTTCAGAAGACGTCCTGCCTAAAATGTGGCTGCTTTTTATCTGGAAAAGCGTTGAAACTACATGTAAGTCCCTTGGATAAATTCTGGGTCAGAAAGAAAGTCCTGGGGGTGAGATGAGTTCAGCTGAGCTGGCAACTGAGATACATGTTTTGATAGATCTGTATGAGGTACAACTTATTTCACAGAAATAGTGCCCCATATAGTAGGGTGATTATCTCCTTGAAAGCCATAGCAAAGGGTAAATAATTCCTTGATCTAGAATAAAGATGGTGCTGATGGGAGATTGCTTCCTTTTCCTGTAACTCTACTAATACGGTAAAGTTATGAAAATTGATTGTTTAGAAAATGATTGGCCTGGTAGCTTGTAAAAGTGTTTTAAAATGCTGCAGCAGGATATTTGATGTGATGATATATCCAGAATAAAATCATTGGCTTATATTTGATTTAAAATTTATTCATCTTCAATTTAAGGCGAGGTGTGGCTACCAGGTCCAAAGCATTTGACTAGTTAGCTTATTTGATTCCAGTGAACCAAGTTACCAGAGTGGGGCCCGGATTAGTTCTAGATGGCTTACTTAAAGAGTAGCAGATAAGAAAGATTGGTTTACAAAGTTCAATCGTTATGGATTTAATTTGTCACATCAATATTGTGATTCGACTGGATAAGAGGTTGTAATCGGCATAGCTGGAAGCAGCCCTATTTGGTTAACTTTGTTTAGCCTCGATCTACTCTTGGAAAGGGTTCATCTGATTAACAAAGGGTCAACCTTGGGGCGATCCTCATTTTGGGTAGAAAGCACCCAGCAAGATGGGAAATGAGATATTGCATTGGGGGCTCAGTAGAGTTTCGTGCGGAGTGACGTGTAAAGTTGGCCAAGGTTGAAGGGAGATGAGCACGGCAATGCTTGGGTCGATTGAAAGTATGGGTATAAAGTTCAGTTTAATTTTTTATGGCCATGTAATGACGATTTACAAGTCAGTCTACAGTCAAGCCATCAGTAACATTAGTCAAGCGGAACTCAAGGCAACAACAGCTAGAGAAACTAAATAAGTTGCATAATTGTTATAAATGATTTAAACTCACGATAAGCGTTATCTTTTATCAGCTATTGGAGCTGATAGTGAGATTGGCACAGCAGCGATACTTGGGTTCAATTTAAATGCTAAAGTAAAGCTCGCTTTTTAAAGTTGCCATCAAAGTCTTGGAGACTGACCAAGGCAGTAAAAGAGGCAGGTTCAGATGATCTAAGATTACATAAATGAACATAAAAGTATGAGCAGCGATCAAGGACAGTAGATGGAACTAGTCAATTTGTTGCTAGTAGGCTTTGTGGCCTCCCAGGGCTATACCCAGCCGCTAAAGGTGATGGTCCATATGGGATTTGGTACACTATCCCATATCAAGCCACTCCTGGAGATAGGGACGGTGCTGAGGGAAAGAAACCACACAGTCGTGTATGCTGCATTTGACGAGGCAGAAAAGTTCAACAAGCCTTATGGGTTTAAATATATATCCCTTGGTAGCCTTGGACAGGTCGGAGACCGGCGGGAGCAAATGAAAAAGACTTTCCGCAGCCGGGAGCAGTCTGACGCCATCAAATCCATCCCAAGCACCCTCGGCGTTATTGGGCCTGCAGCTTATCATGTCACTTATCCCGCCCTGAGCAAAGTCGTTGATCAAGAGAAGCCAGATGTCATCGCGTGTGACTTCTTCTCGCCTGCTTGCCGAGATGTGGCCGAGATGAAAGGAGTTCCCCTCATCACTGGCTTCCAATCCACCGACATGTATGACATTGCACCTTCGTCGTTCATCACCAACAGCTTTACATACGCCAGCATCACCACAGACAATCTTAACTTCATCCAACGCATCCAAGACAGGGTTTTCATACCCCTAAAGAAGATGTACTACTTCCGCCCAATGATCAACCTCATGAACGAAGCACGGGCAAAGTACAATGTACCCCCTGCCTCCCATCCCTTTGGCGACTTCTCCACTTCCCTTGGGCTAGCCAACACCTTTGAAGGACTGGAAGCTGCAACTCCCCTCCCCCAAACATCAAAATGATTGGCCCCATCAAATCAGATTCCTATGCTCCATTGACACCAGAACTATCCAAGTTCCTTGACAGCCACCCCAGGACTATGTACGTTGCCTTTGGATCAGCAGTTGTCCTTGCCGACTTTGACATTGACAACCTTGTAGCTGGTTCTTTAACTGCCCTTGCCGAAGGCTCTATTGATGGCATCCTCTGGGGACTAGGGAAGACCTTTGCCGAAGACTTTCCTGAAACTTTTACTGTCAACGGCACTGAAATAACTCGCGATCATCTCTTCTCTGACAAGCATCCCCATATGCGGCTCCTGCCTTGGGCACCGCAGACTGCTATCCTGGAGCATAAAAACACCCGCCTGTTTGTGTCCCATGGCGGTATAGAGAGTACAGTGGAAGCGATGCTATCGGGGACCCCAATTCTACTGATGGTCTTCTTTGGTGATCAGCCACGCAATGCTCGCAAGTTAGAGGATGCTGGGGTTGGCAAGTACGTCAACCGTCTAACTGCCACTCCCTCGTCCTTGGCCAGTGATATCAAGTACATGCTCAATGACAGCACCGGAAGCATCGCCGCCAACGTCAAGCGGATGCAAGCCATTACTCAGATTGGGAGTCGTCGTAAAGCTCTGGGAGCTGATGCCATTGAGGAGTACGCCTACTCCTCAATGGCATGCCGGCCCATCTATCCCCACAAGTATGGCCAAGCCCCATGTGAGCTGCAACACCTGACAATGGCTAGCCGAAACATGTCCTTTATCCAAGCCAACGCAATTGACGTCTATGGAGCCGTCATCTTAGCCCTGGTTACAGTTCTCTATACCGTGTGGAAAGCCATATCTGGTTCAGGGACCAAACCACCCAAAGACCCAACCAAGAAGAACCAGTAGTTGACGAATAAACCCAGCTTTATTTTTGAAGCCCAACATCTTAAAAGAAACAACAGCGGATTGATACACTATCCATGTGTTAGATCGGAGAGCTTTCTAGAACCCATGTCTATCCCTAGCTGTCACTCCACAATATGCCGATGCTTTCTTAGAATCCCTTGCACCCCCATCCCGCACCAGGACAGCAGCCAGAAATTACATCACATGTGGATATCTATAGCACCCTGTTTGACAAGACCACGCCATCTATATCTCATTTCTTAGGAAGTTGGGAGGCAGTAGCAGTCTCTGGGAGAGCTGAACCAGGATTATAACATTTCCCTATAACCCATAATTGTATATGAGTATGAAAACCTGCAAAGGACCCGTAAAGGTGATAGATAATCATTTCTGGGCAGAGATATCTAACCAGGAGCCATTTCAGGGATTTGTTAATTAAGCAGGCCCCCTTTTATGAAGTGAGAGAAGGCACCAAGACTGAAGCCAATAAGACATGTCACATGGATATTATATCTACAAGGAGATTTATTCATTATCCCAGACACAACACTTCTCTTAAGGGGAAATCTTCTATATAGATAGTACACTTCTGCATATCCCAGAATACACCTCAGTGCATCAGGTCAAGCTATAGAAGAAAATCTTGAGAATTTAACGTACAGACAGCAATAGCTAAATATTTATCAGAAAGATATGTATCCAGATCTATGAATGGAGAAATTCAGCTTCAAGAACTCTTCACTGGTATGATTTCAAAAGAAGTCTGAATGAGAATCTATTCAGAACATGAAAGACTTAGCATCAAATCAACTAGCAGGACCTGACTACCCCTTAAGCAACTTCTGTCTCAAGAAGAATCTGGCCAGAAGTATTTAATGAAGAACTTGCTGAAGCATCTGCATTATACATGAGCTGCTGCTTAAGCTGTAACAGAAGTGGTTGGTATCAATTGTCGATTACATATTTCAGGCCAGCCTTGGACCAGATTCTGTAGAAAGATGCCAGCCCTGCAGCAAGTGCAAACATCAAGTCTCAGAAATAGATCCCTAATCAATCTCTTTTCTGGATGAAATAGCATAGATATGGCTATTTTTCAGAAGATATGAATGTTTTAGCATATCATTTGATTATCTAGGCTTGAAATTGTTGGAGCCACTTGAAATATCTTCATCCCAAGCACACCCTTTCTTGGTCTGATTGGCTGCTTTTCCAGGCTGAGACTTATTTTCTTGATTGCTCTAATTAGCCAGATTGAATTGATTGGGTGGGTCTCATACCTTTAGCCATACATGTACCAGTAAGCTCACAGAGAGAAACTTATAAAGCCTTGCATCAAAAATAAACCATCAGGATTCCATCTAGAACAAGACTAGAATGCTCACTCTTTGGAGCCTTGGCAAAAAGTTGGCAGAAAAGAGAGGGAAAGAGATTCATCCTGGCCCATGGTAGCAGCATTCAAAACTGATCCTCTGGATCTATTCATTGAGGTAAAAGACTTTTTTGGATTCTTTGATGAGATCTGAGCCAATCAAGAAAATTTTGTAAGACTTTCAGGTGGTTCAAAAATTAGCTGCAGTTGCATCAAAGCCTGAGATTAAGAATTAATAAGGTTGAGTAAATCCCAAGAGTACATGATACACCTAGAATCAAGAAGGTAGCTATATTGCTGAACCTAAACAGAACAAAACTGATTTAAATAGTAAATCTTTAAGAGAACTTATAAATAGTCCTACAAAGAAACTATGATATTCTGGTCAAGCAGTGTTTAATCATAAACTTGGATCAAAAATGTATTAGAAAAAGTAAGACCCTAGAGCAAGGATTGATAGTTTCTGGCTGGTACCGGGTTAGGCAGGGCTGGTTTAGCATACAGTGTTATAGGTAGCCATAGCTGATAAAGAAAAAGCTGAGAACTGAAATCAAGCTTTGACACAGATCTTGACACAATAGAGAGCTTCAGTTGAAGTTTAAATTTCAAGCCCATGCAGGATATTAAAAGATGATACCAGCTAGCCCAAACTTTTAAACAAAAGCTCACTTCCCTGACTTTGATTCAAAAGAGGATAAACATCAGAAAGTTTTTGTAAGTTGGTTGGCAAAGAGAACAACCTAATGCAGCTGAAAAATCAGAATATCAAAACAAAATACCTCCAGCCTGTAAAGCTGATTAGGTTTCATTTTCAGCTGCCTGGCTGTACGCTGTATTGTTAGTCTATGTGAATCAGGCACAGTTAGCACCTGTATTGTTTATTTTGTTTAATATCAAAAATGAGAGTAAAATAATATAATTTATTGAAGGCTCCTCTGGCCTGAGGCTTACAAAAAGTTTAATGTGGGGTGTAAAAGATTGTCTTTGTGATATCTGTGAATGATAGTATATATATCATTCTGAGTGTATGTCAGTTGTTTTCTGGCTAATCATGAGCCTTCAGCCTCAGCTGAAATTCTAACCAGCTGGCTTACAAGTACCTGATTAGCTGCAACAGGTAATAGATGTAAGAGTTAAATGGTGTGCTGCATTATTCAGAGAAAAATAATGAGGATAAAATAAACAAACTATTAACTGCTTGAGCAGCACTAAACCAAATTGGGTGGAGGGGCTCATTAGTTTTGCGCCTCAGGCAGTATAGCAAAAAACAGCAACTGAAATCAAAATGAGGAAGAGCATTTGCAAGGGGAAGTCAGACGTCCAAGATGAGAAGGCTGAATAAAACGTGGGCCAAGGCGCAGCCATGGAATCAATGGCAACCTTGAAAATGATAAACACCAATCTTTCAAAGACGGGAGCAAACAGCCTCAGATGATCCCATATTTTTTAAAAACTTTCTTTTCATTTGAGTGTAATTGAGCTATATAGAAAAAAGTTTCTAGAGGAGAATGAAAAAAGTCTTAAGGGTGTTTAGGATGAGAGAGGAGAGGATTTTATAGCATCTGATTGGTTGGCAAGAATATTTTCAGCAGTTGGAGGTCCTGCATTAGAATTTATGTTAATGCCGTCACAATTCAAAAAAATTGGTGCCAATAGGTTGAGCGCTGTCATCATCAAATAACCTATAACAGGTGATCATCTTGTTGTAATTATTTAAATAAAAAATATGGCAAGTCTAGATTTTTCTGAGCTATTTGAGCGGCCTCAGCTTTGACCTATTTTTGTCAATGACAGCATTTAAACGGTCTATTTCTCTTAAGGGTTTGGCAGTGGTTTTTTGCTGGTTTCTGATCTTACAGGGGTGAACTATTCCTTTTATTTGGGGTTCTACCGTAACAATGAATTGTTATTGCCAGAGGCAGACCTGATCTCTGATGTACAGCTGGTCTCATAGTGTACACTGGTTAGTTGCGTCACAGAGTTAATGGTAGTTTTCTGATCATTTTGCTGACAGGAAACCTTTTTTTGCTCAAGTATCTGTAATTATTCCTTGATAGAAGGTACATCTGATGCCTGCAAAAAAAGCAAGCACTTTATCTTGCTCTTGAACTAATAAAAAAATCAACTTGGCATTAGACAGCAAGGTTTCTAAGGGTTTTGCCAGCGGGTAACAGGTGGGATTTGCTAGTGGATAGTCTCAATTTTGGTCAGGGAGCCAACCTGGTGTGGGGTCAGGCGGGTCAGCAGGAGGATGCCCAGCAGGTATGGAGAGAGGCTACCACAGAATAGGTGCTAACTTCAAAGTATAAGAGAAAAAATTTCCTAGCAAGGCCCAGAAGCTGTAGCAGGTATCATGAAATTAAGTAGGCCAGTGAGTGTAATATAAAAGGAAACAAATAGTTAGGTAGAGAGCATATTGTTGGCGGTCTCAGGTTTTAGTAAGCAACTGAGTCAAGGGGTTACTGGAGGTGTCATGTGTAACAAGTAGGCTGGCTTGAGAGAATGCCCAGAGGAATATGTTGGGCCGGGAGGTATTCTGGTAGGGTGGTATAGCTTAGGCAGTTTGTCAACTGCTTCTGGTAATTAGTAAGCCGGCAAGACAGGGTTAGAGTAATTAATCTGGGAATTTAAAAGTACTAAAAATAATTATGAGATAACTTGGGTGAACCAAAGGTTTATAACACTTTTATTGTGAGAATGACAATGAGCAACTTTCTGGCAAATCCAGGGTATAAGTATGCCCATCTGTCATGAAAGAATTTTGCAGCTTCCTTTGATCCAAGTGCTGAAGTTTACTTGGGCTTGGGAATCCTTAGTGGTATCAATTGGCAAGAGGTGTTATTGGCTAAATTTGGATGAAAAAATCTTGGTTTTTATCTTAGTCTTAGGAGATTTGTCATTATCCCTTGACCTACCAAACCATAGAGTCAGGTGTTGGTCTTTGGCTATATTTTGCAACACCTCATTAATAGAATGCTGGTGATTCACAGAGAAAATTTCCAATTTGGTGCATCTAATTACTAGGTCAGGCAGGTCCATGTGCAGACAAGACCCACAAATGATTTATGCTTTATTAGCCAGGATCAGTGATTTTTCCAAAATTGAGCTGTTTCCTGGTTTGGGTCCAATGACTTGTGGACTGGCGGTTCCTAGGTATTCAAGTTTTGATTCTAATGGGAAGAATGTTGTCTTCTTGCTGATCAATTCATTATTAGGACCAGGGTTTGAGTCACGCAGGCGGAACACTGTTCTCTTGATGGTTAGCAGGCAAGTGTCACTTGTAACAATTTGGTTCAATGATTTGAATTGTGAGTTGAGTTGAGAAATTTACTGGCGGTAAATGTTCCTTGTTGTCACCATTAGTGGTGTAGGGTAAGCAGCGGCCACTTATGTGGGCCCTTGTGATGATCATGCTTAAGTGGGCTTGGAAGTAATAAACATGAACCTGTATTAATGTTGATTTGTTGGCAGAGATTAATGGCTGTATTATTTACCGACAATAAATAACAATTGATTGTATTTACTGGCAGTGAATGATGAGACTAATATTTATTGGCAGTAAATAGATAGTAAGAGAGATTTATTAGCAACAAGCTATATAGTGTAACTAATCACCTTATCTTTTTGCTTTTGGTGTAGTGAAACAACCCATTATGAGCGGCATTTACTGATTAATTGTTGATATGGCTGACCATCATTGATAGTCAATCATCCATGGCTTCACAAGGCCATAACTCAGAAAGTTCACCAAAGAGGTTAGACCTCACCAAATTTTCAAGGAAAAAGCCATATGCAACTGAGGTGAAATTGACTCCCTGGTGATTGACTATTAAGCAAAGTGAGAATTCAGCTTTTTCCTGATCAACTACTAGAAGTTGACACTTTTTTAATTAACAGTACTTGATTTACTGAAAGCTTTTAATATAAAAAATTAAAACATAAAACTATGGTATAATAAAGTGACCCCATAAAACCAAAAAATTAAATAAATACATACTTTAAATAGTAATAATAAGGAGAAATAAGCAATTATTTATCATTTTACTATGTAATTCACACTCTTTGCTATAAATTTTTTATTACCATAAAAATTAAAATTACAATGAACCAAAAAAAACATAAACACGACAATAAAAGCATGCAAAATATAAAGAAACAACTTTTTTGATATTGTTGTAACTGTGCTGTTTTAGCAGAGTTACAAGGGGAAAAATATTTAGAAGCTAGATAATAATCTTTATTGAGATATAGTGATTATATAGTCATTGTGAATCAAGGATAATAGGAACATAATTGTGTTGATCACACAGTTGAATGGTGAAGGGGGGTGGCTTGATCCTGGTAATGAGTCAAGCACCAAAGCAAGGTATCCACCATAAGGGATCATCATTTGTTAATGTTGTTGGATTTGGCAATTTGAGTTGACTTCCTAGTCTGGCTTCAAGTGGCCAGGTAATTGGATTGCAGGTCACAAACCTGCTTGGTTGGAACCTTGCTGGCGGGTTGAACCTGCTGTTTCAACACCCCCTCTCAACTGAAGGTTGGCCTCCTCTGGGGGTAGGTTCTTGGGGAGGTTGTCAGGAGCCCAGGCGCCATACTGGACTAGCTGTTGTTCTGTGGCGGGCAGGGCAGTTTCACGTTGTTTTTGTCTTGCTTTGCAGGGTCTCAGGCAATCATGGTGTAGGGTCTTGTCTTGTTTGCACTTCCCAAGTCCTTACACAAGGTAGGTGTTATTTTTGTTTACCTTTAGAATGATTGCTGGGCCTACTTTCTTGGGTTGTAGTTTGCTTTTATCAACGTTCATGACCCAACCTTTGTCCCCAACTTCATGTCTATCTTGGATGGGGACAAAAGTTTTTGCAGACGTTCATTTTTCTTTTCTGTTTGCTCATTGTTGGCCTCTATAACTTGAGGGTCTGAACAAGGGGGGGGACTTTAATTGGAATTTCCAGTTTGGGTTCTGTCAATGCTTGAATGATATTTGGCTGTGTGCTGTATACCAACTCAAAAGGGCTTTTTCTGATGGATCTTTTCACTTGGGTTTGGCATACAAGAAGTGCAGTTGATAGCTGCTTATACCAGTCTTCAGGTCTCTCAGTGGTGAATTTGGCTAAGGCTTGCACAAGGCTACCATTAAGCCGCTCTACATGTCCATTGGCCTGTGGGTGATATGGTGTTGTTAAGGTGTGTTTGATTCTATTTTTTGCAAGGTATATGTTGGTGGTTTTGGAGGTCAATTCTTTCCCTCAATTGGTTATCAGGAGTTCTGGCTTTCTGAAATTTCTGATTATCTCCTTGCCAATAAATTGTTGTATGTCATTGCCAGTGTGCACCTTTACTGCTTGGGCTACTGGCCATCTTGTAGCAAAGTCTATGGTGGTGATAATGTATTTCTTATTGTTGTGTTTCCCTGGCATGGGGCCAACAACTTTGAGGGCCCACACCTTAAAGGGTAGTTGTGTGCAGATGATTAGTACTGATTTTGGAGGGGGTTTTCTCTTAGCAAATTTCTTGCATACTTCACATTGGTCTAGGACTTCCTGAATGTCACAATACAGGGTTGGCCACCAGGGCTTGTGTTTAAGGAATTTTTATAGGTTGTGGCTCTTGGTGTGTCCTAGGTCTCTGTGATATTTTAGGATGGTGTCCACTTGCTGGTGTATGGAGATGTAAGGGATGGTAGTCCTGTCAAAAATTTTTCTGTGCAAGGTTCTGTACATGTCAGCAAATAATTGTTTGTTTTTGATGGCTGTTTCTTTTGTTATGTTGGTTGTATCAGGAGGGAAACCCTTGTCTTTTGTTTGTAGCACCAAGAGAGGCCAGTATGGATTGAGCCCATTTCCCCCTCTAGTGGCACGGACATACAGGTACAAGAGGGCGTCTGCCATGGCAAGTTCTGGACTAGGTTTGTACTGTATGAGCATATTGAATCTCTCCAAGAGCTCCATCCAGCGGGCTTGGCAGCGAGATAGATTTGCTTGGGTTTTGAAGTATATGAGCAACTTGTGGTCAGTTGATTCTGTGAATTCTTCCTGTTGTTCCAGATAGCAACGCCATTTGACTAGGCAGTGTAAATGGCCAGCAGTTCCTTGTTGAGGATAGGATATCAACACCTGCCATCTGTCAACTTTTGGGATTCATAAGCTACAGGCAGGAAATCACCATCATTATTTTTGATTTGTAGTACTTCCCCAATGAATGCGTCTGAGGCGTTGGTTTTCATTTGGTATTCCCATCACATTTGGGGTATTGCAGGATAGGAGCCGTTGCAAGCTTCTCCTTGAGGCGTCTAAAACAGAGGTTGCATTGGGGGGTCCACACAAACTTGGATTTGGCGCCTGTTATGGCGGATAAGGGGGAAGTTAAAACACCACAGTCAGGTATGAAGCGGTGTACACAGGCCACCATCCCCAAGAAGGTGTGGAGTTCCAACTTGTCCTTGGGTGGCAGCATCTTGTAGATGGCCTGTATCTTTTGATTTTCAGGTTTGATGCCGTCTTTTGAGACTATGTGTCCCAGGAAAGGCAATTGCTTGCAGAAGAACTGGCACTTGGAGGATTTGGCCAACAGTTTGTGTTGTTCCAGGGTAGCAAAGACTGCCTCTAGGTCTTTGTGGTGCTGTTCCACCAAGGGGCTGTAGACAATGATGTTGTCTAGGCAGACTAGGGCATGCTTGTCTATGTGCAAAGCAAACACTTTGTTCATGAAGGTCACTAAAGTGGAGGGGCATTTGTTATTCCAAAGTTGGGCACCATACACTTGTAGGAGATGTATTTAGTGTGGAAGGCTGTTTTGGGAAGTCTTCCTCCTTAATAAAAATCTGGATGTAGCCTGCAGTTAGGTCAATCATGGAGAAGACTGTGGCTCCTCCCAAAGCGTCAAAGAGGTTGTCAATCAGTGGTAGTGGATAACAATTCTTGATGGTAACTTTGTTTAGGGCTTGGTAGTCTGTTGCCAGACGCAAGGTACTGTCCTTCTTGGCCACAAAGAATACGGCAGCCCCAAAGGGAGACTGTGAGGGGCAGATAAGTCCTTTCTCTAAAGCTTCCTTGAGATAGGTGCATAGGGCGTCATCTTTGTTTGGGGTCAGCCTGTAGATAGGAGGTGTGCTTTTGGGTACAGCTCCTTTGAGCTGGATGGAGTGTTGAATGTGTTTCTCTGGGGGCAACTTGGGTAGAGATTCCTAGAAGATTTCTGGATGGCGGGCCACAATTTTGCAATCCTGAGGTGTGGAGGTATCTTGGTGGTCCTTGAAGTGTATGATCTTATACTGGTAGGAGTCCCAGTCAATGGCCTTCAAGTTTTCCTTTTTTTCCAGGGTCTCTGTGATGAGCACAAAGACGTGGTTGCGTAGAAGTTGGTCCATTGAGTCAGGGTAGACCTGGTGGTTGACACCTTCACGCTTGATGGTCAACACTGAGGTTACCCAGTCTATGTGAGGATTGTTTTTTTGTAACCAATCCAACCCCAGTACAACTTCAAACTTTGAAAATTTAATGACAGGGCCTTGGATGATGGAGTGTGGATTCTTGAGCATGACAGAGAAGGGGGCAGTTTCCCTTGTCACGGCAATGTGGTGTTTGTTGGCCAGGACCACATTTTTAATCCGCAAAGGATTAGTGGCCAGCTTAACTTATCCACAAAGCTACTGTTGACCAGGTTTCAGTCTGCGCCCAAATACAGGAGTGCTGAGCCTGTGTAACTGCAAAAACAGAAAGGATAGGACATCAGTTTATTGGGATGTCTGACAATGGTGTACAGTAACAGGTCCTCCAAGAGTACTTGGATCATTGGGCATTGATCTACGTCCTTGGGTTGGTACTCATCATTGGGCAAGTCAGGAGCTGTGTGGGGAGAGCTTGGCTTGCTTAATGCTCTCCCTGGGCTTTTCCCTTGTCTTGATTGCCTTACATGGCAGTGATACAGAAATGAGTACAATTTGACTGACCATTGTTACCACTTCCATGTCCATTTGAGCTTGTGGTCTTATGTTTGGTGGTATTCCAGTTGCTTCCAGGGGGTGGTTGAGTGGAGTGTCCGCCTGTGTGAGAATCCTTGGGTCTCTCTTGTTTTCCAGTTTGTGCCTTATGGAGGGCGTTAGATGTCTGTTCCGCTTTCTCTGCTTTGCAGTACAGACTTTGTAGGTTGATCACCTGGTCCAGGTTCATGTGCCTCATTACATGCAACTTAAGGGCATCATAGTACATGAGGTGTGTGACTGGGGTGTCAAAGGCTATGTCAGAGGGTGCACAAAGTTGGAGTTCCTTGTAGGTGTGGGTGAGTTCCTTCACAGTGCCTGTCTGTATTAGGTTCTTTACTTGGTGTATAATCATGAGCGCTGTGTCCTTAAGCACAAACCTTGCCAAGAATTCTTGTTTGAATGTATCCCAGTTCTTCTTGGTGTGTTCTTTGTGCCACTTGTTGCATCAGGTGCCAGTGTTGTAGGTCAGTCAGATGGAGATTTCTGCAATCCAAAATTACTGTGGGCATTCCATCTGGGCCAGCTTGCTCTGGGCAGACTGGATCCATGTGGCAGCATTTTTGTTATTGGCCCTGGCAAAATGTTCCAAGGAAGCACTTTGTAGTCTTTGGGCTACGTAGGCAGGCATGGTGTTTTTTTGGTTGGTTACAGAATGGTGGCAACCGTCTGGAAGAACCTTTGTGCAGACATGGCGTTGAAGGCAGGTAGTGGAATCACCATGTTCTGGTAAAGGCCAAAGCAATCAGGTATATTGGTACCAGGGGTGTACAGGGTCCAGTCCAGAAAAAGGCTAGACATGATTCTGTCAAGGATTTGTTGGTTACAGCAAGTACAGGCAACAGGAAGAATTTTACAAGATGAGGTAGGATGGAGAACCTACCTATGCTACCAATGTTGTAACTGTGCTAATTTAGCAGAGTTACAAGGGAAAAATAGTTAGAAACTAGATAATAATCTTTATTGAGAGATAGTGATTATATAGTTATTGTGAATCAAGGATAACAGGAACATGATTGTGTTGATCACACAATTAAATGGTGAAGGGGGATGGCTTGATTCTGGTAATGAGTTAAGCGCCAAAACAAGGTATCCACCATAAGGGATCATCATTTGTTTATGTTGTTAGATTTGGCAATTTGAGTTGACTTCCTAGTCTGGCTTCAAGTGTCCAGGTATCAGATTGCAGGTCACAAACCCATTTGGTTGGAACCTTGCTGGCAGGTTGAGCCTGCTGTTTTGACAATATACTTCATATAAGTATAACTGTGAATATTTTTATTTTATTAGGAAATTAACAAAAATCAAGATTTTATATTTACTTTCAACTAAAACTATTTATCTCAAGCTTACCATATATACATAAAAAATTATTAATATCTAATTAAATTAAAAAATAAAAACTAAAAGAAAACAATCAAAACTAAAAAGTTAAAAGTAAAAACCATATAAGCAAGCAAGTTTACTCCTCCCCCTTTTGCCCTTTTTCATTATGGCCCCTTCCAGGAGGGCATTTTCACTGAGCTCAAGCTGCTGTTTGATTGAAGAGGCTTATACTTATGCTTGGCTGCATTCTGGATGGCCTTAGTGAAGAAGGTAAACTTGGTGGTGGGCTTGGTGGGGGAGACGTGGTTGGACAAGTCACTCAGCTTGTAGATTGTCTTCTCCTGCCTGTGCTGAAGGAGTAAAAGAACTTGTTGAGCTCCAGGTGGAGCCCAAAGTTGGCCTTGAAGTGTTTACAATACACCTCAAGTGCCAGGTGGTCTTCAGCTTATTATTCACAGCAGCCTGGTACACATTTCAGCTGGCCTTGGCTTGGGCCTTACCTCACCTCTGAGTGACAAACTTCCCAATACACTGGGGCTCAAAGTACTCAACTAAAGGCTTGAACTATAGATGATTTACTATGTAGGTATCCTTTGAGAGAACCTCAAACCCCTGCGCAGTGTGCTCTGGCTTTAAAAAGCCAAGGCACTAGATTGTGCCAGCTCAAATTTGCGGGTGTCCAAGGTATTACTCTGGTTCAGCCTACTAAGCTTAGCATGGACCTGAATATTGCAAGAAACTGCTTGACAGAAGTGAAAGTGGCTCCCTGAACCTCCATGTCAAACAGCTGTTCATATACATTGAACTGAGAAGGCTTGAAAACAATAATGCATATGTGAGGCCCCAGAGCTCTCAGCTTTTCCCTTTCCTCCAAGTCTGGGGTGGCCTGGTCTTTGTCAGTGTCAGGAGGGTTGGTGCAGGTGTGAGAAGAGGTATTCTTGGCATCATCATTGGAGGGAAGAAGGGAAAGCTCTTGGTGGAAGATGGTGAAAGCCTAGTTATAAATGGCCTCAGTGGCCCCGAGAAAGAAAGAAAAAGGCAAGCAGAATCACCTGGATGTCTATCTGAGCATGGATCATCCAGAGCTGATAGAACATCTGGGGGCAAGTGGTGAAGGTACTATCAACTAGTCAGGTTGACACCCTTTTCAACTCCATCAGGTTCTGATGAGTTGCATAGCAGACAATCTGGCTCTTGAAGCCTGGCCCATTGTAATTCAAGAGTAAGCACTCTCTATTTGAAAACTGCTTGAGATCATGAGTGAGTGTAAACTCAGAAAGAATGTCAGAGGCCTAGGGGATTGGCAGTGATGCATTTGTTGCTGATGAACTTAAAAAACTTCTTTTGAACTAGCATCAACTTGATATTGTTAGGCTTTAAGTACTGCAAGGCCTTGATTGCCAAATTGGAAGCACAGATGTTGGCAGAGATGAATATTACTTCCACAAGGTACCATTTAAGCATCCTTGTGATCAGGTGATTAAGAGGCTCACATGTGTGCTCCCCCTTCTCAACAGTAACCTGTTCCCAGCTCTTGGTGTTCAGACGGGCCCCACAAGTCTTATCCTCACAGACAATGTGCTTGCTCTTGGTTTGGTGCTTTTGATTGTTACAGTTAAAAATGCAATTATCAGCAACGTAGCCAGGGCTGCCCTTTACAGACATGATGGGAAGTAAAGGGGGAAGCACCTGGGAGCTTTGAGCTCTCTGTCCACCTTATAGATGAGGTGAATGGCCAGTGGATCCCAAGCCATGTGGCCAGAAGCTTTAAACTTCTTGGATAATTCCTTTAGATCAACCTGGGGGTCAGAGAAAGGGAGGGGAGAAGTGTCATCAGGGGGAAGGGGAAGAGTTCTTTGAGACCTTATTGGAGGCCTCCTTCTTCTTTACAGAAGAAGAGGTAAGCTCCTTGGCAGCCTTTTTTTCTTGGTGTGGAACTCATTTGTGAGCTCAGAGTTGGCCTCTGACTTATAAAAAGAGTGATCAGTGAGATTTTCATCACTTTTATTTAGTAAGTACTTGCAGGGGAAAGATGGAGGTGAAGGGGAAGATGAGAGTGGAAGAGGTGGGAGGAGAAGGAGAGGGAGTTGGGGGAGAGGGAGAGGGAGTGGGAGACTTTCTTTTTAAGGCTTCTTGGTGCTCTTGGTAGGGGTGAAAGAGACCTCTTGCCCTTGGAGGCCTGGCTCTTGGGCTGTTTGCTTGATTTGGATGATCTTGAATAAAAAAGGTTTATTATTGTAAAATAAAAATTAAAAATATATATTAAACATAATGAGATAAAGCAAAGCAAAATATATGTAAAAAGTATATAAGTAAGGTTTTATTTATTAATAAAAGAACATAACAAAGTAAAGTAAAGCAAAATAGAAACAAAAGTATAGATCTAAAGGGTAAATCATGGAAAATAAGTTATATTTGATGAAGCATCAAAAATGTTAGGTTCAGCATAACATATTAGTGCTAAATAAATGAGAAAAAGTATTTAAAAATAAATAAATAAAAATTACATTGAGAGTAGAAGGGTGGCTAAAAGAACATAACTTCAAAAAGGTTATTATGTGGGGATTTTTTATTGCAGGTTAAACATTAAAAACTTAGTAAAGTGTCAAGTTTGTCACTGTCAATCAGCTGAAAACCCCCTAATTCTCACTGTTGAGTGAAAAAAAGCTGAATTTTTACTGTCAACTTTCTTGAAGTCAAGCAAAAAATCAAAATTAATATGTTTTTTACACATAAAATTTGCTTAATTTAAAAACAGGTTTGAAAGTTAACCCAAAATCAGGGCAGTTTTATATTCCCAAAAATTAAAAAATAAGACATGGATTTAAAAAGTAAATGAGTGAAAATATGTTTTTTAGTGATAATAGTGCACAGGGGAGATCTGAGAGTGTTTTATTTACCATGGTGTGTTAAAATGTTAGGAAGATCTCTGCACTAGTCCCCCAGTTAAGGTGTCAAGTTGGTGGGTGTCAAGTGGCGCCCATAGTGTGTCACTTATTAATTTAAGCTTAATTCTGAGCCTTTGATTAGTTAAGTGTAAACCCAATTATGTGGCAAGTGGATAGTGTCAAACAGAGGAAGGAGTCAACTTTCTGTTTTTATAAATTAAATAAGAAATCTATTAATAAATTGGTCTTAATTTATGTGACACCACTTGATCTATCAACCTGGAATAGACATAATATAAAACAAGTAGGGTAGTTTTTTATGTTGACCACTAAATCCAGTATAGTGATGCTTGAGAGCTTAATTAACAACTATGGAGACTAATAATAAAAATATAGTAGTAAATAATAAAATTTATATAAGCATATATGTGTTATATTATAAAAACAGAATTTGGCTTATAAAGTGTCAAACTGGCCACTTTTTCTTTTAGTGTCAAACACAGGTTTTTTTATTTTTGTTAGTAAATTTACTTATAAATTGCCCCTTAAATTGGTCTTTTAGATAACCAAATTGTTAAACAAAGTCAAATTCAAGTAAATTTAAACTGGTTTTCTGGTTTTAAATCCCTAAATTACAAGTAAAATTAGCTTAAAATCAGTTAAGCCAATGTTGTGAATGCCACCATTCACCATGTTTTGATTTTTCCTTTGATGGGTTATTTTGAGGACAACTCTCTCTCTTTCACTTTTGTCCCTCAAAATGAGTCTGTATCCAAACTGGGAATACAATTATTCAGTTTCTGATTCTGTGCAACCCACTTGCCCCACTCATGCTTGTGGTGAGTGATCCTACCATCCATGTACTGTTTTGTGGTAAAGCTATACAGTATATATTTGCAATCTTTTTACCCAATAAAATTTAAGTTCTATTCACGTTTTTATCTTTGTGCCTCCAAGTAATTTGGCGCCTCTCTAGCCACGTCTAGCATATATTATTCAATCAGGGCCACAAGGTAATTGCATAGCCTTCCCTGCCATTCTAACCAAGACTTAGTACAAATCCAATCCTAAGGTTAGGATTCCCCATTGTGTATCTGTGCCGCACCTCAGAACACAAAAAAATGGTGCTCACTACATGTGCTGTAAACCCTTTGGTTATCTCTTTTGCAACTATTTTTTCAGGTCCTTTGCCTCTGCCTATACAAGAGCCAACTTCACCTGAAATTACCAGTCCTCCTATTGAGAAAGACATTGCAGATCTGCCTATTGCTCTTACTATACTGAATCTTGGGAATGATCCCCGCCTAGTGGCCTACCCTTTGGGTACCCCTGACTTGGAACAAGTCATGGCAGTAGCCCTTGGGATAGCCTGTGATGAAGCCATCCCTTGTCTCCAGTTACAGTTCAGTCAAGCTGAATACTAAAAATTGATTGTAGCTCCACAATTTCCACAGCATCTCTTCTCAGCAGCTGGCTCTGCTGAACACTTATTGTCATCTTTTGTACAACACGCCTTAGCCCATCACCAGATAGTGTTGGGGCTTCACATTCAGGAGATTTTGTCCCTACAAGCATCCATCACTAATCACTGGGATCAGATTGCAGCCTACCAGCAGTGGATCCACTCCCTGTTTTCCTTGGTATCAGACAATCAGCGCAACTCTGTCACCTCCCAAACCCACTTGGTTAATTCCATTGAGAAAATGCGCTAGTCTATTCCCAAATATGTCAGGGAGCGCCTACATGAGTTCCACCAGTTGGAACAGCCCTGGCAAGCCCAAGTAGATTCTACTTTGAACGCCTATATTACCAATTTCAAACAACTTGTGCAGCAGCTTAATCTGTTGAGTGCTTACTCCTTTGATCTTCTACAACAAGTGGCAGACCTTGCTGTTAAAAGCCTTTAAAATCTCAGTAAAGAATTCAATCAAGAAAGAGTTGCCACAGAAACAGCACCCATGTTGACAATAATAATGTCAACATGACCACTGTTGACTCAAAACTCTAAATCTCCTATGTTTTTGCTAGTTGCGCTAGCTTAATTCTTTTTTAAAGCGTTCAGGGGTGCAAACCCAGAAAACACAACAAATTGTGGCCATCTTGACACAATTTAATATTAAGCTTAATAAAAACATGATTAAAACAGACTTTTCCTTTACTTTTACTAATAAAAATTAGTTTATTTTTTATTTGTTTTCACAGTGTAAATTGTCAATGTTGACACTTTTTAAGCATAACTTATTTTTAATAGCAAAATTGAAACATCTACAGTAAAAAAATAAGTGTGCATTTAAAATTTTTTTATTGAATTATTATATTGAAAAAGACAGTGCACATACATTTGATTGTTGGAATGTACATGTTATAAATATATATGTGGCACTTATTAAGGCTTTAATATATTAAGTGGATTGGTGGCTAACGGCAATCCAATAATTTAAGTGTGAGTTACTATGTAAGTTACTATAGAATTTATTATTAAAAATAATGTTGAAACTTGTAAATGTTGTTTATTTTCTTGTTATCATTCCCTGGGGTGGAGTTAAGCAAATTAAAGTGGCGCAATTAAGCCTAGATTAATATGTCACCTCATATAAAGAATTTTGTAAGTGATGTTGTCGACACTTTACCTTTTTCAATCCTGAATACAACTTTCTTCAAACTTCACATATACACAATAGTAAAATATCATATTACTACTACCTAAATATTATTTTTAATAAAAGAATAAAAAACCTTGATACTTTTTCACTTATTTTCATATTTTTTTAATTTTTATATATGAACAAAAATACACAGAAAACGGTTAATTTTTGCTAGCCTGCATAAATTTAATTAAGCGTACTATGAAAAAACATAGTAATTTTTTTAAAAAAATGTCAATAGTGACAATGTTGTCAAAAATAATGTCTACAATTTTTGTAATCAACAGTGAGAATTCAGCTTTTTTTTACTAATTATCACTCATAATGTCAACGCTTTTCATTTCTAGCATATAAAACTTTATGTTTACATAATAAAAACTTCTCATTTTTTGATACGCTGTATTTTTGACTCTGCTCTTTCATGTTTTCTAATTTTCAAAATAAAATCTATATCTAAATATAATACTTTTGCATATTTCTTTTAGCTTTAAATTTCTTTATTTAAAACTATAATAAAATAAAACCTATACAAGTATTTTTCAACTTTTAAATGCCAATAAAAGCCATCTAAGATTTACTTTTTATATATTATGCTTTTTAAGTTGTTTTGTTTGTTTTTTACATATATTGCTTTATTTTAAACCTTTTTATTTATTATTTTAGGACAAGAACACTTCCAAACAGCCCAAAGGAACCAAGTGTCCTTCAAAGCCAGCCAAACCCACCAAAAAGAAGCCTGTCTCATCAAAGAAGGCCACCCCCAAATCATCACCAAAGCCCTTGCCAAAGCCCTCCCCTGAGCCCTCTCCTGAGAAGAGCCCTGCTTGCTTCACTGGGGGAGAGGAATCTGATGGCTCTCTTACAGAGCACAGTTTCTACAACTCAGCTTCTGACAAGGAGCCAACCAAGAAGCGGCAGCAAGGCAAAAAGACTCCACCCAAGGATAAGTCTCCTGTACATGAGGAGCACCACAATAAGCCCCCTTCTGCTTCACCACCCCCACCAAACTCCCCCCTTCAATATCATCTGGGGATGATTCAAAGCCCTGCCCCAATTACTTCCCTGGCTTTCACCATGCTCCTGCTGGCCCCTGGGACCCTCTGTTAGCCCACAACATCTGCAATGTTGACAGCAAATTCAAGGTTTCCTCTTCCTTTGCCCAAATAATTCATAATCATGAGCGTAAATGGTGGGCCAGCCATGGTAGCCAATGGGTATATTTTCTTTTGCAACAATGCCAACTGGGGCTTCAAGAGCTGCCATTACACCTGCAAGGACCGCTCCTGCCCAGTGCGTCTCAACACTGAGCGCTGGGATTTGGTTCAAACCATCAAGGGCAAGCATACCTGCATCATGCCCAACACCACCATAGCCTGCCTCCTCAAGTGATATCTTGTACAGGTGATGCCCACCTCCAAAGATATTTCCGCCACCCATCTGGCTGTGCTTACTTGCAAGTAACTCTCCCCAACCAACTTGAAGAGGCTGCCAACCCACAATCATTTGGTCAAGTTTGTAAGTGATAGGCGTCAAGCCTCAAACCTCATGATCAAGAGTGCCACCAACATCAAGGACCTTATCCTCACAGATGCCCTCAAGAAGACGGAGGATGGTGAGATGTTCCTGATTCATGACAATGGGCAGGAAGTGGAGGATAGGATTGTAGCCTACGCCACAACCCAAAACCTGGAGCAGCTGAACACTGCTACCACCTGGCTGTGCAACGCACATTTGCTACTTGACCAACCCTTTTCAATCAGCTTTGGGCCCTGCACAGACAATTTGATGCCCAGGTTATCCCTATTGTTTTATTTCTCCTGCCTGGTGCCAAGACAGAGGTCTATTACAGAGCATTCAAAATTGTCCAGGATGCTTAGAGCTCCCTTCCCTCAAACAGCTCCCCCTCTCACCCACGCCACAAGGGCCAATCCCTCCTCCGCTGAGAAGGATGAGTCCATCCTAGCCGCAGAGCAGCTAGCTCATGTGCACTCACTTGGGCAAAAGGTGACCATTATGGAATTTGAGCAAGCTCACTTCAGAGCCTTTAAGGCCACCTTCAATGGAGAAGTACAGGACTGCTTCTTCCATTTTAGGTAGGCCCTCATCAAGAATCTCAAGAGTGAGAAAGAGCTTTTTGAGAAGTATCTTAACAGTGGCAAGGGGAAGTGCCACTTTGCCTTGACTCAGTTTGCTGCCTTGGCTTTTGTGCACCCAGAGCATACTGGTATTGGCTTTGAGGCCCTCCTGGAGGATGCTTATATCAAGAAGCACTCCACCATCTTCAAAGGTTACTTGGATTACTTCAAGCGCCAATGAGTGGGCAAGAAGGTGACTGCTTGAAGAGGTAAGAGCAGGGCCACTGCCCCTTGAAATTGCCGGGGCGCCTGCCTCAAGGGAGAGATGAAGACCACCTCTAGCCTTGAGGTTTGGCACAAGCACCTGAAAGTTAAGTTTGGGTCCAATCTCAAATATAACAAGTTCTTCCAGAAGCTGCAGGAGGAGAAGGCCCAGACTGTCTCCAAGTTTTGCAACCTGGCCAACCAAGTGACCCCCAAGAAGCAAAAGTCCAAGGAGCAGAACTACTAGGAGGACATTCAGAAGGTGGTAAAGAAAAGGTATAAGGTGGCAGAGATTAAGAAGTACCTTGAGGACGTTGCCACTGCGCTTGCTGGCGGCTTTAATTAGCTTAATAAAACTTGATTTGCCTGTATATTTTTTACTTTTATACTTTTAATTTTTTTCTAGTGTACTAATCTTTTCATGTATAAATGGTAAGTTTCATATACAGTTTCAATGTGGTTTAGTAAGAAATATCTTATATTTTGTTAATTTATCTTTAAGGTATGAGATATTTTCAGTTATGTATATATAAAGTATAATAAATTAAAATTAGAATTTTCTCATATTTTGTAGTTATTATGGTATATAAAATATCTCTATTTTTGGTTCATTGGAATTTTAATTTATATGGGATAAAAAACAATTTTATAATAAAGAGTGTAATTTACATAGTAAACTGAAAAATAGTTGCTTATATCTCCTTATTATTATTACTTATGAAAACTTACTTTATTGCATTTTTGAATTTGCTGGGGTTATTTTTATATAATAAAGTATTTTAAAATAATTTTTATATTAAAAAAGTTCAGGGTAAAGTTTTTTATTAATTAAAAAAGTGTTGACATCCAGGAAATAACATTAAGTAAAACCAGGTTGTCATTTTACTATAGTGTTGACATTAAAAGTGTTGACATGGCCACTGTTGAGATTTTTAATGTCAACATGAGCGCTGTTGCCGTTGCCACTGCTGCTGCCATTGCCAAGCTCCAGACTCAAGTGAATGAGTTATCTACGCCCAAGCTAGATGTTTCCCCTTCTCCCCCATCTGACAATCTGATGGATAGAGAACAGAGACTATGGGATGCCATTTGAGAGCTGAGAGTGTCTACCTGCAGCCAAGATTGCCCTATCAAAGTACCTCAGCCAGATCCTCAAGTGCTTGCTTTGACAACTCAAGTTGCTGAGCTACAGCAAGAGGTTGTTGCCCTATGCAAAGTGGTGGCAACTGCTGCTAGTTCAGTTGGGTTTAATTATGAAGATGGCTACTGCTCTGGACTACCAGGAGCCCCCCAAATCTAATGTGCTATAGAGTTGATTGCTCTAGCCAATAAGGTGGACCACTTGAAAAGGGATCACTCCAAACATGACAAAGACGTGCAATAAATGAGTGATTTAATTGATTAAGTGAATGACATGGTTTCCTCTTGCCTCTCAGTGAGTCCTTCCCCTACCTCCTGACTGGCTGAGCTTTTTACAGTAGTAATATCACAGGGCTAATGTCTAGAAGTTACTGAGAAACAGACTAACTTAGCTAATAATATGGTTACTTACACTGCTGAGACCTTGACTACTCTTGAAGAGAGTGTTTGTCAGCTGTTGGCCAGACAGCTCCCCTCCAAATCTGAAGCAGAATTATCCCTGCACATAAACATACTCAATAGCAACACTGGTGGTCCAACTCCTGAAGCACATTTCAAGCCTACATTTATGCAAGTCTTCAACCCAAAAACTTCTACCATTGCAGATTTCCTAACTATCTACAAAACTGCCATGAGAAGATCCTCTGATGAGGTTAAGAAGGAACACATCCTAACCTGCCTGCACCCAACCTGTCAGGAGATAGTAGTGCCAGAGCTGACCACCATTGAGACCTGGGAAGATATGAAGCAACTTCTGATTGAAAAATTTGGTGGTGACCTTAGTTTGGAAGTGAAAAGGGATGCCTTCATGCATATTGCTTTCAAAACTAAGGAGACTCTGGCCAATTTTGCAGATAGATTCTACATGGAAGGACAGAAATTGATAAATAGCGGACAGCTGACAGCCCATGAAGCTTACATGGCTTGCGCTCAAGCCCTCAAGGTTGATCAGCTTCTGTGTCTCCACTTTAAGGCTCACAAGGCCATGCTTTCTTTGATGAAGTGCATAAAGACGCTGTTGCAGGATATGCACCTTACTCATTCTGGAGTGGTTGTGTGAGAGAATTGAGCTGTCTCTACCTCTGGTTTGTCTTCCTGTGGCCCTTTTATTCTCACCATGAACTCTCAGAATCCTCTTAGACGCCAATATTGCCATAACTGTGGCTAGATAGGTCACCACACTCAAGTCTTCACCAATCCTTGGGTTGAAGGAGTTGATCCTAAGGAGCAGGCTGGAAAAGAACAGTCAACTTAGAGACAGAGAAGCTCTCAGTTGACAATTCTTCCCTGTCTCCTTCAATCCCCCCCTCCATAGCCAACTCTGAACCTGCTGACACTGAGGCTCCTCTCATTCTGCTGCTGTTTCACAATATCTCTGAAAAATCTGACATGGATGACTCAGATGTTGATGATCCTGACACCTATGGGTATTCTGTTATTGTTGTCACTGAAACCATTGAGGTCCCCTATAAGTTACGCTCTGGGAAAACTACAACAACTGCCAAGCCTTTGCCCAAAGCCTCAGAGATTGTCTCTTTTCCATACCTCACTCAAGCTAAGAGGCCTCCTGTTCTTTTAGAGTTGTCTGAGGAGGCTGCTGAAGTTGCTGACGTTGTATTTGAAAATGTTTCAGTCTTTCTTCCTCTCCAGACTGTCTATAAGGAGTTCCCAGTCTTGAGATGTATGATTGATAAATGGGACAGAGAGCTAGTAGAAGCCCAAAACATTCTGGCTGTTCCCCCCCTTTGGACGTACTACCACTTGTGTGGAGATATCCATCCAAAAGGTGAATATTAAGGCTGTCTTAGACATGGGGTCTCCTGTTAATGTTGTCTCCTCAAAGCTTATCAAGTAGCTCAAACTTCCCCCAACCTTAACTATCACCAGTTGTATGGCACAGCTGGGCTATCTATGACTTGCGCTATAGGAGCTTATTATGCTCTTCCCATGCGTTTTGGTAAACTACTCTTGACTATGCCTGCCGTTGTATTGGAGAATGAGAGCTACAACCTTCTAGTTGGTACTCAATTACTTAGGGAATATAATGGGATCATTAACTTAAAGGACAGATACCTCTCTATCTTAGGGTAAAAAGTACCTCTGATCTTTGAGGAGCCTGTCAAAGTTCCTGGCAATCCCCTCAAGACGTGTTCCTTAGAATATCTCACTGGTGTTTTCACTCTAAAATACTGTACCCACTCCTCCAAAATGAAGTGTCTTCCTATGGCTTGCCCTACGTCTGAAGGGATTCCTCTCCTGGCCAACTTTGCTGTGACTATTCCCTCTGGTTCCCAAGCTATCTTAGACTCTCAAATATTATATGAGTTACCTGAGCGCACATTCCTGGAGTTGTATTCTCCTCCCTTATTAGACAGCAACAAACCCTACCTCTGCCCAGGAATCTTGGTTGTCTCTTGTAAAGACGCTGTGCAGTTGCTGGTTCCAAATTGACGGCTCTCCCCATACATGTATCTAGAGGGCAGGTTTTTGGCTATGGCAAGTTGCTGAATGCTCCTGACGTCCTATTGCTATATATCTTTAGCACATTCCGGGACTTTAACTTGCCTGAAGACAAGCCCCAAGTCCTATCCTTGTTTACTGCATAAGAATTCCTGCAGCTATCCCAAGTCCAACAGAAGGAGGTTCTCAATTTGCTAGACCAGTTTTCAGATATATTTTCTAAAGATAGCACTGGTTATTTTCTAGCCAAAGGCGTTATTGATCAGATTGATACTGGTGATGCTCCCCCCTTCCAAGCCAAACCTTATTGTTGCAGTCAAGTAGAGGACGCTCAGGTGTCTAAAGAGCTCAAAAACTGTTAGACTCTGGGCTACTGGCTCCTTCCTAAAGTCCATGGGCCTCCCCCTTGCTCATACTGAAGAATAAGGATGAAGGTCATTATATTGTGATGGACTATTGACAATTGAATTCCTTAACCAAAAAAGATTCCTACCCCTTGATGTGTATTGATGATGCTCTCTGCTGCCTTGGAAATCCAAGTTTTTTCTGCTATGGATCTAGAATCTGGGTACTGGCAAGTTAATCTTTCTCCCAAGGATAGACAGAAGGCCGCTCTTATCACTTCTGAAGGACTGTTTGAACCCACATGTATGCCGCAAGGGCTCTGCAATGCCCTGGCTACTTTCTAATGAGCCATGGACTCCACCCTCTGTGATTTGAAACTTTAATGTGTCCTAGTGTACTTGGATTATATAACTGTCTTCAGCACTACCTTTACAGATTACCTTGCTCATCTCAAAGAAGTATTCATAAAGATTTGAGAGGCTGGCCTTAAACTGAAACCATCAAAGTGTGCTTTCTTCAAGGAACGCCTTGAATTCTTGGGCATGAGGTAACCCAGACAGGGATTCACCCAATGACCAAGAAGATTGAAGCCATTGACAAAATGCTTGCACCCACCAACCTGCAAGAGGTACATGTTTTTCTGGACATTATGGGTTACTACAGACAGTTCAACCCTGACTTTGCCAATGCAAGCAAACCTTTGGTCCAGATGTTATGTAATGTTCCTTTCAAATGGACCACTAGCCAGCAACAAGCCTTTGAGACCCTTAAACAAAAACTCAATGAAGAGCTCCCATTCTAGTGTATCCTGACTACAATAAGGAGTTCATCCTTTAAACTAATGCTAGCAACCTGGTTATTGGAGCCATCTTGGCTCAACTAGATGATGAAGGTGTGAATCACCCTGTAACTTATACTTCTTGTGTCCTAAAAAAACATGAAAAATTATAGTTTCACAGAGAAAGAGTGTCTTTCTGTGTTGCATGCAGTCAAACAGTTCCACTTTTATGTGTATGGCCCCCATTTCACTGTGATCACTGACCACGCCTTGCTTAAGTGGTTACAACAGCTTAAGGAACCATAAAGACAACTAGCTAAATGGGCTCTCTGCCTGCAAGGTTACAACTTCACTGTGCTACATTGTCCCAGGATTCAACATCAGAACGCTGATGGACTGTCCAGAATGCCTATCCTTGATCTACACCCTGCTGAAGCTGATTGACTGTATGTGCTAATTAGATATCCTTCCTCTTGGGAGAGCAATAAAGAAGAAGTTTGAATTGCTCTGTCCAAACTATCCAAGGACACACTAATGTGTAACAATCAGGGTTTCAAAAAAGTACAAGACCAATACCTGCCTTATGTATATCCTAGTCTTTGCCTTTTGTTGGTACTCCAAGCTCATAAGGAGACAGGACATGGAGGTATTACCAAGACTTATGACTGGCTCCAGAAAAATTATTTCTGGGAGAAACTTTGCCTGCTAATTCCAAACCTCATAGCTGGTTGCCACAACTGTCAGCTCCAGCAACCTGGAGCTGCCTCTCACAAGTTCAAGCTAGTCCCCTTCAACACGCATTTCACACTATCAGTATTGACGCTGTAGGGCCTCTCCCCTGCTCCTGCTCTGGTTGCTGCTTTATCCTAATTGCTGTTGGTTGTTTCAGCAAATGGGTAGAAGCTTGCCTTTCTAAGTATATCACTGCCAAGACAACAGCTGCCTTTCTGTTGCAAGACATATTTTACCACCATGGCTGCCCTCAAGTGTTGTTGTCTGACAATGGGACTAACTTCAACGCCAAGTTGTGATCTCTGTTGTTGAGGCCTTGGGATCTCACCAGTTTTTCTCTGCCCTCTATAATCCTTCCACCAATGGGGCAGTTTAGCGTTCAAATTTGACTCTTGTTTGTATCATGCCTAAACTCTCTTACTCTGACGCTGCAAACTGAGATCTATACTTACCCGCTGCTCTCTTTGCTTATTGCCTTTGCAAAAATTGTGTCACTGGGTATTCCCCCTTTGCTATGTTGTATAGGCGTGAGGCCACCACTCTGTTGCTTCTGGGGTTTCTCTACTCTCCTCTGATAAGGCTATGAACCCTGATGATCATATCAAAGATCTAGCCAAGCCCATGATTGATATACAGGCTACTGCATACACTTCTGTGTATAAGACCAAGATGCTTGAGCTCTCTCCTGAAACTGCTGGACGCTCTCCTTTGTCCTAAATTCACCATTGGGGACCACATTTTCTACTATCAGTATAGAGTAGGAGGACGCGCTCACAAGCTAGATATGTTGTGGGTTGGACCTCTAGAAGTGACCTTCAAACAAGGTTCAGAGTACACTGTAAAACTCCTCTCTAGTGGTTGCCCGTTTTTCCTGAGTGCATGCCAAGTTTCTCTGCAAGTACTACCCCCATAAGGCCTATCTAGAAGGGGGCAATGTTGTGAATGCCGCCATTCACCACATTTTGATTTAATCTTCAATGGGTTATTTCAATGACAAATCTCTCTCTTTTGCTTTTGCCCCTCAAAATGAGTCTGTATCCAAACTGGGAAATACAACTATTTGGTTTCCTGATTCTGCTCAACTCACTTGCCCCACTCATTGCTGTGGCAAGTGATCCTAATGTCCATGTACCGTTTTATGGTAAAGCTATACAGTATATATTTGCAATCTTTTCACCCAATAAAATTTAAGTTATATTCACATTTTTATATTTGTGTCTCTAATTACTTTGGCGCCTCTCTAGCCATGTCTAGTAGAAATTATTCAACCAGTGCCACAAGGTAAACCAATCACCTTCTCTGAAACTAGCTGAGACTTAGTACAAATCCAATCCTAAGGTTAGGATTCCCTGTTGTGTGTCTGTGCTGCGCCTCAGAAAACAACAGCCAAAAATACTATTAGATTTGCATATGCGGTAGTCAACTTCTGGTAGTTGACTACTAGGGAGTTGACTCCATCACAGTTACCATGCTCCAGGGGAACAGTACAGTGCAGGCAATGGGTCTGCAGGTTTGTCACTAAGAAGGGTGGGCGCCTTGGCGTCTACTGGACTAAAGTTGAGATGGAAGATTACTAAGACTAAGTAGGGTAGAATTTTCTGAAACCAAAGGCTCATAAATTTTATTATCAAAAATGAAAATATGGTCATCCCCATACTGCTGTAACTTTTATACCATATGATTTTGCTTCTTCAATTTTTGTGAGCTTCAGGTCTGTGGGCAATTTGCTGTCAGGGCGTGGGCAATAGGCAGGGCTTTAAGGGCGGCATTTTCTGGGTTAACTGCCTCTGGTGAACAGAAGTGACAATGCTTTGCTTTGCCGCTTCAGTTCTCTACATTGCTTGAGTTGGTCAATTTCATTGCTAATTTTAAACTGGGAACTGGTGGCAGCTGATGCTTTTTGCAGTTTTAAATTTAGGTCTTGATTTAACCTTCTTTAGGCAAGCCACAACCTCTGCATTAGTCTGGGTTCTCAGTGGCATGCAACTGACAGCAATCTGGTGACTGTGGTGCTCAAGAGTTGAGAGATGGTTTGAGAGTAGCTGAGCAACTGGAAACACAACAGGACTATTATCTTCTTACTCAACAGAACCTCTATTTTTGGGCTCTGCAAGTAGTCTAATATTTGTAAGTCAATTTTTGTGTATGTATATAATTCTTCTTTATTGGGGACTCCTGGTGGTCTTTTTGTACTTGGAGGGGAGGAGGGGAAAGAAAGGGTGAGTCATGCTGACTAGGGTCTAGAATGTTAGGCAATGAGCTTATTCTTGGAGGGCTGAAATATACTGGGGAATATTTGGAAAAAAATGGGTTGGATTGGGCAAGAAATGAACATTTGGGCATGTGATCTGAGGTCAGGTGGTCGCAGCACATAGTAGGGCTGTCTCTGGGGAATTGAGTGTAGAATAAGGTTTCAGGCTACTCTCTTTCAGGGTTCCCACTTTAGCAAAAAGAGGGGCGGAAGATCACTATACCAATTTACATAGTGGGCACAAGCAATGGGTTGATAATTGATGCATCTGCGGCTAGCCGCAGATGCGTTGATGGGTCATTAATTGTTGTAAATAAACTTCTTTTGATGGGTCACAAATTGATGCATCTGCTGTTAGCCGCAGATGCTCCAATTGGTCACTAATTGCCATATGAAAAACCATTATGATTTGTCACTCTCTGACGCATCTGCAGCTAGCTGCAGGTGCGTTGATTGGTCTATAATTGGAGACAACGCTATGTAATTTGGAGGGTTATCTTCCAATGATAATAACAAAAAAGGGCAGTAGTTACCCTTATACTTTTCCAAATAAGGAAGCATTCCAAGTAAGGCAATACTAGTGGGTAGCACCCAGCACCACATACCCCCAGATCAGGATGGGGCTCCATCCAAAAAAGGAAATTTGAGGCCCTCATTATGGTAAGTGGAGGCACACCTGAAACCAATTTAAAACAGCCAATCAATTGTCAAGTGGCCTAATGATATTTGGTGAATAGACTTAGAGGGGTGAGTCATGATGAATCACCCAATGATCATCAAGCCAAATTAATTGGGTAAAATCAGGTATAAATAGAGGCGTCCTGAATGGTTTTCCTTAGTTAAAAATGTCATTATCTTCTGCCACCTGCTGCGTCTGCAAATTATCCGCCTCACTACAGGCCGTGTTAACTGCTCTTTGTCAAGAAAAGCTTGAGGCCCTTGAACAGGGGGTGGGCTCCTCAATAGAATGGGAAGAACACATCTTGGAGGACCTCCCAGAGGAGGACTGCAAGATTGTATGGGCCCCACTGACATCTGTAGCTTTTTCCATTGCACCCAGTTGGGTGCACGCTGCCAAGGGGCGCCGCTACTTCCAACTGGACAAGGAGGATGACCAGTTCAAAACTATCAAGTCCAATACGCCCAAGCCTTCAGGGCCTGAGGTTCAGGAGGGATTAAGTTCACAGCCTGACCCTAAAGATTGCAGCCCCCCAAGTTGCCCTGCTTCCCCAGCTACTCAACTCCAACGTCTTTGCAACCTGGCCCGCGGGGCAGAGGTGACCTCATCAACCAGCAGCAAACAGGCCTTACAGGAGGTGATGGACCAGGCTGCTTGTGATGCAGCCGCCGTGCAAGAAGCTTCCAAGGCTCTTGTTGATGAGCAGTGGCGCGTAGCTCTGGAGGCGGCCAATTGTTTGGGTGCAGATAATCCTGTTGAGGACACCCTGGTCCTTGGGTGGCCATCAAAGAGACCTTTTTGATATGGGGCTGGATAATGTGACTGTTGCCCACCATGCACCCAATTGCTCCAAGCAAGTACTTGGTCCCTACAGCCATATGGCTATTAATGCGGTCCGGCTGGACAAACAGTCTGAAAACAACTACCTGGAAGTTAGGGCCGCCCTTCAGGTCAAGCCCATGGCACAGATCCTGGAGCTAGTCTGAAATGAGGATTCAGTGTGGTTCCAGAACTCCTCAGTAAACGCCTACACATGTGTGCCTCCAGTGGGGCAACTTCCTTCCTCATCAAATCTTATCAACATTGCACAGCTTGGGCTAGGATTTCAGGTGGCCAGGCCCGTTACTGCCTGGGTAGATCACTTGGTGGAGAACGCCATGGCTGTTGACACCTGACATGCCCTTTTGTTCACCTTGACCAAATTTACCCAACTGATTGCAACTTGTCCTTGCAAAATGGCAGACGTCACTTTTGCCCAAAACGCCCTGATCTTGGCAGTGGAGACTTGGGGTGTTGAGCAGGACGTTTGCCCCATCCTTTCATACCACAGGTTTGATGGGGCCTCTCAGAGCCGGTGGTACCGCCTGTTTGCCAACTGGGTTGGGGAGTTGGACCCTAACTTGTACCACCAGTGGGTGCAAGCTCTCATTACTCTGGGCCTGTCCTTCAACCTGTCAAATTATGCCATCCTGTCACACAAGAAGGTTGCCACTGCTATCAACAACATGCAAGCCCAGCTGTCTACAGGTTGCCCTGCAAAGGGATTCAAATCATACAAGTATATAATTCAGGATGCGCTTATCTTGGCAGCCATTTACACCAGCCATCATCCTCCTGAGAAGTGCTGCATGTACAATTGGATGCTGCAGGCTCTAATCAGCAACCGCATGACAGCATATGACAACAATTGCATGTTCCCTTTCTTTGTGGCCGCCAAGGTCACTAATCACTATATGGGGTTCATGACCCCTCATCCACTGCAAGAATAAACCCTTTTGCTTCTTCCATATTTATTTTATATATATATTTTCCTTTTTCCTTTTCTTTTCTGGGATAAATCCCTTTTTTATTTATGCAGGCTATACCAACAATTGGTCTCTTCAGCCTGATCCTATGAAGGGATAGTAGGATACTTTACTTCATCAATTTTTCTATATTCCTACGTAATGTTTCCTCTGCTGTCCTATATAGAAGAGATAATAGCAAGGCCGGCAGAGGTTGTGTAAGACCACATGGCCTTATTGAGGGGTGCCCATGTAGGCAGAAGTTGGCAAGGGGCAAGGGGACTCCTTGTCAACTACAGGGACTGCTTTCATAAACTTGGCGTGCACTCTCTGATAAGTTTGACCAGAGCCAATATGTTGAACTGTGTATGCATCAAAGCTACTTTTCTCAATTACCACAAATGGGCCTGAGAATATTGGAATGAGCTTGTGGGGACGTCCAGAAGTACAAGCCCTGGAGACAAGTACGTGTTGGCCAATCTCAAAAGATGCTAGCTTGGGACAATGCTTTATATCACGGGCAAACACAGCATGCCAATTTGTCCCCATAGTGTTATATGCTTCATGATGCAGAGTTATTAACCCTTTGGTGAGGGCTCTCAAGTGGTCATCAGGGGATCTACCTTGATCTAACTGATAAGTTACCAGGAGACCTGGTAGGGAGGGTTGTTGCCCATAAACCATCTGGAAGGGGGAACAATCAGTAGCAGTATGATTAGTTACTTGGTACGCCATAAGTGCCAAAGGGACTAAAGTATCCCAAGACAAGCCTGAATCTAACATGAGCTTTTTGAGGATAGTCTTAAGGGTGCTGTTGACTTGTTCAATAGAGCCATTTGTCTCTGGCTAATACAGAGTAGATTTTTGCATCCTTAACTCCCATGACCTTGTTTAACCCAGACAGAAGTTTGCTGGTGAAGTTGGTTCCATTATCTGTCAAAATTGTGTATGGACAGCCATGATTGGCAATGATATGTGATAGAAAAAATTGGGCAGTGTGCTTGGCCGTAGGGGCAGGAATAGCCTTGGCTTTGAACCATTTGCTGAAATGGTCAATGGCTACAATAAGATATCTATTCTCACAACTAGTCTTATTTGGGCCTACTGGTCCTACCACATCAATGCTAACCGTTTGAAACATATGAGTAGGGGGATGCAGTCTATAGCTAGTGGCCTTGGGTAGGGGGCGGTACTTGGAGCAAGTCATGCAGCTTCAACAATATTCTAATACGTCAGTGTACATACCTTCCCAATAGCAATGTGATGCAAGTGTTGCCATCATGCGTTTTTTGCCTGCATGCCCAGTGGCTAGGTTATGAAATTGTTGTAATATGGCTAGCCGCCAAGAGGGGCAAATGTATGGCAGTTGATGTCCCTTGACTTCCTAATATAGACAGCTGTCTCTAATCTTGGTGTTATGAGCAAGCTTGGCTAGGGTTTTCTGAGCCTCAGGAGGGATATTATCCCATTTGGAGGGAAAAGGAATGAGATCAAACAGGGTGTCTCCTTTGGAGGCAAGGGCTGCTACTAGTGGAAGTCTAGATAATCCATCAGCGTTGGCATGCTTGGCTCCAGGGTGGTGTACAAGGTTGTAGTTGTATGCCTGCAATCTTACTGCCCAGCAAGCCAATCTCCCTTTGGGGTCCTTTAAATTAGCTAGCCACTTCAGGGAAGAATGGTCAGTCACAACCTTGAAGTGGGACCCATACAAGTAGGGACAGCACTCTTCAATACCATATAAGACTGCTAGACACTCTTTTTCAGTTACTTAGTAGTTTTGTTTTTGGACGTTCAGGGTTCTAGAGAAATATCCAACAGGTGATTGTGGCCTTCATCATCCAATTGCGCAAGGATCACTCCTACTGCTACTAAGCTGGCATCTGTGTACAAAATGAACTCTTTAGAGAAGTCAGAATATGCTAGAATCAGGGATTCTACTAAAGCTTGCTTGAGCGCCTCAAACCCAATTTGGCAATCATGGTCCCATATAAATTCTACATCCTTTTTTAGGAGGCAAAAAGGGGTTGGGCCAGATTGGCAAATGCTTCTATAAAACAGCAATAGTAACCAACCATGCCAAGGAATCATTGTAGGTCCTTGACAGTGGTGGGGGCAGCAAGTTTGGAGATAGCTGATACCTTGGCTGGGATAGGGGCAATGCCTTTCTTATTGATGACATGGCCTAGGAACTCAAGGTTTTCCTTAAAAAATTGACACTTCTTTGGCTTGAGTTTCATCCCTATCTTGTCTAGCCTGATGAAGACCTGCTCTAGGTCTCTAAGATAATCCTCAAAGCTTTTCAAATATATGTTGATGTCATCCAAATATACAAGGACACAGATGGACTTTAGGCCGCAGAAGGTGGTGTCTATAAGCTTTTGAAATGTGGCTGGGGTGTTGGCTAGTCCTTGCAGCATCTGGGTTGGTTGGTACAGACCATCTGCAGTCACAACGGCACATTTCTCCTGGTCTTCAACTTCCATAGGTATCTGCCAGTAGCCTGCTATGAGATCAATTGCTGAGAAGAACTGCGCACCTCCTAGCTTGTCCAGGGTATCATTGATCCAAGGTAAGGGATACCTATCTTTCTTGGAGATGGCATTCAACTTCCTGTAGTTGAGTACCACTTGATTGGTTCCATCTTTCTTTTTTGTCAGGAGCAGAGGACTGGCCCAGGGACTATTGGATGGTACTAAGAGACCTCCTTCCAATAATTTGTCAACTTCCTGTTGAATTATTCAATTAGCCATGGGGGATTTATGGTACGCAGTTTGGAATAAGGGCTGTGCTTCCCCTGTGTTGACTTTATGGAAGCAGTTATTGGTGCAGCCCAGCTTGGCGTCAGAGTTAGCAAAAAGGTGCTTGTACTTCTTGATGAGCTCCAAAAACTGCTCCTTTTTGTTGAAATTATGTCCCCAATTTGTTTGTCTTATAGGATGGGTGCTATTAGGTCATGACCAGGGTTTGGTAATCCTAGCTCATACAGCAATCCAATGGAATAGGCAGAGGAAATAGATTTATTTGAGGCAATTTTTAAGAAGGCTACCCCAAAGTTGCAACCAATTTCTAGAGTAGAGGAGTGAGGGTTGGCCACCAGGATAGTGAGCTCATCAGTGGTCTCCCCTGGGATAAGATGGGTCACAACTGTGGGCAGCCCAGGACGTGGAAAGCCTAGTGCTAATATTTCCCCATGGAACCCTTTAGGTATGCGTAGCTTGATACCTGTTCCTATGATGGCTTGGGATTTAGGAGGGATACTTAAACTGTCCTTCAACCAAATCAGAATAGGGTTGTTGTAGCAAACGGTGTTTGGCAGCTTGCTTATTTGAGTTGAGGTGGTTTCATAGGGGATCCCTATCATCCCAGATGAGCAGGCCAGAGGATGCATCCTCTAGGGTTCATGTCTTCAGGAGGGACTCTAGGCTGGTCATCTGGTGTCAGGAGGGGGAATTTCTGGCCTAGAAGGTGGAACTTACCAGTCTTATGATCTATGGTGGTCCTGAACTGGTCCATAAAGGAGTAACCAATCAATATGTCATAGTTCTTGGCTTCCAGGACTATGGCCGGGCAGGTGACCACAGTATCCCCAAACTTCAACGGGACCAAAGAGTATGCGCCTTTGGATCTGGCAGGATTGTCACCTGTGTATCAAAGGTTCTACTGCACTCAACGTCTGGTGAGAAACAAATCCTACGGGTGAATTGGGAGGAAAGGATTAAGGTCAGTGCACCGCTATCCAGGACGGCACAAATTAGGATGCCAAATACCTCAGTTTGTACCCATGTGCTTGAACCAAACAAGAGGCCATTTCTGCCTTCTATCCGGCAGACAAGGGGGGTCCTTTTTCTAGCTTGTTGATGGCTTTCTGTAGGGTAGGAAGGATGTGGACAATATCACTCAACAGAGTAGTGATCACAGTTTTCAAAAGGGCTTTGGTTATGTTGCTGATGGTGGGGTGAGTTTTCTGGAGGTTCTGAGCCTGGAGGATATATGGCAAGGCGGGATCAACCTTCAGGGAGTTTTTTGTGAGGGGTTACCTCCTTGTGGACTGAGGCTTTTGTGCGTGTGTTATTGGCCACAGCCATTATTAATGATTCAAGGCTAGGGGGATAAGGAGGGACCTTTTTACTAGGCGGAGACACACTGGTCCTGTGTGCTCTGCTTAGTAGTTTTTTGGCTCTTCCAAGGCACTATCCTCTTGCAATGTGTTGGGCAAGGCGTGCACACTGGGTTTTGAGTCAGCGGGCTCTTCTTTCATGTCTAGTTGGCAGTGTGGGCAGTTCCTTGCAAAATGTCCTTTCACGTCCACACTTAAAGTATTCTTGTTCTTCCATGGGTTGTCTTTCTGCATAGAGAATTCCATCATTGTCCTCTTCATAATCCTCCACCACATTCATTACCCAGCAGGATGGGTACACAGGGCGTGGGGCCTGGCATAGGGTGTGTTGTTGAAGGGAGGCAGCTATGCAAAGCACTTCTTGGGTTGACGTAGGTGTTAACAGCTGTGGGTGGAAAACAGACAAGTGTGGGAAGGGGCAGATTGCATGTAGAAGAGATGTTGCTGCTTCTTGGGGGGTCAGGAAGTTGATAGACATTAGGGTTTGAGCCTCAACCCTAAATCTTCTACCAAATTCTGGAAGCAACTTGTCTTTATTCAGTGAGATTGTCAAGAAATTGGCCTTCTTGTCCTCTAGCTGTTTGGGGGAGCCATAGGTATCTTCAAGGATATTTTTAATTTCCTTATAAGACCCCTCCCCTCCAATAAGAGAGGCAACCACGGTGAAGAAGGCAGTTTTGTCCAGGCTATTCAACAGTTTAGCGTGGACAACTGGCTCTGGGCTATCCCTGGTCATAAGCTTGAACCCTTTGAGAAAGAAATGAATATTGATAGGTCCTCCTGGTTTGAACTTGGTGTTTAGCTTGAGACTAGGGCCAAAGCTTGCACAAGAGTCCCATGAAGACAGGCCAGGGTTGGAAGGGGCTGGTCCTGGAGGTCTGTAGGGCGGTCCTGGGGGGCCAGGTGGCGGCCCTGGTGGTCCTGAGGGTTGGCCTGGTGGGGGTTCTGATGGCCCTGGGGGTCCTCCAGAGAAAGCTCTAGGGTAGCCTCAAGGTGGAAGCTGTTGTGTTCTGAGGCGCGGCACAGACACACAACAGGAAATCCTAACTTTAGGATTGGATTTGTACTAAGTCTTGGTTAGATGACAGGAAAGGCAAATGTGTTTACCTTGCGGCCCTGGAAGAGTAATCTCTACTAGTTGTGGCTAGAGAGAGGCGCAGAAGTACAGAAGACACAAAGATAAAAGTGTGAATAGAACTTAAGATTTATTGGATATAAAGATTGTGAATATATACTGTGTAGCTTTACCACAAAACAGTAATGGATGGTAGGATCACTTGCCACCAGCATTGGTGGGGCAAGTGAGTTGCGCAAGGATCAGGAAACCAAACAATTGTACTTCCTGAATTGATTATCAATTCATTTTGAGTAGTGAAAGCAAAAGCAAGAGATTTGTCCTCAAAATGGCCCACCAAAGGCAAAATCAAAATACTGTGAATAGCGGCATTCACAACATTGCCCTCCCCTAGATTGGCCTTAGGGGGGTGGTATGTACAAAGGAACTTTGCGTGTACTCGAGCAAAAGGACAGCCATTAGACAGGAGCTTTACAGTGTATTTGGACCCTCGCTTAAAGGTTACTTCTAGAGGGCTAATCCACAGAGAGTTCAACTTATGTGCGCAACCACCTACTCTGTGTTGGTAGTAAAGGACATGATTGCCAACATTGAACTCAGGCAGAGGGAAGCGTCCAGCATTATTGGGAGAGAGCTCAAACGCCTTAGTCTTATATGCAGAAGTGTAGGCAGTGGCTTGAATATCAATTATATGGTTTACTAAATCCTTAATGTGGTTATCAGGATTCATGGCCTTATCAGAGGTAAGCAGGGGGGCCCCCAAGAGAGATTGGGTAGTAGCCTCTTGCCTGTACAGCATAGCAAAGGGGGAGTACCCAGTGACACAATGTTTGCTAAGGCGGTACGCAAAGAGGGCAGCAGGTAAGTACAAGTCCCAGTTGGCAGCGTCCAAGTAGGTGAGTTTCCTCATGATGGAGACCAGGGTCAAGTTAGCACGTTCAACTGCCCCATTAGTGGAAGGATTGTAGGGGGCAAAGAAGGATTGGTTCAATCCCAAAGCTTTGACAACAGAGGTTACTAGCTTGGCATTAAAGTTAGACCCATTATCTGAGAGCAACACTTGAGGACAGCCATGGCGGTAGAAAACGTCTTGCAACAGGAAGGCAGCTGTTGTCTTAGCTGTGATGTCCTTAGTAGGGAGAGCCTTTACCCACTTGCTAAAGTGATCAACAGCAACCAGAATAAATTGACACCCAGAACAAGAGCGGGGAAGGGGACCTACCGCGTCAATGCTAACAGTGTGAAAGGCATGTTGAGGGGGAACTAATTTGAACCTATGGGCAGCAGCTCAAGGCCTCTGCAGCTGGCAGTTGTGGCAGCTAGCAATGACGTCTGGGATCAGCAGGAAAAGGTTCTCCCAGAAATAGTTCTTCTGAAGCCAGTCAAAGGTCTTGGCAATGCCTCCATGCCCAGTTTCTTTATGAGCTTGTGACACCAACAAGAGGCAAAGACTGGGCCGTACATAAGGCAGATACTGGTCCCGTACCTTTTTGAAAAGCTGATTGTTGCATATAAGGATATCCTCAGATAGCTTGGATAAGGCCAGTCATACCTCTTCTGCCTCACAATCCCAAGAAGAAGGGTATCCAATTAATTCCTATAATTGGTTGGCCTCTGCAGGATGCAAAGCAAGAATAGGCATTCTGGAGAGCCCATCAGCGTTCTGATGTTGAATTCCAGGGTGATAGAGCACTGTGAAGTTGTATCCCTGCAGACGTAGAGCCCATCTAGCCAGGCGCCCTTCAGGTTCCTTAAGCTGCTGTAACCATTTAAGAGAAGCATGGTCAGTGACAACTGTGAAGTGGGTGCCATATATGTAATGACAAAACTGCTTGACCGCATGCAACACGGCAAGGCACTCCTTCTCTGTGACACTATAGTTCTTCTTGTACTTGTTTAGCACATGGGAAGTGTAAGCCACATGATGATCTACACCCTTGTTGTCCAGTTGAGCCAAAATGGCTTCAATAGCTGGATTTCTAGCGTCAGTATACAGGATGAACTCTTTATCATAGTCAGGATACACTAGGATGGGAGCTTCTTTGAGTTTTGGCTTAAGGGTCTCAAAGGCTTGCTGTTGACTGGCGGTCCATTCAAAAGGAACATTACATAACATCTGGACCAAAGGTTTGCTTGCATTGGCAAAGTCAGGGATAAACTGTCTGTAGTAGCCCATCATCCCCAAGAAGACTTGTACTTCTTGCAAGTTGGTGGGCAGAAGCATTTTGTCAATGGCTTCAACCTTCTTAGTCATTGGGCAAATCTCTGTCTGGGTTACTTTGTGGCCCAAGAATTCAAGACGCTCTTTGAAGAAGGCGCACTTGGAAGGCTTCAGTTTGAGGCCAGCTTCTCAAATCTTTAGGAACACCTCTTTGAGATGAGCCAGGTGCATGGTGAAAGTAGCGCTGAAAACTGTTATATCATCTAAGTACACTAGGACGCACAACAGCTTCAAGTCACAAAGGATGGAGTCCATGGCCCTTTGGAAGGTGGCCGGGACGTTGCAAAGTCCCTGTGGCATGCAAGTAGGCTCAAAAAGCCCTTCAGAAGTAATGAGCGCGGCTTTCTGACAATCCTTGAGGGATAGGTTGACTTGCCAGTATCCAGACGCCAGATCCAGAGCAGAGAAGAACTTAGAGCCTCCAAGACGTTGGAAAGCATCATCAATACGCGACAAAGGATACAAGTCCTTCTTGGTCAAAGAGTTCAATTGGCAATAGTACATCACAATACAATGACCCCCATCCTTCTTCTTTAAGATGAGTAGCAGGGATGCCCAAGGACTTTGGGAAGGCGCCAGCAGCCCAGCGTCTAACAGTTGTTTGAGCTCTTTAGATACTTGGGCGTCTTCTATACAACTGTGGCAATATGGTTTAGCACAGAAGGGGGGCGTTGCCAGTGTCAATCTGATGGATAACACCTTTGGCTAACCCATAAGTGATACTGTTCTTAGCAAAAATATCAGAAAATTAGTCTAGTAAATATAGCACCTCTTTCTGTTGAAGCAGGGACAGTTGGGGGAAGTCTTGTGCTGTGAACAAGGATAGGACTTGAGGTTCATCCTCAGGTAGGTTAAAATCCTGGAACGTACCAAAGGGATAAAGGGACAGGACATCAGGAGCGCCCAACAACTTGCCATATCCAACAACCTGCCCCCTAGATACAGTCATGGGGACTGCAGTCAGGTTGGCTACCAACAACTGAACAGGGTATTTATGAGAGACATCTAGAATTCCAGGACAGAGGTAAGGTTTGTTGCGTCCTAAGAAGGGGGGAGAGTACAACTCCAAGAAGGTGTGTTCAGGTAGTTTATAAGATATCTGCAAGTCCAGGATGGCCTGGGAGCCAGGTGGGATGGTGACAGCAGACGTGGCTAGGAGGGGGATCCCTTTAGCTGCAGGACAATCCATGGGTGGACACTTCATGTTTAAAGAGTGGGTGCAATATTTGAGGTTGAAAACCCCAGTGGGGTATTCCAAGGCACATGTCTTAAGATGTTTCCCGGGAGCTTTAACCGGCTCTTCAGAGATCAGAGGGACTTTGTATCCCAGAATAGAGAGGTAGCCATCTTTCAAGTTGATTATCCCATTATATTCTCTAAGGAACTGGGTGCCAACTAGGAGATCATAACTCTCATTCTTCAAGACAACTGCTGGCGCGGCTAGGAGGAGCTTGCCAAACTGCATGGGCAGAGCAGAGTAAGCTCCTATGGCGCGGGTCATAGATAGCCCAGCTATGCCATACAACTAGTGATAGTTAAGGTTGGGGGAAATTTTGAGCTTCTTGACAAGCTTTGAGGAGACAACATTAACAGGAGACCCTGTGTCTAAGACAGCCTTAATATCCACCTTTTGGATGGATATCTCCACACAAGTGGTGGTACGTCCAAAGGGGGGGAACAGCCAGAATGTTTTGGGCTTCTACTAGCTCTCTGTCCCATTTATCAATAATGAATCTCAAGCCTGGGAACTCCTTGTAAACTTTATGGAGGGGGAGTAAAACAGATATGTTCTTGAAGACAGCTTCAGCAATCTCAGCAGCTTCTTCTGATGACTCCACTAGCACGGGGGACCTCTTGGCCTGATTGAGGTAAGGGCGCAAGACAATCTCTTTGGCCTCAGGCAAGGGCTTAGCAATAGTTGTAGTCTTTCCTGAGCGTAACTTATAGAGAACTGTAATGGTTTCAGGAATAGCCAGAACTGAGTACCCCATATGCATCAGCGTTGTCAATATCAGAATCATCCAGGTTAGGGTCATCAGAGATATCATGAAACAGGAGGAGGATAGGAGGAGCCTCATTATCAGCAGGCTCAGATTCAGCCATAGAGGGAGGTATTGGAAGAGACTGGGAAGAATTGTCAACCAAGAGCGTCTCTGCCTCTAGGTTGACTGCTCTTTTCCTGCTTGTTCCTTTGGATCAGCTCCTTCAACCCGCAGATTGATGCAGACTCAAGAATGATGACCTATCTGCCACAGTTGTGGCAACCTTGACGTTGAGGAAGATTCTGCAAGTTCATGGTAAGAATGCAAGGACCCTGGGAAGATGAACCAGAGTTAGAAACAGCTCAACTTTCCCTAACAACGGCACCAGAGTGAGTAAGGTGCATATCTTGCAACAACGTCTTTATGCTCTTCATGGAAGAGAGCATAGCCTTATGGGCTTTGAAGTGAAGGCACAGTAGTTGGTTAACCTTGAGGGCTTGAGTGCAAGCCATGTAGGCTTCATGGGCTTTCAATTGTCTGCTTGTAATCAGTTGCTGTCCTTCCATATAGAACCTTTCTGCAAACTTGGCTAGTGTCTCTTTAGGATTAAAAGCAATATGCATGAAGGCATCCTTCTTTACTTCCAGGCTAAGATCACCACCAAACTCATCATTCAGAAGCTGCTTCATATCTTACCACGTCTCAATGGAGGGTAGTTCTAGCACAACTACCTCTTGGTAGGTCTAATGTAGACAGGTCAGAATTTGTTCCTTCTTGACGTCATCTGAGGCTCGTCGCATAGCAGTTTCATAGATAGTTAGGAAAGCTGCAATGGTCAAGGTCTGGGGTCAAAGACTTGCTTAAAGGTAGGCTCAAAGTGAGTTTTGGGAGTTGGGCCACCATTGTTGCTATCAAGTACGTTGATATGCAGAGAAAACTCTGCCTCAGATTCCAAGGAGGGTTGTCTAGCCCATAGCTGGTGAACACTTTCTTCAAGGGCGTTGAGAGTCTCAACAGCACAGGCCCCAGTATTGACAGCTTGAGTGGTCTGTTGTGCAGTAGTATCTAAGCGTTGACCTTGGGTGGTCACTATTATGGAGAGTTCAGCCAGACGTGAAGTAAGGAATGGCCCCACTTAGAGGCAAGGGGCAAATCTATCATTTACCTATTTGATTACTTCATTCATTTCTTGTACATCTCTATCCAGCTCAGTGTGGTCCTGTGTCAACTGATCCACCTTGTTAGCTAGGGCAATTAACTCCCTAGCGCATTGGATTAGAGGTGCTCCAGATAAACCAGGGCAGTAGCCATCTTCATCAATAACCCCAACTGGACTAGCAGCAGTTGCCATCATTTCACGTAAGGCGGCAAGTTCTTGCTGTAGCTCTGCAACCTTGGTAGTCAGTTCAAGAACCTGGGGGTCAGGTTGGGGTGCCTCAGCAGGACGTCCCTGACTGCAAGTAGTCAAACATAGTTCTCAAATAGTGTCCCATATTTTCTGCTCCCTAGTTACCAAGTCATCAGAAGGGGGAGAGGGCAGAACATCTGGCTTGGGCGTAGATAGTTCCTTTACTTGACTCTGGAGTTTGGCTATGGTAGCAGTGGTGGCCGCTCTTTCTTGCTCAAATGCAGCACTGAGTTCATTAAGACCGCTAGCAGCAAAGTCTGCTACCTATTGTAGCTGCTCAAAGGAATATGTACAGAAGGCATTGAGCTGTTGTACAAGTTGCTCAAATTCAGTGAGATAAGCGTTCAAGGTGGAATCCACCTGAGCTTGCCAGGGTTGTTCTAGCTGGTGAAACTTGTGTAGATGTTCTTTCACGTATTCAGGGATAGACTGGCGCATTTGTTCAATAGAACTAACCAAACGGGTCTGAGAGGTGACAGAGTTGCGTTGATTGTCAGATACCAAGGAAAACAGGGAATGAATCCATTTTTGATACGCAGCAAACTGGTCCCAGTGATGAGTAACCGCAGCCTGCAGAGACAAGATTTCTTGGATGTGGAGCCCCAACATCATTTGATGGTGGGCCAAGGCAGGCTGTACAAAGGATGATAGTAAGTACTCAGCAGAGCCAGTTGCTGAGAGGAGATGTTGTGGAAATTGAGTAGCCACAATTAATTTGTAGTATTCAGTCCAACTGAACTGCAATTGAAGGTGAGGGATGGCTCCTTCACGCGTTATCCCAAGGGCTACTACCATGACTTGTTCTAAGTCAAGGATACCCATGGGGTATGCAACTAGGCAGGGACCCTTATCAAGGTTCAGTATCATGGGGGTAATAGGTTGGTTGGCAATGTCCTCTTCAATAGGGGGACTGTTAATTTCAGGTGAATTTGACTCTTGTATAGGCAGAGGCAAAGGGCCTGAAAACGTGGATGCAAAGGGGATAACCAAGGGGCTTACAGCCCCTGTAGTGAGCACCATTTTTTGTTGTGTTCTGAGGCGCGGCCCAGACACACAACAGAAAATCCTAACCTTAGGATTGGATTTGTACTAAGTCTTGGTTAGATGACAGGGAAGGCAAATGCATTTACCTTGCGGCCCTGGAAGAATAATCTTTGCTAGTTGTGGCTAGAGAGAGGCGCAGAAGTACAGAAGACACAAAGATAAAAGTGTGAATAGAACTTAAGATTTATTGGATATAAAGATTGTGAATATATACTGTGTAGCTTTACCACAAAACAGTACATGAACAGTAGGATCACTTGCCACCAGCATTAGTGGGGCAAGTGAGTTGTGCAAGGATCAGAAAACCAAACAATTGTACTTTCTGAATCAGTTATCAATTCATTTTGAGTAGTGAAAGCAAAAGCAAGAGATTTGTCCTCAAAATGGCCCACTAAAGGCAAAATCAAAATACTGTGAATAGCAATATTCACAATAGAAGCAACAGCCCAGCAGGGGTATAAGCCCCATAGGGGTAACTTGATTGGAAGAAAGACCCCTCTTGTGGATATGGTTGCAGGTTAGGGCCTGAGTACCTGGAAGGGGGAAGCCACCAAGGGTATTGCTGAGGCTGTGAGTGTCCAGGATTTGGGGGGGGTCTCCCAGCGTGCAGTTGCAGGGTCTGTCCTAGGATCATTAGCAGGGGCCAGGGATGGAGTGTCAGGGAGATGTTCCCCAGGAGTTTGATTGGCAGCAGTTGGTAATGAGGTGGGGCCAGGAGTCAAGATGTCTGGGATGAGCAGGAAGGAGGTTGGCATTGGGGTGGAGACCCCTTGGGTAGCCCGGGGGAAACTTCAATATGTCTCTCCAACCGGGTGAGTACTGGACAAGGCCATCATGGTTTCTACTGACTCAAGGACAGAACACACTACTTCTTCTGAGGCCAAGGCAGAGACAGATGAAGGCCTGGTTGAGCGCTACCTTATCCTCCTAGGTTCATTGAGTCAAATCTTTTGGTCAGGTTGGAGATCAGTAACTGTAGGCTAGTGTCCTTCTCCTTAAGAGTGAAGAGTTCCTTGTTGTAAGTGGAGGCATGGGCTTCCTGCTTCTGAGTCAGGATGATCAGCTCCTGTTGGACGCGCTTAAGTTGGGTTGTCAATTGTTGGATGAGGCCAAGGTGTTTGGTTTGGTTGGCCTCAGTTTCTGTCTTGAAGGCAACCTGGTCCGCCTGTAGCGCTTCTACCTTAGCATAGGTTGTGTTGCCATCAGTTCCCACAACGTCCAGGTCTTCCCAGGTTTGAGCAAGATCATTTTGAAGTAATTTTAAGTTATTTTTTAGGACCTCTAGGTCATCCTGAGCCTAGTTGACTCTAGATGTGGCATTCCCAGCCCACCGGTTGCAGGCCTCTTGGATATCTGTTAGCTGGGCCTGTATATCTCTGATGTCTAAGTGATTTTGGTTAGAGTGACCTTTAAGGTTGGTCACTTCTTCAACCAAGGGTTGAACTACTTTCTGTTGGAGGACGGAGTGGTCTTTGGTTATCTGCCAAGCAATGGTCACGGTGTCTGGGTGCATGGCTCCCAGATCCTCATGTTTGTGTCTGATCTGGTGAAGACGGTCTTGAAGGGGGTTTACCGCTGACTCAGTATAGTCCCTTAGTTGGTTCAAAGCCGTGATGGTTTGTTCACTGCTGATATGCTGTTGCTCCAGCCAATTTACCAGTGCGGTTACCATAGGGTGGTTAAATTGGATCAGATAGGCCTTGATCCTCCAGGTGTTGTCTATGGCAGTGGAGGTGAGAACATCCCTGTTCTTGCTCAGAAACTGGCAGACATGTTCCATATTGGATATGGTGGGGTCATCAGAGGGGCCAGGGTGAGCAACTTGGTGCATTGGTAGAGGGGGAGCACTAGAGACAGACTGTTAGGATGGAGGAGCAGTAGGGACAGGAAGAGGCTCTATACGTGAGATAAACAGGGTGTGGAGCTAGTTTGCTTGAGGGTTCAACGTCTTTGGGGAGGGGGCACAGGATTTCTGGACAGGGCCCTAGGGTGGCAGTGGTCTCCACTCAATGTAGATGACTGAGATGGAGTCCGAGGAAGATTGGTGGGAGGTTCCTCATCCACCTCAAAGAAGTCCTCTACAGGGTCCTTGTTTGAGGCAGGAGAGGGGCTTTGCAGGCAGACTGTGGCAGGGCGCTGTCTTGTGGGCTCAACAGCTTGGGGAACGGAAGGGACAGAGTCTGGGGCAGCAGGTTCCTCAACCTCTATAGGCAGTTAGGGAGATCATGTGCTAGGGGCGGCTTGACCCTCAGGGTGGGGGACTTTGGTGGGGGTTGAGACTCAATTAGCGTTGCGGGGCCAACCCTGGCCTCTGCGTGCCAGAGTTAGGCAAGCAGGGCGTGGTGGGCTAGCGTTGCGTTGAGCGTAGTTGGCGGTGGAATGGCGTGGGCAGTCCATGGTTTTGGGGTCACAGGTTTGGTCCCTGGACTAGAGGTCTCCAGCAGCAGTGCAACAGGCAGTGGTGGATACCCTTGTAGTGAGCACCAGAAAATGTGGTGCTCAAGAGTTGGAGGGATGGTTTGAGAGTAGCTGAGCAACTGGAAACACAACAGGAATATTATCTTCTTACTCAACAGAACCTCTATTTTTGGGCTCTGCAAGTAGTCTAAGATTTGTAAATCAATTGTTGTGTATGTGTATAATTCTTCTTTATTGAGGACTCCTGGGGGTCTTTTTATACTTGGAGGGGAGGAGGGGAAAGAAAGGGTGAGTCATGCTGACTAGGGTCTAGACTGTTAGGCAATGAGCTTATTCTTAGAGGGCTGAAACATACTAGAGAATATTCAGAAAGAAATGGGTTGGATTGGGCAAGAAATGAACATTTGGGCATGTGATCTGAGGTCAGGTGGTTGCAGCATATAGTAGGGCTGTCTCTGGGGAATTGAGTGTAGAATAAGGTTTCAGGCTACTCTCTTTCAGGGTTCCCACTTTGGAAAAAAGAGGGGCGGAAGATCACTATACTGATTTACATAGTAGGCACAAGCAATGGGTCAATAATTGATGCATCTGCGGCTAGCCGCAGATGCTCCAATTGATCACTAATTGCCAAATGAAAACCCATTCCAATGAGTCACTCTCCAACGCATCTGCGGCTAGCCGCAGGTGCGTTGATTGGTCTATAATTGGAGACAACACTATGTAATTTGGAGGGTTATCTTCCAATGATAATAACAAAAAAGGGCAGCAGTTCCCCTTATATTTTTTCAAATATGGAAGCATTCCAAACAAAGGCAATACTAGTGGGTGGCACCCAGCACCACAGTGACCATTTAGGAAATCTCCTTTATTGAGCCAATGGGTTGAGGGGTAATTCACCAACTTGAGTCTGTGACCCAGCGGGTTGGTAGGTCCCCATTCTTCCTGATAGGTGCAAGGAATCTGCTGAGGGTTAGGGTTGAACTCCTGGGTTTTAAATACAAGTATAAAAATGCCATTTGTGACATTACAGATCATTTTGAAACTCAGAGCCCTAATTCTACTAAACCATGTCAGACAAAAACAACTGTCCCAGCAGCCAACCAAACATTGCCAATCCAGGACTACCAGAAGATACATAGATAATTCTCTATAAATCAGATAAGCCATATTCAGAAGTTTATTGTCCCATAGCCCAGATTAAGTTCTTAGATATTTCTCTCTCCTTATCTGCATTAAAAGAATATAATGGACCCCTGGTTAAAAAAAAGCTTGGAAAACAGCTTCTAAGAAACCAGAAGGACCCATTCAGGAAAATCAATCATACCAATTAAATATTATATAAGCAATTCCTTTCTTAACTCCAGTGCAAACATCATCAAATAAAGTGAATTAATCTATCAGTTTTTTCTTTATTAGAATTACAATATGCGCATCACCTGAGCAGAAGTCAAACTATAAGACTAGATTACCACCCCCAGACACAACCCATGAAGTATCACCTAGGTTCAGATCCTGTTATGGCTGGAATTTCATTTGACCCACCTGTTCTCTCACTTCTGCAGCCCTACAATCATAGTAGAGTTTAGATGATTATCTTGGCCATTCTCAGTATTTCCAAAGCAGTTGCCCTCAATCTTGGTACTTATTGTCCCTTGGCTGCAGGTTTGCTATACCCATTCATATCTGCTTCTTTATTGTACTGAGATTAAGTGACAAGATACTTGGATAGATGGAGCTCTTTAACTGCACCTGGTACATGGCACCTCCTGGCCCTGACATGGGGCAGCTGACAAGACCCACAGAGGGGGTCCAGAATCCAGATTTGGATCTGGGTGACAGTTTTCTCAACAAAGGAAAACTACTGCTAATACTGGGTGTTGTGCTAGCCTTCTGTACTAGTTTTTCCCAGATAAAAGCAACAGTTGTTGCTCCCTTCTAGGTTAAGAAATATTGCTGACACATTGCAGCTGGACAAAAATTTAATAACACTAATCCTTGTTATTAGGCAGCTTAACCTTTATCATTATTAAATCATCTCACACCTGAAAAACAGCCCAACTTGTGCTTTTTTAACAGGATGATACTCATTTATTTTGAGATGTTATGACACCTAGGCTGATGGACCCATTTGCAGAAATTTAACAGCTTTGAAACCATTACATCACATTAAATTAAGTTGATGCTTCTTTTGAAATAACTTCTTCTATAAAAAACTCAAAAGGTTAAACCCAAGGGCTTATAATGATTATCTTGGTCTAGGGTTGCAGCAGATTATTCATGGATATTTTTTGTTAGCAGCCTTACAGAATAAACCTGATGTCAATTCCAATGAAAGCAGTCATCATTCAATTTTTCTGGATTTGAGCCCAAATCAAAGCTATTCTGGGAAAATACAGTTTGAATTTGATTTTTCTATTGTCAAGTATATACTTCTGGGAAGTATAGTAAACAAGATAAGGAGGAAAATTAAGAAGAGAATGATACTTTATTGGGTATCAGTTTAGAGTATTATATAGTATCATGAGAAGCCACATGTTGTCCATGTTCATCATGACAGTCATGAGGCTTTTCTAAGTATTGTTCTTCTTAGGGCTCAAAATTTTGATCCCTGTAATAGATGAGTGAATGATAAGAGTGCCACTGACTTAATGATTAGCCAAGAAATCATTTGGAGAGCTATTACAGAGAATTACTTTCCCAAAAGGGAGTAATCAAAGATTTTTCAACACTATGAATAGTATAATTGAATTTTAATTTTTTATCTGTTAATTTTTTTAAAAGAGATAGCATATTAAATATACTGTATGTACATGATTTTTATTTTTGCCACACTTTTAGATTTCACCTATACAATTTTCATTGTATGGCAAAGCAGTTGACACAGTTTTCCAGAGGATTATAATACAATTCCAATCCAGAACTTCATTGAATAATTTTAATTTCCTAATTTAAAAAATCTGCAGTTTTCTGGCTTGTGTCAAAATTTAGCACAAAAAGGTACTAAACCCGTCTTGTGCTCCAGAATAGTCTACCATAACCCTACCCTAGTATATTAATCAGACCAAATCTTGGCTTTTGAACAATATCCCATATGACACCTTATGTATATGAATAAAACTGTGGCATATTACACAGCTATTAAAGATTCCCTTTCTTTAATAAAAATTTCAATAACATCTCATTCCATCTGTCCTCACTTTTATAATTTATCTTAATATATTGTCAAGGAGCTGGATGTACAAGTATTCTGGCTACTGCCAAACCACTTAACATCCAGCCATTGCCCAATTTGATGCCTTTTTAATATACAGTTCAACATGCCAGAAATGGCAACAAAGTAATATCACATGACTATCCAAGTATCCAGCAACTCAAACCCATCCTGCACATGACCAACCCCTATGTTTGATCCAACTAAATCCCTGCCACAGCAAAAGCTATATAAGTCTAAAGTATTATCCAATAAAATATACTTCTTTTCTTCTTAAATTCCATATTTGAAGCTTCCCCAAAAGTTGCTCCTCATCACTAGTAGAAGCTACAGTTTTTTTACCACACCCATGAAAGAGAAAATGACTGAACAAAACCTGCCCACCTTTGCTCACATAATAAACCAGGCCACATTTCAGGAGACCTGGAAGATGTACTTTTGCGCCCACAACATTGACAAAGATATACCTAGTGGATGCACTGTATTTGAAGGACTGGTCATTCCCAAAGCATGCGCTAAGATAATTCAATAAAGTTGCTCTCTTTAACTACAAACAAACGCACAACCATCTATCACAGGCAAAATTTCCAACATCAAATAAATTGCTATCAACCAGTTCTTTGGGAAAAACAAAGAAAACATCATTAAATGGCTAGATCACTCAGCTGCTAAACTCTGCGCCAGTAACATTCCCCACAAAAAATAGGTCCAGGAAGCCAGCAAACGCCTGTATGAGACCACAGCTAACTAGTTTGCCACTTTGGTTGGCTCACAAACTGACGGCCAGCTTGAAAACTGGGAAGAGTTCAAAGTGGACATCACTCACAACTTCTGTGTCACCAAATCCCTCTAAGATATTGCAATAAAGCTCAGCAATCTTCCTCAGAAGACCACTATCACAGCTTATGCCAATGAATTTGAAGAAATACATCACAAAATTCAAACCCCAGCACAATCTGACAACATACACACTAGAGCATCATTTATCAACAGAATTAAAACCTCATTTTCTGCCCTCATCTTCCCATAGGCTAACACCTCCATGCCTGTGCTCATTTCAGAAGCCAAGCGCGCCAAAAAACGTGCAAATATGAAATATGCTGCATGCAACAGCAACTGCTCCTCCAACAGCAATGGCAGAGAAAAACTCTAATGGTAACAAGCGCCAAAACACCAATCATAGCAATAGCAACAGCAACTCTAATTGAAACAATGGCAATTGCAGCCAGAGTACAAACTTCTCCCACCCCAAAAAAGAGGACACTGCCAAAGTAAAAAATGCTGAAACAGCAACCCACTATGAATCTGACCCTAAATTCTCTGACCTTGAAGGTCTCAAAACAGATGAACATGGAAAAAAGAGGGGGAACAGGCTTAAGTTCTCCTGTCTCCCCCCAAACCAACAAGAAAGTGTGCCAGGGCACAAACTTTGCTGATTGCATCCCACGTGTCCCACAATCCTCCATTTTTATGAACGTAAAAATTAAAGATCACTCACAAATTCTTGTCTACCCATGCATCTATAAATCTCATACACATAAAATTTTATTTGACTCTGGTGCACAACACACCATGGTAAGCAAACCATTTATAACCAAGTACAAAATACCAGTTGTCAAATCCAACTTCAAATACGCCAGACTGGCAGAAAAATATAAGGTTCTAATTGAAGGCAAAATAACTCCCTTCAGAATTGAACTCCAAGGCATACAAACGTCCATCAAAAGACTCATCATGAACAACATAAACTATGTCATTGTAGAAGGCATGGACTGGTTCACCCAAGTGAACCCCAGCGTATGTTGGAAAACAAAAACCATCACCATCAAACGCAATGGAGTCAATTTTAATATCATCAAAGAACCCAGCAATTTCATCCTAAGAGACACAGTATTTGTCTAAGTCATAAATCAGGACAATTCGGAACGTCTAACCAAAGACAGTATACTCCATATAACAAGGTACACCAAATTTAATAACATACCAACAACCAAAATTCAATGCCCAGAACTTGCAGCACTCCTGAACAAATATGCTCATGTATTCAAGGAAGAGCTAACAGAACTATCCCCTGAACAGGATGTCAAACACGCCATTGACCTATGCAAGGCCATTCCCAAACCTGCATCCCTCTACAGACTCTCTCCCATGGGGACAAAAACCCTCAAAAGTTGCATTGAGGATAACCTTGCTAAAGTCTTCATCTGTCCATCTGAATCCCCATGGGGGTAGCAGTGTTTTTTGTAAAGAAAAAGGAAGGTTCACTCTGTCTAGTAAAAGGCTATAGAGCTCTCAATGCAAGCACAGTAAAGAATAAATACTCTCTCCTACTCATAGAGGACCTGTTTTCAAGACTCTCTGGAGCCAAATTTTTCTTCAAAATTGACCTCACCTTGGGTTACAACCAGGTTGAAGTAAAAGAAAAGAAATCCCAAAAATTGTGTTCTGTAGACAATCTGAATTGTTTGAATGTAGAGTAATGAACTTTGGGATGACCAACTCTCCCACAAATTTTTTCACTATGATGAACCAAGTTCTAAATGATATCTCAAATACATTATGCTACCTTGACAATATCATCATATTTACAAAAAAAAAAGATGAACACCTCACACATGTCTGCAAGACACCTGATTGACTTGCAAAGTACAAACTAAATGCAAAGACTAACAAGTGCCAATTTATGGAAAAGAAACTCTTGTTCTTGATCCACATTGTCTCTTAAAGTGGTATCAAAGAAGATCCAGACAAAAATAAAAGCTATAAATAACATGTAACACCCCACCTCCGTCAAACAAGTTAGATGCTTTCTTGGAATGGTAGCTTACCTAAGGGAATACATCAAAGACTGCAGAAAGACTCACTGCACCAATCAATAACCTAACTAAAGTTAATTCCAAAGATAAATTCATCTAGACACCAGAATGCAATAAGAATTTCCAACTATTAAAACAAGCTCTGATCAAAGCACCAATCTTGCAATACCCTAATAACAATGGGTGCTACAAGCTTGAGTCAGATGCCAGTGACAACGCCATTGGCACAGTCCTACGCATCTGCCAGCCAGGGGAGCAAGACTTCCTGCCAGTATGTTGCAAAAGTGAAAAACTAACCAACACTGAGCAGAGGTACTCCATACACACAAAAAATTGCTAGCAATACAGTAGTTTAAAAAAGCTATGGCAACAACCAAAAATACCTCAGATTTAAACAAAAGATTTTAGATTTAAGAAAATTCCAACTATCAGCTTAAAATATGCACTCTGTTAATAGAGATTTTTGGTGTTAATGGACAAAATGGGTCGACACAGTAAAGTAGTGCTCACATGCAAAGTGAAACTATTCAAAATACTATCCAAAATACATTGATTCACAAACAAAATGGTGTAAATTTTGAAGTTTGGTGTACATATGTTTACTAAGTGAATTGGTGACAAAATACACCCAAGTGCAGTGAGTCAAAACTCAATCCCAAAACAAAACACAATAGCAACTCACTATGTAAATGAAATCACTCAAATGTTGTGTGCAATGGATTGTAATCAAGAGTGATACCATGGTATCTAAAATAAGACACAATATCTGAAACATAAATTTTAAAAATATTGTATTGGGTGCTTGATTTGGCGTAAAATCTGAGAAAATGGGTGGAAATTATTTTGGGTATTCTTAAATGGGCGTGATAAAACCAAAAACAACTAATTAAGAAACAAAAAATCTATAATTGGTATATTGGGGTGGAATATTAATTAAATATCCATATTCAGATAAAAGCAAAAATTAAAATTAGGGAGTAACTTAATTTAAATTTATTTAATATTTTATTAAATTCTCAAAATGGAAGGAACACAACAACAGAGTACCAATGCACCCGTTGTGTGCTGTGGTTGTGGTTGCCCCCCTGGGTCAAAGAACAGAGTTAATAAAACCCAAGCTCCTATTCAGAAAGGAGATGGAAGAGGAGAGTTCAATAGTGACGCTGCACTGACACAGCTGGTTCAAGGAGCACAAGCTGCTAGGATGTGGAGCATCACTTTGGGTCCCCAAGCTGACCTGGAAGCCCACCAAGGTCATCACTACCAAAACAGTTAGAAACAAGGAGGTATAACTTACTTTGAATATGTTTGACGCTGTGTACCACCAAGAGTTGGTCCCATCAGCCATGCTGGAGAAAGTTGATCCTGTACTTGACACTAGCTATGAGCCTTACATCAGTGATGGCAACCAAGAAGACAACAACAAGCCCAAGCTCTATATAGCTGTGAAGGAACAGATGGTTCTAAAGAAGGTTGCAGCTTTCTATAACAAAGTGCCCATGCCTTGCAAGCCTGTCATCAATCAAGATCCTAGTTCATCTGAGCCCACTAAGCCTGCCCAGAAGCACATTCCTGATATCAAGCGCGTTCTTCTCTGGCTCATGCAGGAATCTGGTGATTAAAAAGCAGCTGCGGCTCTTGTTGAGGTGGATCCCAAGTACACCTTGAAGACCTTAAACAAGTTCATCAATACTGGTTGTGTCCTTGCTACAGAGAAATCCTTGTGCAATTCCACTATGCTCACCAAGGAGCACAAATGGGCAATCAGCCAATAGATAACCTGAGATTTCCATCTTTAACTGGCAAATATACAAGCCATGGTTAAATCTACTTTTGGAAGTGAGGCCTCAATTTCCTTTTACTATTATTTAGTTAAGGGTCTGCAGTTTTTATGGAAAAAACTTGGGGTATCCCCCTACAATAGAAACAGTCCTTCCAACATTGATGTCCGGAAAAAATTGCAGAGGTTTACACTGCCCTCAAAGCCAAGGGATGGTCAAATTTTACTATATTAACAAATCAGCATTTGCCTTGTCAGTGCGCAATGTGTATGTCCCAAAAGGCTCTAATGATGGGGTATCTTGGAGTGCTGCAGTCTGCGCCACAGCCTATTCAATGGTGGCTCTCCTCAGTCCAAAGGGGATTGAGTTGTATCAAATGATATTGGGTTCTCACAATAGCTGTACCTTTCTATCATTCCTCCAATTGGTCTAGGAGCACCTAAGGCGCACAAGCCTAGATTTCACCAATGTAATTGTGTTGGATAATTTTGGTCTCCATAAGATGGCCAATATTCTTGAAGAATTTCCATCAATTGACGCCAGCATTGCAGTGGGCCCCCAGCAATTGGCCACAGCAAATTTGCGCCTTCTCTTCCTCCCTGCCTATTTGTCCTTCCTAAATCTCATTGAGGAAGTTTTTGGATGGCTCAAGCAAGTTGTCAAGCAAGGAACCCCAACTGGGACCAAGGACCTCTTTAATTTGCTGCAGGCCGGGATCCACACCCTCCCAGCTGAGACTGTGGCCAAATTCTATGGCCACACTGCTTTTTTCATCCCCACGTGCCTAGCCAAACAGCTAATCAATTAAAGGCTTAGTGTGTTCAATTTTTTTGTATTCTCTAATTTACTATTTATAATATATTAATTATCATTTTATATTTAGATGGTTCCATGCCTGCAATCACATTCAGAAGATCCATTAATAGATGTAAGTGATTTATTTATTTTATTATATGTTATTTAATATGTCATCTGAGGTTATCCCAAACGCTTGATACTGGATTACATGAATATATTTATATCACTCTTATTAAATAAATATAAAAATAAATTAAATGTAAAATGTACAAATGTGAAGTAATTTTTATTAACATATATTCTTATGCCTTTATGAAAACCCTCTCCGGGATTTATTTTGCAAAAATTGTTTGCTAAAATAAAATTTATAAAAATTATTATAAATAAAAATAATCTAAAATGTAAATATATTTGTTGTAAAAGAGAGTTTTAAGGGCGCCTGTAATGGGTTCTTTGGTATTTACCCACCTGGCAATGGAGGTGGCGCACAACCTCCAGCGCCACACCGTAGATGGTGGATACACCCTGATTAAAAATTCACGGCGGCTAGTAAAAGGGAGTATGATGAGATGTGAGTGAAGCAGCAGCTTCTCAGGAAGGGCCGCAACCCAGTATATCCCAGCCAGGACCAGGACGTCCTGGATCACATGATCAATTGAGTTGTACCTGGGGGGATCTTCTTGTTATCTAGGGAGAGCCAGGCCTTGTCAATCCTGAGAAGACCCCGTCTAGGTCCTCCACGCTGGCGCCCATTCCAAATTAAAAGAGATACCCAAGGTAAACAACAAGGTGAAGCCTTTGCCCAGAAAAGGCTTCAGTGCACTTTCACAGCTTATTGTATACTGTACTTATTTTTTTGTTTGGTTTTAGCAAAGGTCAGCTCTATAGCTGCAGGGAGCCCTGTCTCATCAGCGCTCCAGGCCAGCCTGAAGTTGGCAAGGGGGTTTTGTCTTCTTTATGGCTATTGCGTCTGCAACAGCCAATTTCAACACCTTGCGCCCAAAGTTCTCTAACAGGCAAGACAGGGTGTGCTCCACTGGGAAGCAGAAGCAAGCAGCCGCATGGGCCTGGCCCATCTCCAGTATGTTCTTGAATGGGAGCGTTGCCAGGATTTCCCAAACAAGCCCAATGGAGTTTACACAGTAAACTCCACTGAGGGATACTGGGTTCAGGCAGTACAGTTAGGAATTGTTGTAGGAAGTAAATTCCCACTAAGATGCTCCCTCACCATACGTCAGCCCAGCTAACGCCTCCCAGGACATCATAAAGGTACCATGAACACAGTCCTCTAGCTTGTGCAAAAAAGGGGGGACAGAAACAGCTGCCTTGCCACATGATTGGCGTAGTTTGTGTAGAATGTGGCAGGGAAAAATGGGACCAGGACCTGGTGGATTTCACTGTCTATGCTTTATAAAAAAGGTAAGTATTTTGAAATTTTTATTAATTTTTATTATCAGGTTACCTTTGCGTGTTTCCTCTTTTCCCACAGCCTCAGCCATCTTGACTATTCTTGGCGCAAGCAGTTGGGTGGGCAATTCTGTATCCTCAGTTCTTGCTTGCTTGGCTGGATTGACATGTGCATACATCACAGGGTTGTTGACCCAGACAGACGGCGCAGAGAGGGCAAATGGCTTGAACTGGAGGCCCTCAACTACAGTTTTTTAACGTTGAGAAGACGCACAATTGTTATTTTGGGGGTGTCTGGCATCTTGGCCATAAGTGCCTTGGCAGACACCTTGTTGATTTTGTTCCCAGTAAGGACGGTAGCCTTGACTTTTACCTTGACCTTGCGGTCAATGTCTTTGATTTTTGAAATTGCATGGTCCAGATCTTTCAATAACTTCTCCAATTCTCTCATGATTTTTCACTAACCTTTCCATATGTTTTTATAGCTTTTGCCCCAATAAAATCTGTATTATTTTGATACTATTGCCTCTTTGTTTATTCCTGTTTGTTTTCTCATTTACTACATTATCCCATTTTTTACCCATTGTGTATATGTTTTACGCTTAACTCAATATGTGTTGTTTGCTTTGTGTCATCATTGTTTTATTAATTGCCATATTATTTTTGGCACTTTACACAGCCCTTTGTGAAAATATTAACAATGATTTGGTGATCAGCTAAATTTGAATTAGAAGATTATAGGTTAATTGTGTTTACATAAAGTTGTTACTGGTCCAAATTCAAAACCTTAATGATAAACTTTAAACCAATCAGGAGCCAAGTAATAAAGTGATTGTTGTGACATAAAAGGTCATTCAATAATTCTTTGGTGTATGTGCGCTAATTAATATGATTGGTTGGATGTTTTGCCATTGTATGCCATTGCCGCTGTGGCAAGTTGTTGGTGGACTAGTGCTAACCCAGTAGCTGATTGGGCACTAGTCCACCAACAACTTGCCACAGCGGCAATGGCATACAATGGCAAAACATCCAACCAATCATATTAATTAGCGCACATACACCAAAGAATTATTGAATGACCTTTTATGTCACAACAATCACTTTATTACTTGGCTCCTGATTGGTTTAAAGTTTATCATTAAGGTTTTGAATTTGGACCAGTAACAACTTTATGTAAACACAATTAACCTATAATCTTCTAATTCAAATTTAGCTGATCACCAAATCATTGTTAATATTTTCACAAAGGGCTGTATTTTGGTACTAAAAATAACTGTGTTCTGGATCTAGATATGTGGCATAGTAAATATATGATTTTATAGAAATAAGCTGAACATAAAGAATAAAAACACCTATAAACAAAGAGAACATGAACAATTGAAATTCAAAATAAAGATAATATAGATAGAAAATTTTTTGGTGACAGGGGGTTTATTGGGGCAGGGAAGAGTGATGACTAGTAGGAGAATAGCGCAGGAAGGAAAGTGTAGAGGCAGTGCTGGATGGGGGGTCTGGGATTGGGTGGGTGGGGCTGGAAGGTGGGGGGTGGTGGCAGGGGTAGGGGTAGGAGGACTGCATGTGATGGCCGCCATATAACGCTTATTATGTTCCTTGTTTGTCATTGGCTGGATGGGTTGATAGGTGGCTGTGGCACAGGGTGAGAGGCGCTTATCCTTGTGTGATTGATTGCCTATGTTCACATGGAAAACCATTTGCGCAAACAAGCCGGCCACTATTTGGTGACCAAAGAGAGAATTGTGGACAAGGACCCCAAAATAGAGGTTGTTAAAAGCAGAGAACGGCACTCCTGGAGTGTATCTTCAATGTTGAAGAAAACAACATCACCCAGATGGATGTCTGCATGACTGGCTAGGTACACAAAGGCCTGGTGCCCATGTTGCTGGATGGCTTCAAGGGTGGTGGAGCTACCCTCCATCTGGTTGCTTAAGAAACCCTGGTGCTTGGAATTTGAGCCATCCCAGAAGTCAAGTAATCCACCAAAAATATGGCTATACTTGTAGCCATTGATGAAATCTGGGTTTGTCCAATAGTAGACAAAACCCTTGGCTAAAACAGCTTAAAACGCCCAACAAATGTCCCCTTATTGACCTTATTTCTCCCTTTTTGGGTGGCAGCTCTTTCTTGTGCGCCAAAATTGTCAAAAGCTATGGATAGCTTATAGTAGGAGATGAACATGACGTCATCTGATAGACTTGTCAAGAATTGTACCATGGTTGATTCAATGTCCTGATCATACAGGGAATTCTCAGCACCATCCCATTAGTTGCTGGCAACAGTTGTAGCACCCGGATTGACGCAACCTTTCCATACATCCAGAGCTGCACTATGCGCTCAGACACCCAAATGCCATTGTGAAAAAGTTGCTTCCAGACCTGGGTCAGGGGAGCTTGGGGTCCTGCTGCAGGAGGCCAAGCATAATTGGGTATGCCTTGGTGATTTGGGACTTAGGGGCCTTCTTTGGCTTCTTGGCCATCCCAATCAGATTCCCCTTGTTCACTAGGTTGTTGAACTCCCACATTATGATGGCTTTGGTAAATTGTAATTGGCTAATTATCTGATCCCAGGGCAGACCCTGCAGGTTCAGTGTCATAATTTCTTGGAGAATTCGGGTAGTGATTATTTGTTGCTTGGGGTGCTAGGCTGTGAGAGCTGAAGCCTGATTGGCTGAGAGGATTTCAGGTTGGGTGTTAGCAGGCAGTTGTTCCAAATCAGGGTTGCCATTCTGACTGGTGGGTTGGTGGGCAGCTTGTGCGGGGGTGGGTACGGGAGCGGGGTCAGAGCTAGATACTAAGTGACTACTGAACAAGTCAAAGCCATGTGGGTCAGGGGTAAGGTACAAGTCAACTTCCTTGTTACCTGCCTCAAAGGCTTGGGTGTAAACAGGTGCCTCCACATTCTGAGCCTTGTCTCCATTGAATCTGGCTTGGCTGCTGCTGGCTTGGTTGCTGATGCTGTCAAAAATATTGCTAGTAAAAACCATTGTAAAAAAACCTAGGATAAAATCACTAAAAGTAGAAGTTTAAAATTTTATGATTTATTTTTATTTTAATCACCATTCCATATTTGGAAGGTTCTCAAAACCATTTTAATACAAATCTTGAGCCATGAAAATGAATAAAATGCCTCTGTTCCTAAATTGGATAGCTTTTGATTGGCTGTTAAACTGTTATACTTCTATTTTAGGCTGCTCATAATACACATCTTGTGTAAATTCATTTTTTTGTGCTTGTGGAATCTCACTTATAGATTGCTCAAATTTTAATTCATTTTAGACTTTCTGTTGGTGCCTCATATGCATCCTGATTGGACTATAATATACTCTGGAACAGCATCCATCCATCTCACTTGCTGCATCAGTTCATTTTGCTTGTGGTTTAAACAACACTGCTTGATATTTGCTATAATTTTGTATAAAAGACTAGTGAAATTTTGTTTTTTGTTTGATAGTTTATTTTTTAACCAAAATAATGAAATTATGTGAATCTTGAATCTCGCGCAACTTGGATTTTGTTCAAATCTGAAATCATTTTGTTTAAATCTGAGGTATTTTTGTTTGTTGCCATAGCTTTTAAAACTACTATATATCACACATGCAAGAAATTTAGATGTTATCTAGAAGGACGTTTAAACGTCTGAGTACTAACTGACTACAAATCCTTAATCTATTTCAAAACTCAGAACACACTCGCACGGCAACAAGCCAAATGGATGTCCCTGCTGGAGCAGCTCAATCTGGACATCCAGTATAAAAGGGGGAAGAGCTGGTCATGGCTGATGCTCTCTCTAGGCTATTTCAGCCAATAGAGGATCATCTTGACTACCTGGACCTTGACTGGCCTAACCTATATAACACTGAGTACAAGGCAAAGGGGAAGACCCCTCCACATATCAACTGACCCATGATACATTAGTAAGGAATGAAAAATATTTTCATGTATCAAATGGCACTGTATACCAAATCATTAAAGACAAACATGTTTCCTACATCCCACTTGGACAAAGAGTTGACAATATCCTAAGACATCACTGTCTACTAGGACACACGAAGGCTAATCATCTATACCTCACGTTAAAAGAGATAGTATGGTGGCCCAATCTTAAACAAGGCATAGTTGACATTTTAAAAAAGTGCACAGTGTGTGATAAATACTCCAGCACCAAGGCTCTACAACCAACAGTTAACCCAGTAGCTGACCCCAAACTATTTAAGGTTTGGGGGCTGGACGTAGTGAGACCCTTCCCAGAAATCAAAACAAAGCAATGTTTCCTAATTGTAGCCATTATCTTCACTACATGTTGGCCTATCTGCTGGGCAACAAAGAATCACAAGGCAGAAACAATAAACCTCTTCATTAACAAGGCAATAATAGCCAACTATGGTACTCCAGACTACATCATAACTGATGAAGCAACAGAGTTATCAGGTCACATAGTAAGCAACAATCTAAAAGCAAAAAATATCAAACATTCCGCAACCTTGCCCTGCAGGCCACAGGCCAACGGCAGAGTTGAACGCCTAAACGACAGCCTTATCAGAACCCTCAAGAAAATAATGGATGGCAAAGCCAAAGAAACATGGCCACTATATGTGAAACATGCATTATTAGTATCCCAGGTCCGCACCAATCAAGGGACAGGCTACTCACTGTTTGAGCTAACATACAGATACAAACCAGAGATATTCACCTGCAATAACCAACCATATGTGAAAATTCCCCCAAGAAAACCTCCCACAGTAGAACAAGTGCCATCACTACAACACATACACCTCAAAGCTAAAATAGCAGAAACCAAAAGACTCAAAACACAAAAAATAACCTCAACCAAGGAACCACTCCCTATCAACTCTCCTGTCTGGGTCCTGGCTGGAAACAGAAAGAAGCTAGTCTCAGTACACAGGAGACCAGGAAGAATCATCAAATACAGACCAGACAGTAACACCTACCTGGTTAAGTTCCAGGGCTCCAAAGAACCCATCATCAAAAAGTACCACAGATCCAGCCTTTGCCTCAGCAAAGGAGAACACTCAACTCAGCTGATATCAACTAGTAAACAACTCCAGAAATATCAGGTAGCAGCCATCAAGACAAAGCCCCCTCTTGATATACCAGATTAACCCCTTAAGGGGGGTGTTGAGGAGTTGAATGTACAAGTATTCTGGCTACTGCCAAACCACTTAACATCCTGTCATCGCCCAATTTGATGCCTTTTCAATATACAGTTCAACATGCCAGAAATGGCAATAAAGCAATATCACATGACTATCCAAGTATCCAGTGGCTCAAACCCATCCTGCACATGACCAACCCCTATGTTTGATCCAACTAAATCCCTGCCACAGCAAAAGCTATATAAGTCTAAAGTATTATCCAATAAAATATACTTATTTTCTTCTTAAATTCCATATTTGAAGCTTTCCCACAAGTTCCACCTCATCAATATGTTCACAATAATGATATATTTTAGAATTTTTTACACACAGTTCCTATTTTGTTGATTCTGTATAATGTTGATGGTATATACTTCTTTCTCTTTGAAAACAAAAATTATACCAATTTTATTTTTTACATTTTATCTTTGCTCCTTATTCGCATATGCTTTTAATAAATTGTAATTAATTTTTTTCATGATTTTCTTTCACAGCCCTTATTTTTTACGCATTATTATTTTTAAATTGTTCTTTACCCTGCTTCTTATTTTTCATTGTTATAGTTTTACTTTTTTTGGGTTTTTGGGTTCTCCAGGGGCACCTTACCTTTGAAGATTTTTTATTTGTGGTTGATATTTTTTATTCAAAGTTTTTTATAGTTTTTTACTTAGAGTATTTTACCCAGAAGTTGTCTTTTTAAAGGATTTTTAACTCTCTGAGGGTATTAATTCATTTCTCTTGAGTTTTACTTGACTGTGATGTCAATTTTTAGAGTAAACCACATATTTTTTAGCTTCAAAGTTGTCCGCTTTCTTTCTCAAAGTTGGCTATTTTATTCCTCAAAATTTTTCGGCTTGAGACAATTTTTATGAGTTATTCTTAAAACTTATGGTTATCCCTCGAACCTACCCCATTTGTTCTTGAAGCTTACAATTTTACGAAAAAAACCTGTAGAATGTTTAGGCTATGATTTACTGGAGGAGATAGCAAATATGACTACTCCAAGTCACTTTGAAATGAACATTTTCGAATTTAACGAAGGTATGTTTACAAGCCAAGCTTATTAAATTCCTTAGCATGGTAAATGATGCCTTGTAAAATATTATTCAAAAATGGCTTCATAAATTTATAAACCAAGTCAATGCTGCTTAAACAAGACAATGGAATAAGTTAGTAATATCCTTGAAAAGAGGCCATCACTTTAGGTTCTGTGGCACTTTCAAATCCAGCCGTCAAACCATAATTTATTAAGAATCTAACCCTCTTATTGATAGCCTGAAATTAAAGGAATATCTATCATTAAGTTTAACCACTTCCTCATTTTATTACTTTACCTATGAGTAGCACTAGCAATAACTCTGACTTTGCAAAATATTTAAAATCCAACATTGTTAGGGATTTGGATCTCCTTCTGAGATGCCAAAGCCTATTTCTCCAGACAACCATGCTATCATTATTTCTAAACTCAACGCTCAAAGTGCTATCCCTTTAAGTACAATTCCAAGAACCTCTGGTGTCGCTCCCGCTAACGAAACCGCCAAAAATGCAGATGATTTTAGTAATTTAGTTAAAGGTGCCAAAGCCGCATACGATTTAGAATCAAGAACCAAAATATTATCTAAAACTTATAAATTTATGGGAAATCATACTGAAGATAAAATTGACTCCAAATCGCCAGGGGAACCGCAGAGCACGCCCATCCCATCTCCTAGGGTACAAGATAAATCCCCCACTCAATCAAAATACGCCACCATGCCGTTTTCATATGGTGTTTCTCCTAGAGATTCAAATCAACATAAGAAGAGTTCACAGGAATCCAATCCTTTTGAAGCTGAAAAGCCCACTCCTCCTCCTCGTCCTGGTTCCAAGTCCGGCAGTGACTTCAGCAAGACTTCCTATGGAATCAGTCCGCCTCAACTTCCAGTTAAGCCAAAGGTAAACAAGTCTTTGTTTGCCAATGAACCTACTCAAGCGCCCTCTTTACCAGAACGCAAGTCCAGTCAATCTTCGACTACGCCTCCTCCACCACCCCCTCGGCGCAGATGATTTTTGTATTAAAAAGGTTATTGAACTTCTGAAAGGACGTATTTTTATTATCTAAAAAAGCAATTAGTTTATTCCCTTGCATAGTTCAAAGACCCACTCCTCAAAAGAAAGAAATTTTTTATTTACCGGCTTTAGTAAAAAGCGCTCTTTTTTAAGATTGTTTTAGGGGAGCTATTATAACATTAATTTCCTTAAAGTTTAGTGAACATTAAAGGACTTCTTAAAAAACTCGACTTTATTAGTCTTAGTTTTCCTTGAATCATTCAGGTCCTGTTTTCATTGTCTCCATGATGTCTGGTAAGCCAAACTTTCAATTTACAATTAAGCTAATTAAAGGAGCCAGAATATTTTAGCAGGTTGAGTTAACCAATTTTTACATCTTGAGTTGATAAAGATAAACTATCATCCCAGCAGCATGACTGAAATCAAATGAATTACTTGGCTTTTAATGTACCCAGTTTCAACCTGGCCTTTGCTGGTTATCTTTTTCTTAAGGCGATATTCATCCTTGAATAGTGTCTTTCACTAGGGGCTATAATAGCTTTAATTTCATGAGTAAAACATGGATTATAATTTCCAGGGTTATAATAAACTTGGGAATAACATTCTACATATAAGGGGAAGGAAGATGTTCTATCAATTTACCTGTCAACCACCTTTCCATCAAAATAATGGAAAATTGGTCCACTGACTTATTTAAGATAATTTTCTGGTTTTTTCTTTTGCTTGACTCAGTTTTAATAATGCCTAACTTAAGCTAAACCCCATTTTTAAAAATGCCACAGATCATTTTCCGTCATATGGCTAAGCTTTAATTTTTTACTTTATTTTTTATACAAAAATGAAAGGAAATTCAAAAAAATTCAACACCAATTAAAAGCAGATGGATTTTCTGTCAAACCTAATAAATCCAAGCTGACATCTAATCCACATTAATAAAAATAAAACTCTTGATTGCTTTTATTCTTTATTTTTAAAATTGATTTAAAATCCAATAAGGGAAAAGAACAATTTTTGCATTAAAGGTAATAAAATGTTGTTTATTACACTATATTGTTAATAATAGTATCTTGATATTAGCAATGTATTTCATTGATGAAAGCTTAAACAATAGGGCTCATACAGTAGTTTTAAAAGCTATGGCAACAACCAAAAATACCTCAGATTTAAACAAAATCCAACTCTCAGGTTAAAATATACACTCTGTTAACAGGGTTTATTGGTGTTAATGAGCAAAGTAAGTCAACACAGTAACAAAGGGCTCACACGCAAAGTGAAACCATTCAAAATACAATCTGAAATGCATTGATTCACAAACAAAATGGTGTGAGTTGACTTTTGGTGTACATATGGGTCATTATTTTTCTTGTTATGCCTAAGCACTGGACTGATTATTTTATAACTTAATTACATTATTCATATTCAAATTATTCAGAAAGATTAAAATACAATCAATGTCAAAGCTTTAATTGATCTTGGGCTTAGATATTTTTAAAAAAATATTTTATCAATTTTATAATTGAAAATTGCACCTTATAATATAGCTGGAAATATCTTAAGTGCTACTACATACTACAAGCTAAAAATATTTATGATGAGTTGCATGGGAGAGTAATAGCAGCCCCAAAGCTATAAATGCTATTACCCTATCTTTGGCTCATCATAAATATTCTTAGTTTGTTTCAAAAAAGGTTGTTGTTTTTGAAAGACTGATAACTCTATTTAAAATACACCCTTTAGTAAGCTGCCCTACTTCATGAACTTGCCCTAATGCACCACTAGCATCTTCTGATATTTTTGTTTCTCCGGTATCATCATGTGATTTCAAATGATAAGTTATCTCAGAATATTCTAAGAAACTTTCAAATGTTAAAGGTGAAGTATACAACTTTCCATCTTTCATCAAATATGAAAGATTAATGCGCAGATTTTTAACTTCAAGCTCTCTCCTTATAGGCCTAACTTTTCTCTCATAAATATAAAAGAATGACTTTTGAGAAATATTTGAGCCTGATAGCGCTGATTTATTTAATTTTTTCTTTTTTCTTCTTGCTCAAAAATATTTTTAATATCATTTATATTCTTAATATAAAGCTGATTTTCTTTCTCTTTTAATGTTTTTGATATTACACCAAAGTGACCATCAACAATGCTTTTTCCATGACATTCTACAAATCTATTGTATTTAATAGACCCTTTAATGTATTGTGGTGCCTCTTTAAATAGATAATATAAGAATTCATAGGATCTAAAATGGGTTCCATTATCAGTACATACTTTGATATTATTTGTTTTTTTAAACTTATCTGATTTAAAAAGACTTATTAGACATTCACCTGAAACCAAAGAATCATTAGACAATATTTGAGATAAAAAATCATGGCATTCATATTTAACTTTATTGTTTTCTTTAAATACCAATGCAAACCCCAATAAAGAAATAAGTCTTTTGGAATAAAAACAGTTATTGGTTTCAATTGGACCACCACCAACTTTTAGATTCTCCTTAAAATCTATGACTATAATACATGATTCATTATCTAATTCATTGATATCTTTCTTATATTCCCTATTTTGATGAGCATAAAAGTCTTGATGCTGATTAATAGCTTTTAAGTCACTGTTTATAGATTCTGGCAATAATAAGTTTTTACTTTCACATTCTTCTTTTCTTTTTTCTAAGGATGATTTTAAGTTACAAATATTACACATGTCAGTTTGTTTTTTACTCTTGATTATATTTTTTGGTATTAATTTATAATAAGTTGAAAGTGATATTGAAATTTTATTTTTTATTTTCATATTTTCATATATTTCTTTTTTGTTTTTAATAGAGAATACTTTATTTTAGTTGAATATACATTCATTTCTTTTTCAATGTCTTTATAAATTTTTTCTGGTGCTTTTTTTGTAAACTGGCTTGTTTCAAAAGAATTTTCCAGTAGTTTTTTAATTATTTTTTGATTATTCCTTTTTTTAATAAATAGTTATTATCTTTTTGGCTTTTTTTGTTTAAGCTTACATTTTTATTTTTATTTATTTTTCTTGAGTATTCAAACTCACTTTTGGTTATATTAAATCCCATATCAGTAAGCTCTTTTAAAGAGTAACTGGAAGTAACAAGAGATCTCAAGGCTGGGAGATGCTTTTGAGGAGCAGATTTCAGAAGATCCTTTAAGTTGTTAATTATCCCATTTAGTTTCTGATTTTGAATAAAAGGAATGAGCTCTGTTTTTCCGAACTCAGTTTGAGTGAGGAAGTGATTGATGAAGGAATTAAGATTGCCTCCAGAAACAAAGAGGAATGCTTTCTTTAGCATAGCAATTCTTTCTCTTTTTGTTGATGCTTCCAGTGAGGAAAATGGCTTCATGGCAGAAGTAAAGTTAACAGATTCCATAATATTGGATTTGTGATTGATGATAAAGCAATGCTTTGTAGAGATGCCTTGCAAAAGAGTGCTGGTTGCAGGAATTATATCTTTTTGTGAAGATGGTTTGAAGTAAACCTTAGGTGGTGCTTTAGCTCTTATATACCAAGCCTTATGACACCATTCTGAAAGAAATGATGTGACAGCTTTTATTAAAATTTCAACTTAAATTTATATTCCTAAAATAAATGAAATACCCAGTTTTCATGCACAAGTGATATATGTGGAGCAGCTAAGCATCATTGTTACATAATATCCTCTTTGTAATCAGCGTGAATAAATTAAAATGATTTATTAACTTAATTACAACTCTTCCATATTTTTAAAATGATAAAATATTAAAGAATCATATTTAAAATATGCTTAATTTGAGGTTCGCAGCTCACTTGAACCTCAAAATTCATCTAAACAGCAAAAAAATTAACGTCCTAACTTTAAACTACCATAAAATCCTAAATAATTAAGCTTTTTAAATAAAATAAAATGCAGAAATGATGCTCTTGATATTATCTTTAATTTTTTTTAAATAAAAAGCAAATATTAATTAATGAAAAATTAACTTTTTTAAGCTTTAAGCAATCTATTTTATTTCATTATCAAAATAATATAATAAAATCTGACATATGCTCTTTTAAATTGCTTTTGCTTTAATATTCATAATTATATATTTAATATTTTAACACCAATGGAAAGATAAGATTCTTAGCTTCCTTTTGATAGTTTATAGTGTGAAAAAATATTAACTTTTTGTTGAGTTATTACTGTTTTAAATATAAATATTTGTAATTTGATTTTTTCAAAATCAAACTGTTATGCTGCGACTTAGGCAGCATGTGTATTAGAAAATGGCCTAATCCCTAAAATAATGACCCATATGTTTACTATGTGAATCAGTGACAAAATACACCCAAGCAAGGTGTGTCAAAACTCAAACCAAAAACAAAACACAATAGCAACTTACTACGTAAACAAAATCACTAATGCAATGTGTGCAATGGATTGTAATCATGAATGATACCAAGGTATCTAAAATAAGACACAAGATCTGAAATATAAATTTTAAAAATATTGTGTTGGGTGTTTGAATTTGGAAGTAAAATCTAGGAAAATGGGTGGATTTTTTTGAGTATTTTAAAATGGGTGTTGTAAAACCAAAAACAACTAATTAAGAAATAAAAAATCTATAATTGGGATATTGGGTGGGAAAAACTCTAATTAAATATCCATATTCAGATAAAAGCAAAAAATAAAATTATGGAGTAACTTAATTGAAATTTATTTAATATTTTATTAAATTTTAAAATGGAAGGAACACAATACCAGAGTACCAATACACCCGTTGTGCGCCGTGGTTGTGGTTGCCCCCGCGGGTCAAAGAATAGAGTTAGTGCAACCCAAGTGCCTACTCAAGGAGGAGACAGGAGAGGAGAGTTCCATAGTGACGCTGCACTGACACAGCTGGTTCAAGGAGCACAAGCTGCTAGGGTGTGGAGCATAAACCCTTGGGTCCCAAAGCTGACCCAGAAGCCAACCAAGGTCACCACTACAAAGAAAGTTAGAAACAAGGAGGTAGAGCTTACTTTGTATGTGTTTGATGTTGTGTACTGGCAAGAGTTGGTCCTGTCAGCCATGCTGGAGAAGGTGAAGCCTGTACTTGATACTAGCTACAAGCCCTACGTCAGTGATGGCAATCAGGAGGATGACAGAGGAGCCCCAGTTCTATCAAACCAATGAGGGACAGCTGGTGTTAAAAAAGGTTGCAGCCTTCTATACCAAGGTACCTATGCCCTGTGTTGTGCCCAATGCCAATAAGTCAATCCCCACTGCTAAAAAGCCCGCCCAGAAGCGCATCCCTGACATCAAACGCATCATCCTGCTTAAGCTAATGTGGGAATTGGGTGATTACAAGGCGGCCGCGGCCCTTGTTGGAGTGGATCCCAAGTACGCCAGCAAGACCTTCCAAAAATTCATCAATACTGGTTGTGTCCTTGCTGCGGAGAAATCCTTGCGTGTTTCTACCATGCTCACCAAGGAGCACAAATGGGCAATCCGCCAGTGGATCACCTGGGACTGCCATCTTGAACTGGCAAATATACAGGCCATGGTCAAATCTACTTTTGGGATTGAGGCCTCAATTTCCTTTTACTACCATCTGGTGAAGGGAATGCAATTTTCTTGGAAAAAGCTTGGGGTATCCCCCTACAACAGAAACAGCCCAGCCAATGTTGAGACCCAGAAAAAATACGCAGAGGCGTACACTGCCCTCAAAGCCAAGGGGACAGTAAAATTTTACTATATTGACAAATCAGCATTTGCCTTGTCAATGCGCAATGGGTATGGCTATGTCCCCAAAGGCTCCAATGACAGGATGGCTTGGCGTGCTGCAGTCTGCGCCACAGCCTACTTGATGGTGGCTCTCCTTGGTCCAAAGGGGGTTGAGCTCTACCAAATGATATTGGGTTTGCATAACAGCAGGACCTTTCTATCATTTCTCCAATTGGTCCAGGAGCACCTGAGGCGCACAAGCCCTGGCTTCACCAATGTCATTGTGTTGGACAATGTTGGTCTCCACAAAGTGGCTGACATTCTTGAAGAATTTCCATCAATTGACACCAGCATTGCTGTGGGCCCCCAGCAATTGGCCACAGCAAATTTGCGCCTTCTCTTCCTCCCAGCCTATTTGCCCTTCCTAAATCCCATTGAGGAAGTCTTTGGGTGGCTCAAGCAAGTTGTCAAGCAAGGAACCCCAACTGGGACCAAGGACCTCTTTAATTTGCTGCAGGCCGGGATCCACACCCTCCCAGCTGAGACTGTGGCCAAATTCTATGGCCACACTGATTTGTTCATCCCTGCGTGCCTAGCCAAACAGCCAATCAATTAAAGGCTTAGTGTGTCCAATTTTTTTATATTCTCTTATTTACTATTCAAGATTTATTAATTATCATTTTATATTTAGATGTTTCCACGCCCGCAATCACATTCAGAAGGATCCATCAATAGATGTAAGTAATTTATTTATTTTATTATATATTATTTTATTATGCCATCTGAGGTAATCCCAAACGCTTGATACTGGATTACGCAAATAGATTTATACCACTTTGTCAAATAAATATAAAATAGTCTTATAAAAATTAAACGTAAAATGTACAGGTTGGAATTTATTTTATTAACATATTATTTTATGCTTTTATGAAACCTGTTTCTGCAATATATTTTGCAAAACTGGTTTGCTGAAATAAGAATTAGAAAATTTTATTATAATAAAAATAATATGAATTGTAATGATTTTTATTAGAAGAGAGAATTTATTGCAAACACCTGTAGTGGGTTCTTTGGTATGTACCCACCCCGCAATGGAGGTGGCGCACAACCTCCACTGCCACACTGTGGACAGTGGATACGCCCTTATTAAAAAACTCCCTCCTGCTGGTGAAGGGGAGTAGGGTAAGGTGCAAACTGAGGAGCAGCTTTTTGGGCAGGGGCTGCAAACCTGTAAATCCCTGCCAGGACCAGGGCGTCTTGGATTACATGGTCCACTGAGTCATATCCAGGGGGGACCTTCTTCCTGTCAAGTGCAAGCTGGGCCTTGTCAATTCCCAGAAGGACCCTGTCTAGATCCTCTACGCTGGCGCTCATCCCAAAGAAGAAAAGATAGCCAAGGTAAACCACCAAGTGAAGCCTTTGCCCAGCAAAGGCTTCCGTGAACTCACACAATTTATTATAGACCACACTGATCTTCTTATTGTGCCTGGTCTTTGCAAAGGTAAGATCCATTGCCAAGGGGAGCCCTGTCTCATCTGCACTCCAGGCTAGCCCAAAGTCTGCAAGGAGGATCTTAGTTTTCTTGACAGCTGTTGCGTCTGCAACAGCCAATTTGCCCACTGCGCGCCCAAAGTTGTCCAGAAGGTAAGATAGGGTATGCTCCAACAGGAAGCAGAAGCAAGCAGCCGCATGAGCCTGGCCCATCTCTGGTACATTCTTGAATGGGAGCGTTGCCAGGACGTCCCAAACAAGCTCAATGGAGTTTACACAGTAAACTCCACTGAGGTTAACTGGGTCCAGGCAGACCAGTTGGGCATCCTTGTAGGCAGTAACTGCCCACTTGGATGCCCCCTCTCCATGCGTCAGCCCAGCCAATGCCTCCCTGGACATAGGAAAGGACCTGTGGATGCGGTCCTCCAGCTCCTGCACAACAGGGGGGGACAGATACAATTGCTTGGCCACATGAGTGGCATAATTTGCATAAAAGGTGGCCAGGACAAAGGGGACCAGGACTTGGCAGAGTTTGCTGTCTACGTTTTCTAAGAAAAAAGGTAAGTATTTTGAAAATTTATTAATTTTGTTTTTTAGGCTACCTTCTTGTGTTTCTTCCTTGCCCGCAGCCTCGGCCGGCTTGGCCATTCTTGGCGCAATCAATTGCGCTGGCAATTCAGTATCCTCTGCCCTGGCACGCTTGGCGGGTTTGAGATGTTCATACATCTCTGGGTTGTCAACCCAAACAGACAGCGCAGAAAGATTGTACGCCTTGAACTGGAGGCCCTCAACCACTGTCTTCTGGATGTTGAGAAGACGCTCAATGGTCTTCTCTGGGGTGTCTGGCATTTTTGTCATTAGTGCCTTTGCAGACACCTTGTCAATTTTGTCCCCAGTGAGGACGGCAGACTTAACTTTGGCTTTGACCTTGCGGTCAATGTCCTTGATTTTGGCAATTGCCAAGTTGAGGTCTTTGAGTAGTTTTTTGAGTTCTCTCATTTGATTTTTTTACTAACCTTTTCATATGTTTTTATAGCTTTTGCCCCAATAAATTCTGTATTATTTTGATACTGTTGCCTCTTTGTTTATTCCTTTTTGTTTTCCCATCTACTACATTATCCCATCTTTTTACCCATTTTGTATATGTTTTACGCTCATCTCAATATGTGTTGTTTGCTTTGTGTTGGCATTGTTTCCTTGATTACCATATTATTTTTGGCGCTTGACATAGCCCCTTGTGAAAATATTAACAACAATTTGGTGATCAGCTAAATTTGAATTAGAAAATTATAGTGTTAACTGTTTTTAGATAAAGTTGTTACTGATCCAAATTCAAAACCTTAATGATAAACTTTAAGCCAATCAGGAGCCAAGTGATAAAGTGATTGTTGTGACATAAAGGGTCATTCAATAATTCTTTGGTGCATGTGCGCTAATTAATATGATTGGCTGGATGTTTTGCCATTGTACGCCATTGCTGCTGTGGCAAGTTGTTGGTGGACTAGTGCTAACCCAGTAGCTGATTGGGCACTAGTCCACCAACAACTTGCCACAGCGGCAATGGCGTACAATGGAAAAACATCCAGCCAATCATATTAATTAGCGCACATGCACCAAAGAATTATTGAATGACCCTTTATGTCACAACAATCACTTTATCACTTGGCTCCTGATTGGCTTAAAGTTTATCATTAAGGTTTTGAATTTGGATCAGTAACAACTTTATCTAAAAACAGTTAACACTATAATTTTCTAATTCAAATTTAGCTGATCACCAAATTGTTGTTAATATTTTCACAAGGGGCTGTGTTTAAGTGCTAAAAATAACTGTGTTCTGGATCTAGATACACGACATAGTAAATATATGATTTTATAGAAATAAGCTGAACATAAAGAATAAAACCAACTATAAACAAAGAGAACATGAACAATTGAAATTCAAAAAAAAGATAATATAAATAGAAAATGTTTGGTGACAGGGGTTTATTGGGGTGGGGGAGAGTGATGCCTAGGAGGCAGAATAACGCAGGAAGGAAGACGTAGAGGCAGTGCTGGCCTGGGGGGTCTGGGATTGGGTGGGTTGGGCTTGCAGGTTAGGGGTGTTGGTGGCAGGGGTGGAGGCAGGAGGATTTTGCGTGATGGCTGCCATATAACGCTTGTTGTATTCCTCATCAGTCATTGGCTGGATGGGCTGGTAGGTGGCAGTGGCCCAAGGTGGAAGGCGCTTATCCTTATGTGATTGGTTGCCCATGTTCACATGGAAAACCATTTGCGCAAACAAGTCAGCCACCATCTGGCAGCCAAAGAGAAAATTGTGGTCAAGGACCCCAAGATAGAGGTTGTTGAAAGCCTGAGGGCGGCGCTCCTGTAATGTGGATCCCATGTTGAAGAAGACAACATCAGCCAGATGGATGTCTGCATGGCCGGCAGGGTAGACTGAGGCCTGGTGCCCGCGTCCCTGGATGGCCTCAAGGGCAGTGGAGCTACCCTCCATCTGGTGGCTCAAGAAAACCTGGTACTTGGAATTTGAGCCATCCCAGGAGTCAAGTAATCCACCAAGGATGTGGCTGTATGAGTAGCCATTGATGAAATCTGGGTTTGTCTGATAGTAGACAAAACCCTTGGCTGAAACAGCCAGAAATGCACCAATGAACGTCCCCTTCTTGACCTTCTTCCTTCTATTCTTGGTGGCAGCTTTTCCTTGCTTGCCAAAATCATCAAAAGCTATTGATAGCTTGTAATAGGAGATGAACATGACATCATCAGTTAGACTAGTCAGGCATTGGACCAGGGTTGATTTGATGGCAGTGTCATACTGGGAATCCTCAGCGCCATCCCATTGGTTGCCGGCAAAATTGGTAAGAACCCGTATGAAAGCCACCTTCCCATACATCCAGAGCTGCACCATGCGCTCAGACACCCATATGTTATGGTGCACAAGTTGCTTCCGGACCTGGGTCAATGGAAGCTTGGGATCCCGCTGGAGGAGGTCAAGCATGATTGGGTATGCCTCAGATATTTGTGACTTGGGGGCCTTCTTGGGCTTCTTGGCTGTCCCAATCAGATTCCCCTTATTCATCAGGTTGTTGAATTCCTGCATGACAGTAGCTTGGGTAAATTGCAACTGGGCAGCAATCTGTTCCCAGGACAGACCCTGTAGATTCAGTGCCACAATTTCCTGAAGAATTTGGGCAGTGATGATTTGTTGCTTGGGGCGCTGGGCTGGGGGAGCTGAAGCCTGATTGGCTGTAGGGGGGCAGGTTGGCTGGTGGCAGGAAGTTGTTCCAAATCAAGGTTGCCATCCTGATTGGTTGGTTGGTGGGCAGCTTGTGCGGGGGTGGGTACAGGAGCAGGGGCAGAGCTAGACACTAAGTGACTCTCAAACAAGTCAAAGCCATAGGGGTTAGTGGTCAGGTACAGGTCAGCTTCCTTGTTACCTGCCTCAAAGGCTTGGGTGTAAACAGGTGCCTCCACGTTCTGAGCCTTGCCTCCATTGAAGCTGGTTTGGCTGCTGCTGGCTTGGCTGCTGGCGCTGTCAAAGATATTGCTTGTAAAAACCATTGTAAAAAACCTAGGATAAAATCACTAAAAGTAGAAATTTTAAAATTTAATGATTTATTTTTATTGTAATCTTGAGTCCATATTTGGAAGGTTCTCAAAACCTTTTCATACAAATCTGGAGCCATGAAAATGGATAAAATGCCTATGTTCCTAAATTGGATAGCTGTTGATTGGCTGTTAAACTGTTATTTTTCTATTTTAGGCTGCTCATACTACACATCTTGTGTGAGTTCATTTTGTTTTGTGCTTGTGTAATCTTGCTTCTAGATTGCTCAAGTTTTGTTTCATTTTAGTCCTTCTGTTGGTGCCTCATATGAATCCTGATTGGATTATAATATACTCTGGAACAGCATCCATCCATTTCACTTGTTGCGTCAGTTCATTTTGTTTGTGGTTTGAACTACACCGCTTGATGTTTGATATAATTTTGTATAATGGGCTAGTGAAATTTTGTTTTTTTGTTTGACAGTTCATTTATTAACTGAAATTTTATAAATTAATTGAATCCTGAATCTTGCGCAACTTGGATTTTGTTTAAATCTGAAATCATTTTGTTTAAATCTGAGGTATTTTTGGTTGTTGCCATAGCTTTTAAAACTACTGTAATACTATATTTTGGGCCCTTTCAGAAATCCACAACTGTGGCATTTTACCATCCACCAAGATGATATACTAAGTCTTCTAACATTAGGAAAGCACAGGAGAACCTGTGACTTTGGAATAACCTGCAGCCCAGAATATTTTGTTATCATCAGAACTAACAAGTATGATAGGGCCTGCGGCCCAGAGGCAATGTGACATTTATTACTACTTCTGGATTAAGGTTCATATGTGTTATCTCTATATTTTATTATACGAATTAATACTGTATTGTTGTAACTGTGCTGTTTTAGCAGAGTTACATGGGGAAAAATATTTAGAAGATAGATAATAATCTTTATTGTGAGATAGTGATTATATAGTTCATGTGAATCAAGGATAACAGGAACATGATTGGTGATCACACAGCTGGATGAAAGAGAGGGGATGGCTTGATCCTGGTAATGAGTCAAGCGCCAAAACAAGGTATCTACCATAAAGGATCATCATCTGTTCATGTTGTTGGATTTGGTAATTTGAGTTGACTTCCTAGTCTGGCTTTGAGTGACCGGATAATTAGATTGCGGGTCACAAACCTGCTTGGTTGGAACCTTGCTGGTGGGTCAAGCCTGCGGTTTTGACACCCCCCCCCCCAACTGAAGGTTGGCCTCCTCTGGGGGCAGGTTGTCAGGAGCCCTGGTGCTGTATTGAACTAGTTGCTGTTCTGTGGCAGGCAGGGCGGTTTTTTGTTGTTTCTGTCTTGCTTTGCAGGGTTGTAGGCAATCATGGTGTAGGGTCTTGTCTTGCTTATGTTTGCCAAGTCCTTGTACAAGGTTAGTTTTCTTGTTGTTTACCTTCAGAATGATTGCTGGCCCCACTTTTTTATATTGTAACTTGCTCTTATCAACATTCATGACCCACACTTTGTCCCCAACTTCATGTTCATTGCAGATGGGGACAAATGTCTTTTGCAGATGTTCATTCTCTTTGTCTGTTTGCTTGCTGTTAGCCTCTATTACTTGAGGGTCCAAGTGCAGAGGGACTTTACTTGGAATTTCCAGTTTAGTTCCTGTCAATGCTTGAATGATATTTGGCTGTGTGCTGTATACCAGTTCAAAGGGGCTTTTTCTGGTGGATCTGTTCACTAGGGCTCAAAACACAAGTAGTGCAGTTGGTAGCTGCTTATACCAGTCTTCAGGTCTCCCGGCGGTGAGTTTGGCTAAGGCTTGCACAAGGCTACCATTACGCTGCTCTACGTGTCCATTGGCCTGTGGGTGGTAAGGTGTTGTTACGGTGTGTTTGACCCCATTCTTGGTGAGGTATATATTGGTGTCTTCAGAGATCAACTCTTTTCCTCCATCAGTTATCAGGAGTTCTGGCTTTTCAAACTTGCTGATTATTTCTTTGCCAATAAATCATTGAACGTTATTGCCGGTGTGTGCCTTCACTGCTTGGGCTACTAGCCATCTTGTTGCAAAGTCAATGGCGGTGATGATGTATTTCAAGTCATTGTGTTTTCCTGGCATGGGACTGACAATGTCAAGAGCCCATACTTTGAAAGGTAGTTGTGTGCAGATGGGGAGTACTGACTTTGGCGGGGTTTTGCTTTTGGAAAACTTTTTGCACACCTCACATTGGTCTAGAACTTCCTGGACATTGCAGTATAAGGTTGTCCACCAGGCTTTATGTTTTAGAAACTCATATAGATTTCAGCTCTTGGTATGTCCAAGGTCTCTGTGATAGCAAAGGATAGTGTTGACTTGCTGATGTGTGGGGATGTAGGGAATGGTCGTGCTGTCAGTCATCTTTCTGTGAAGAGTCCCGTATATGTCAGCAAAGAGATGTTCATTTTTGATGACTTTTTCTTTGGTTATGTCAGTTGTTCCAGGGGGGAACCCTTTGTCCTTTGTTCATAGCACTAAGAGAGGCCAGTCTGGGTTGAGACCATTCTCTCCTCTTGAAGCACAGACATACAGGAGGGACAGGGTGTCTGCCATGGCAAGCTTGGCTCCAGGCTTGTACTGGATGAGCATGTTAAATCTCTCCAATAGTTCCATCCACTGCGCTTGGCGGCGCAATAGATTTGCTTGAGTCTTGAAATAGATGAGTGACTTGTGATTGGTTAATGCTGTGAATTCTTCCTGGCGTTCTAGGTAGCAACATCATTTGACCAGGTAGTGCACAATAGCCAGCAGTTCCCTGTTGTGGATAGGGTATCAACACTTGCCATCTGTCAATTTTCACAATTTGTAGACTACAGGCAGGAAGTCACCATCACTATTTTTGATTTGTAGTGCTCCCCCAATGGATGCATCTGAGGCGTCAGTTTCCATTTTGTATTCCCTGTCACGTTTGGGGTATTGCAGGATGGGAGCTGTTGTGAGCTTCTCTTTGAGGCGTCTAAAACAGAGGTCATGTTGGGGGGTCCACACAAACTTAGACTTGGCACCTGTTATGAAGATAAGGGGGAAGTCAAGATGCCACAGTCAGGTATGAAATGCTGTACATAGGCCACCATTCCCAAGAAGGTGCAGTGTTCCAACTATCCTTGGGTGGTGACATCTTGCAGATGGGCTGTATCTTTTAACTGTTGGGTTTGATGCCGTCCTTTGAGACTATGTGTCCCAAGAAGGGTAGTTGCTCATAGAAGAACTGGCACTTGGAGGGCTTGGCCAACAGTTTGTGTTGTGCCAAGGTCGCAAAGACTGCATCCAGGTCTTTGTGGTGTTGTTCCACCAAGGGGCTGTAGACAATAAGGTTGTCTAGGTACACTAGGGCATGCTTGTCTATGTGGGGCACAAACACTTTGTTCATGAAGGTTACAAAGGTGGAGGGGGCATTGGTCATGCCAAAGTTGAGTACCACACATTTGTAGGAGCTGTATTTAGTGCAGAAGGCCGTTTTGGGAATGTCTTCCTCCTTGATACAAATCTGATTATAGCCTGCAGTTAGATCAATCTTGGAGAAGACTGTGGCTCCTCCCAAGGCATCAAAGAGGTCGTCAATCAGTGGCAGTGGGTAACAATTCTTAATGGTAACTTTGTTTAGGGCACAGTAGTCTGTGACCAGGCGTAAGGTACCGTCCTTTTTAGCCACAAAGAATATGGTAGACCCAAAGGGAGACTGTGAGGGGCGGATAAGTCCTTTTTCCAATGCCTTCTTGAGGTAGGCGCGTAAGGTGTTGTCATTATTTGGGGTCAGCCTGTAGATGGGTTGCCTTGGGTACAGCCCCCTTGAGTTGGATAGAGTGCTGAATATGCTTCTCAGGGGGCAGTCCAGGTAACGCTTCCTTAAAGATTTCTGGATGGCGGGCCACAATGTTGCAGTCCTGAGGCGTGGAGGTATCCTGGTGGTCTTTGAAGTGTATGATCTTGTACTGGCAGGAGTCCCAGTCAATTGAATTCAGGTCTTTATTTTCTCCTGGGTCTCTGTGATATGTACAAAGACGTGGTTGCGTAGCAGTTGGTCCACGGAGTCAGGATAGATCTAGTGGTTGACGCCTTCATGCTTGATGGTCAACACTGAGGTCGCCCAGTCTATGTGAGGGTTGTTCTTCTGTAACCAGTCTAGTCCCAGTACAATGTCAAACTTAGGAAAGTTGATGACGGGACCTTGGATGGTGGAGTGAAGGTTCTCAAGCATGACAGAGAAGGGGGCAGTTTCCTTTGTCACGGCAATGTGGTGTTCATCAGCTAGGACCACATTTTTAATCTGTGAAGGATTAGTGGTCAGCTTGAACTTATCCACAAAGCTACTGTTGACTAAGGTTTGGTCTGTGCCCAAGTCCAGGAGTGATGAGCCTGTGTAACTGCAAAAGCAGAAAGGATAGGACATTAATTTATTGGGATGTCTGGCGATGGTGTACAGTACTGGGTCCTCCAAGGGCACCTGGATCATTGGGTATTGGTCCACGTCCTTGGGTTGGTATTCATTGTTGGGCAAGTCAGGAGTTGTGTGGGGAGAGCTTGGCTTGCTTAGTGCTCTCCCTGGGCTTTTCCCTCATCTTGGTTGCCTTGCGTGGCGGTGACACAGAAATGAGTATGGTTTGAATGGCCATTGTTTCCATTTCCATGCCCATTAGAACCCATGGGTTTGTGGTTGGTGTTGTTCCTGTTGCCTCCAGGAGGTGGTCAAGCAGAGCGCCCACTTGTATGAGAATCCTTGGGTCTTTCTTGTTTCCCAGTTTGTGCCTTGTGCAGAGCATTGGATGTCTGTTCCGCTTTTTCTGCTTCACAGTACAGGCTTTGCAGGTTGGTCAAATGATCCAGGTTTACATGTCTCATCACATGCAACTTGAGAGCGTTGTAGTACATGAGGTGTGTGACTGGGGTATCAAAGGCCATATCAGATGGTGCACAAAGACAGAGTTCCTTGTAGGCACAGGTTAGTTCCTTCACGGTGCCTGTCTGGGTCAGGTTCTTCACCTGGAGAATGATCATGAGCGCTGTATCTTTAAGCACAAATCTTTCCAGGAAGTCTTGCTTAAAGGTATCCCAGTTCTTGTCAGTGTGCTCTTCATGTCACTTGTTGCACCAGGTGCCAGTGTCATGGGTCAGGCAAATGGAAATTTCTGTGATCTAAAATTGCTGTGGGCATTCCATCTGAGCTAGCTTGCTCTGGGCAGACTGGATCCATGTGGCAGTGTTGTTGTTGTTGGCCCCAGCAAAAGGTTCCAAGGAAGCAATTTGTAGTCTTTGAGCTACATAGGCGGACATGGTGGTTTTGTTGGCGGGTTACGGCATTGATGAGGGAGCCTGAAAGAAACCTTGTGTAGACATGGCATTGAAGGCGGGTAGCAGGATTACTGTGTTTTGGTATAGGACAAAACCATCAGGTATCTCAGTACCAGGAGTGTACAGAGTCCAGTTGGGCGGGAGGCTAGACATAATTCTGTCAAGGATTTGTTGGCTGCAGCGTGTGCGGGCAACAGGTAGAATTCTTCAAGATAAGGTAGGATGGAGAACCTACATGTGCTACCAATTTTGTAACTGTGCTGTTTTTGAAGAGTTACACAGGGAAAAATATTTAGAAGATAGATAATAATCTTTATTGTGAGATAGTGATTATATAGTTCATGTGAATCAAGGATAACAGGGACATGATTGGTGATCACACAGCTGGATGAAAGAGGGGGGATGGCTTGATCCTGGTAATGAGTCAAGCGCCAAAACAAGGTATCCACCATAAAGGATCATCATCTGTTCATGTTGTTTGATTTGGTAATTTGAGTTGACTTCCTAGTCTGGCTTTGAGTGACCGGATAATCAGATTGTGGGTCATAAACCTGCTTGGTTGGAACCTTGCTGGCAGGTCAAGCCTGAGGTTTTGACAGTATGATGATAGTATCATCTTTTGCTCTACTAATAAAGCCTAAGAGAGGATCATATTAAGGAAATAGGACTTGGATCAATCATCAAGTCAATAAGGAATCATCATTCTTTTATTCTAATGGACTGGCTTTAAGGCGGCCTGCCTGCCCGCATTTTATCTGATTTAGCTCACAATGCTAGGAAAAGACTGAAGTAGCATTAGGGCAATGTGGCAGAGGGGCTCAATCTTGAGGGGCGGTTTTAATGGAAGTCTTGCTTGAAATCTTCCACAGATTGGTATCCTTTCTGTCTACCTGGGCCACTTCCAGTGCTAGTTAGCCAGTGGTTGGCTACTAGTTCACAGAGATGATTGTTTCACTTAATCAGAGCTACTCTAATACAGTAGGCTCAAAGTCTTTTATCTTAGAGTTTTTAGCCTGGTGGCCCAATCCATGATAGGCTCTTATAGATGTAATGCAGGTAACACTCCATATGACAGCCCTCCTGTTTTAGGATATAATTAAAGTTTATAATAGTAAATATTATGAGATGTATATTCAGGTGCCTATTGAGGTGGACTAAGTAATTAAACAATATCTGCATGTTCCGTTTATTAATTAGCAACAAAGATTTTGTTGATGTCAAAATGTGATTTGGTCATTGATCCATTGATCCATTGATCTTGCAGCCTGGTTGCCCGCATTTTTTTGTTGAAATCATTCTAAGGTTGCATAGCTGCACGCCTGCAATTATCAGTTGAATCTGTCAATTAGACAATATCCCAAAATCTTGACATGCCCCGACTTAATGATTATGGCTTTTCTGGGTAAGTTTCCCTCTCAAACCATATGAATTAACTGCTCCAAGCCTTAAAACAATCAAACTCCTAAAGGTTTTTGGACTAACATACCACAAGACCAATTTTACATCAAACACAAAATTTAGTCAAAAAATATTAGAAGTTCATTTTTAAAATCAAATAAGCTTTAGAAATCTCAATTAGATAAAAACCAGGATAACCCAATGTCAAACCTCAGAATTTTACTATAAAAACCCTCTAAATCTCACTCTGGAATTCATCAAAAAAACTTGCATTATCATCTTGAAATCATCAAGTAAAATTATCTTCAAAACTTCAACTTTTTAGGCTAGCAAGGAGCATTATAACTTTTACTATAAAACCCAAGACAATTAAAAACAAAGAAAAATAAAAGCAAAAAATAAAGAGCAAAACCTTAAAAATAAAATAAAAATTTATAAAGTCAATTTTTAAACTTTCACATCTTTATAAACACTAAATTTTCTTGAGATATGCCTCACAAAAAACAGTTCAAGCCAGCCAGAAAGGCCAAGTAAGCTAGCACCAAAAATACAGAAGCCGTCTAATCTTCTGAAGGAAGGCAGTCAGATAAAACTACCAGAAGCTCCTCAGAAAGGTTCTTCTACAACAATTTAGGGGATGACACAGCAACTGTGGTAAAATTGACTTCCTGGTGATCAGCTCCCTGGTGCTTGACACTATAGTAAAGTGAGAATTCAGCTTTTTCCCTGATTGACAACTGGAACCGTCACTTTTTTAATTAACAGACCTTGATTACTGAAAAATTATAATGTAAAAAATTAAGCTATACAACTAAAGTATACTAAATTTAATCACAGGGAGCTCAAAAATGCAATAAAACAGTAATTCAATTAATGAGAATAAGGAGAAATAAGCAATTATTTATCATTTTACTATGTAATTTACATTCTTCACTATAGAAATATTTTTTATTCCCTTATAAATTAAAATTCCAATGAACCAAAAATAAATATAAACACAACAATAAAAATTATTCGAAATATAAAGAAATATAAATATTTATTTGATATAGTTCAAATAAGCACAACTGTGAATATCTTATGTTTTACTAGTAAATTAACAAAAATTAAGATATTTCACTCACTTTCAACTATAACTATTCATCTCAAACTTACCAAATATACATAAAATAATTAGTACTATCTAATTAAATCAAAAAAAATTAAAACTAAATAATAAATAATCAAAACTAAAAAGTAAAAAGTAAAAATTAAAGCTTAAAAGTTAAAAGTTAAAAGTAAAAAACATAGAAACAAGCAAGAAAGTTTATTCTTCACCCTTCTTCCCCTTCTTCATTTTAGCCTCTTCCAGGAGGGCAGTGGCAATAAGCTCAAGCTTCTGCTTAATTTCAGAGGTCTTGTACATGTTCTTGGCTGCGCCATGGATGGCTTTGGTGAAGAGGGAGGACTTGGTGGTGGGCTTGGTGGGGGGATGTGGTTGGCAAAATCCCTGAGCTTGGAGATAGTCTTTTCCTGCTTGTGCTGAAGAAGGGAAAAGAACTTGTTGAGCTTTGAGTGCAGCCCAAAGTTAGCCTTGAGATGCTTATGGTAAGCCTCAAGAGCTGAAGTAGTTTTCAGCTTGCCATTTACCGCATCCCAGTACACGTTCCAGCTAGCCTTGGTGTGGGCCTTACCTTTTCCTCCAAGTCCAGGGTGGCCTGTTCTTTGTCAGTGTCAGGAGGGTTGACGCAGGTGTGGGAAGGGGTCTTCTTGGTATTGTTGGCATTGGGGAAAGGAGGGAAAGCTCTTGGAAGAGAATGGCAAAAGCGCAGGTGTAGATGACCTCAGTGGTCTCAGAAAGAAGGAAGTACACAAGTGAAATCACCCAGATGTCTATCTGGGCATGGATCATCCAGAGCTGCTTGAACATCCGGGGACAAGTGGCAAAGGTTATCAACTAGCCAGGTTGAAGCCCTTTTCAACTCCAGAAGGTTCTGCTGAGTTGTGTAGCAGATTATGCGGTCTTTGGTGGCAGGCCTATCATCATGGAGGAGGAAGCGCTCCCCACTTGGAATCTGCTTAAGCTCGTGGGTGAGTGTAAGCTCTGAGAGGACGTCTGAAGCCTTGGGGGAGGGGGATTGGTAGCAATACACTTATCACTTATGAACTTAACCAACTGTTCCTGGGTTGGTACCAACTTAAGATTGTTGGGTTTGAGATGTTGGAGGGCCTTGATGGCCAGATCTGATGGGCAGAGGTTGGCAGAGGTTGGGATGACTTGGACCAGGTACCATCTAAGCATCCTTGTGATAAGGTGATTAGGGGGCTCACAGGTGTGCTCCCCCTTCTCAGCAGTAACTTGTTCCCAGCCCTTGGTGTTCAGTAGGGCCCCACAAGTCTTATCCTCACAGCCAAAGTGCTTGCTCTTGGTTTGGCGCTTTTGATTGTTACAACTATAAATGCAATTATTAGCAACATACCCAGGGCTGCCCTTTACAGACATGATCAGGAAGTAACAGGGAAAGCGCTTGGGGACTTTGAACTCTATGTCCACATTATAGATGTTGTGGATGGCCAGTGGATCCCAAGCCACGTGAACAGAAGCTTTGAACTTCTTGGAGTACTGCTCAGACCCATCTTGGGGGTCAGATCAGGGAGGGGGAAGAGCCATCAGGAGGGGGAGAGGAATGGTTCTTTGAGGCCTGCTTGGATGCCTTCTTTTTCTTATCAGAAGAAGAGGTGGGCTCCTTGGCAGTCTTTTCCTTCTTGGTACAGCGCTCCTTAGTGGGCTCAGAGTCAGCCTCTGAGTGGTAAAAGGGGTGGTTGGTAAGATCACCATCAGATTTATTGGGGGGAAATTCTTGGGGGGATGTGAAGAGGAAGTAAAAGATGAGGGTGGATGGGGTGGAGGAGGAAATGGGGATGGGGATGGGGAGCCTTGTCCTTGCAGTTCTTCTTATTATGCTTGGCAGTAGTGGTAGGGGCCTTGGATCCGGTTGAGGAGGAGCTATGGGTCTTTTTGTTGGTTTTAGATGATCTCAGTTAAAAAAGTTTATTATTGTAAATAAAATAATATGAAATATATGAAAAAAACAAAGAGGTAAAGAAAACCAAAAGTTAAGTAAAAATTATACAAATAAAGTTTTATTTATCAAGAAAAAAACATAGCTTAGTAAATAGAAGCAAAATATAAACTCAAAGTATAGATATAAAGGTTGAAACATAGAAAATAAGTGATTTTATGATGAAGCATCAAAGATGTTAGGTTCAGCATAGCATCTTAGTGCTAAATCAATGTAAAAGTATAATTAAAAATCAAAAAAAGTATATAAAATTTATATAGGGAGTAGAAGGAAGCCTAGTAGATTATAATTGCAAAAAATATTATGTGGAATTTTTTTATTGGGGGTTAAATATTCAAAACATGGTAAAGTGTTAAGTTTGGCACTGTTTATCAGCTGAAAAAAGCTGAATTCTCACTGTCAAGTTTCCTGGAGTTGAGCAGAAAAATCAAATTTACTATGTTTTTTACATATAAAACTTGCTTAATTTAAAAACATGTTTGAAAGTTAACCCAAAAGCAAGGAAGTTTCATATGCCCAAAAAATTAAAAAATAAAACATGAATTTAAAAAGTAAATGAGTGGGAAAATGTTTATTAGTGATAATAGTGTACAGGGGGAAGCTGAGAGTGTTTTTATTTACCATAGTGTGTTAAAATGTTAAGAAGCTTTCTGAACTAGTCCCCCAAATAAAGGTGTTCAGTTGATGGGTGTTGAGTGGTGCCCATAGTGTGTCACTTATCACTTTAGCCTTAATTCTGAGCCTTTGATTAGTTAAATCTGAAACCAATAGTGTGGCAAGTGGATAGTGTCAAACAGAGGGGGAGTCAATTTTCTGTTTTTTATAAATTACATATGAAATCTATTAATAAATTGGGCTTAATTTATGTGGCACCACTTAATCCAAAAACCCAGGAATGACATAATGTAAAACAAGTGGGGTATTTGATTAATGTCTATGCCACTAAATCCAGTGTAGTGGTGCTTGGGAGCCTAATTGTTGACCATGGACATTAATAATAAAAATATAATAGTAAATAATAAAATTTATAAAAGCACATATGTTTTTTATTAATAAAATTAAGATTTGGTTTAAAAAGTGTTTGACTGGTCACTTTTTCTTTTAGAGTGTCAAACACAGGTTTTTTTCATTTTTGCTAGTAAATTTACTTATGAAAGTGCCCTTAAATCAGTCTTTGAGCTAACCAATTTATTAAATGGAGTCAAATTTGAGTGATTTAATCTTGGAGTTTAGTTTTGATCCCCTAAATTACTAGTAAAATTAGCTTAAAATTGGTTAAGCCAAAAATATTAGTAGATTTACATATGCAGTCGGTTGGCTCCCTGGTACTCAAAAAAGTGTCACATACCAGGGAGTTGACTTCACCACAGTTGCCTCTAAAACAGGCTTCTGTTAGTCTGCTCTACTATGCCATTTGTCTGTGGGTGATATGGGTGGATAGTGTCTCATAGATTCCCATCAGTTGGTTGAGGCGGGGATGATATGACTGGTCAATTTAGTATCATTGTCAGTCAGCAGAATCTGGGGGCAACCATGTTTGTATATGATGTCCTTCAAGATAAACTTGGCTGTCATCAGTGCAGACAGATTGGGAATTGCCTTGGCTTCTACCCATTTATTCAGATATCCAATAGCCACAATGATGAACTTGTTGTGACTTTTAGTAAATGGCAAGGGGCCCACTACATCAATGACCACTGTGTGGAAGGCAAAGCCAGGGTGCAAAAAGCTGTGTTGGAACTTGTCAACCTTAGGTCTCACGCTGTTGCAGTTATGATAGGTGGTTAGCGTATCTACTATATCAGTGTGCATTCCTTCCCAGAAGCAGTACTGTTGTAACAGGGCTAACGTCTTCTGTATACCACCATGACCAGTAGTCTTGTGAGCAGCCACCACTGAGTCCATGTGTATGGATGGGTATATTTAAGATAGCCAAGATTCTCCACAAAGCTTCAGGAGTTGTCCCTTAGAGACCTTGGTGTCAACTAATAACTTCTTGAGAGCCCTCTGTATCTCTACTGGCTCCTCCCCTCACAAAGAAGGATTCTTCATAAGCTTATCATAGAGAATGTCAGCCATGGGAGATACTAAGGCAACATTAGTAAGGCAGGAGAGACAGTCAGTATTCTGGTAGACAGCTCCAGCTCAATGGATGATTTTGTAGTTGTGTGCCTGGAGTTTAATAGCCTAATGCGCCAGATGCCCTTCAGGATCCTTGAGGGTCTTCATTCATTCCAGGGAGGCATGGTCTGTTACCACTGTGAAATGTACCCCATAGAGATACACTCCGAATTGCTGATAGGAGTATATTACAGCCAGACACTCACGTTTGGTGACAGTGTAGTTCCTCTTATGAACATTGAGTGTGCAGGAGCAGTATCCAACAGGGTGTTTGAGTCTTTCAGAGTTCAGTTGGGAAAATACACCCCCAATTGCAGTCAGACTAGCATCAGTATGAACCACAAATGGCTTGGCAAAGTCAGGGTAGACTATTATGGGGGCTGCAGTCAGTGTTTTATTGAGAGCATTGAAAGCAAATTGACACACTGGACTCCAGAAGAATTCCTTATCAGCACAGAGAAGCTGAAAGAGGGGGTCACCCAGGGATGTAAAGATAGGGATGAATTGACAGTAGTACCTAATCATCCCTAAGAAGACCTGCACATCCCGTTTATTGGCTGGGCTCTGCATTTTCTCAATGGCTTCCACCTTCAGAAGTATAGGCTGGAGTCCATCTTGAATAATGATAAACCCTAAGAACTCAAGATGCTCCTTGAAGAAGTTGCACTTGTGTGGCTTAAGCTTGATATTAGCTGCAAGTAACCTCTGGAAGACTTCCTCTAAGTGTTGCAAGTGATCATTAAAGGTTTGGGAAAACACATTAATGTCATCCAGATAGACCAGGACACTGTGATTTTGAGGTCACTCATCACCACATCCATAGCCTGTTAGAAGGTAGCTGGGGCATTGGACAGATCTTGGGGCATCCTTGTGGGTTGAAATAGCCCTTGGTCAGTAATAATGGCGCATTTCTCTTGGTCAGCAGGAGGCAGGTCAATTTGCCAATACCCACTGATAAGGTCCATTGCACTAAAGAACTTGGCACCTCCCAGTCAATCCAGTTTATCATCAATGCAAGGAAGTTAGTAGGAGTCCTTCTTGGTGACTGCATTCAGACGGTGGTAGCCAATCACCACTTGGTTTCTACCATCCTTCTTTTTGACAATCAGGAGAGGGGAATCTCAAGGACTTTTACTGGGGAAAAGTAAGCCAGACCTCAATAGTTTTTGAAGCTCCTCATTGGCTATGACATGATTGGCTTGACTACGCTGTATAAACTTGGAGAAGATGGGTGGACTGCCTTGGGTGTCAATATGGTGGGCAACATCTACAGCCTTGTCCAGGTCATAATCATTCTTGGGAAACACATTCTTATACTGAGCAAAGAGATCCCTGGATTTATCTTTTTGCTCTTCAGAAAAACCAGACAGAGAGTTGCAACAAATGACCAATAGCACCAATGGTTGTTTGCAAGGTAGACCCAACTCAGAGAAGTCCACAAAGGGGGCAGTCTCCTGCAGATTGTTGTGCTCTTCTAGCCGTATATAGGCCAGAAGTTGGTGTTTAGAGACAACCATTGCTTGTTGACTCATGTTGGCCAAGAGTATTAGAACTTCTGTCTCACTTGGCATGAGCATGCCAGGTGCAACCCAGGGCTCTAGTCTGGCTGCATTAGGGATGCCAAAGATTTTTCCATGAGTGCCGGCTGATAGAGCCAGTAAGATTCCTGTATTATGAATCACCTGAGAGCCAGGTGAAATAGTTAAATTACAGGAGGCGTAGACTGGGATTCCCTTGGTTTCCCCAACTGAGAGGAGTAACACCTTGGCCTTCTTACTCCACAGGGTGTAAGCTACACGCATCTCTCCATTGGCGTACTCCAAGTTAATATAGTGCAGGTGGTGTAGGGGTAAGTCAGAAGGCCAGGCACTGTGGTAGAACATGGGGATAGAGTGACCCAAGATCCCAAATTTATGATTGCCATGATTGATCACTGTGCCATATTAGACCATAAAGTTAGTTCCTATCAGGATTTTGTAGCTATTATTTTCAAGTGCAATGGCTGGGGAAGTTACCATCAGCTTTCCAAAAAGAGGGGGAGAAAAGAGTATGACCCCTTTGCTCTAGTAGTCTGTGGCCCAGCTGTGCCAAATTCCTCATGATAGGCCAAGTCATGGGCTAACTTCATCTTTTTTGACCAGCCAAGAAGAGATGATGTTGCCAGGGGGCCCAGAGTCAAGGACGGCTTGTACATGAGTTTTTTCACCACCAATTTGATGTAGGTGCAATCCTGGCAGTCCTCCCTGGTTTCCACAATCTTAGAAACTTGGTTTACACTTAGCCCTTTGAATTTCTCTAAGGTAGCCATGGCAGCTCCTACAGCTGGGATGGCCTCCTGAAAAGATTCTAGGGAGCAGAGATATTCACAGTACGCAGCAATTTAGTCAAGTGTTTAGTAGCATTGTCCTCATGCAAGACTTCAACCCCAGGCTGTGCTAGTTGTTCAGCATAAGTTAAGGATACAGTCTGGCAAGCAATGTGTGGTATGATCACTTCAGGGTGAAGGGTCGTTATTTCAATGTGCTAGAATGTGATGGATTTGATGGATATTAAGTTCAAAGTCAGATCCAGAACGTAATTACACATAGGCAATTGCAAAACCAATCAATTGAGAACTAGTAGATACAAGAGCATTCTGGGTTTCACTCAAATCCTCTCAATGGTTTGGTAATTCAGAGGTTGCACAAAGGGACAACAAACAAGACCTTCAATTACAGAATCAAAGCTCCTAATTGGCGCTTGAGTCAAGAAGCCCAAACAGAAGTGATGTCAACAATCTAATTACCCAATCAATCCTTACTTCCAGGTTCAAAATCAATAGTCTATATTGATATTGATATTTTGATTATGGTATTGATGCCAACCCTGGCCTAAATCTCCGGCCTTCCATCCCACCAATTTACCCTCTACCAATTTCCCACCTCCCTATATATACTTGATTTCTATATGAAATAAAGATAAGTTTTTATCCTCACATATTGTTCACTCTGTTGAAACAGCAGGCTTGACCCGCCAGCAAGGTTTCAAGTAAGCAAGTTTGTGACCCGCAATCCAATTATCCAGTTACCTGAAGCCAAGTTTGGAAGGCAACTCATATTTCCAAATACAATAGCATGAACAGAAGCTGATCCTCCCCATTGGATAACTTGTTTTGGCGCTTGACTCATTACAAGGATCAAGCCACCCCCTTAAACATCCCACAGTGTGATCAACACTATCATGTTCCTGCTATCCACAATTCACAACAACTATATAATCATTATCTCTCATTAAAGAATATTATCTAGTTTCCAAATATTTTCCCCTTGTAACTCTACTAAAACAGCACAGTTACAATATTGGTAGCACAGGTAGGTTTCCCATCCTACCTTATCTTGCAAAATTCCGCCTGTTGCCCGTACTTGCTGCGGTCAATAAATCCTCAATAGAATCATGTCTGGCCTCCTGCTAGACTAGACTCTGTACGCACCTGATATCAAAATACCTGATGGCTTTGTCTTGTACCATAACATGGTGATCCTGCTTTCTGCCTTCAATGCTCTGTCCGCACAAGGTTTTTTTCTAAACACCTGCCGCCATTCCTTGAGCAACTGACAAAAATACCATGCCCACATATGTAGCACAGAGACTTTGAAGCGTGGCCCTGGAACTTTTTGCTGGAGCCAACAACAATAATGCTGTGGCATGGATCCAGTCTGCTCAAAGCAAGCTGGCCCAAATGGAATGTTTGCAACAGTTTTGGATTTCAGAAATCTCCATCTAATTGACTCACAACACTGGCATCTGGTGCAACAAGTGACACAAAAAACACATCAAGAAGAATTGGGACACCTTCAAGTAAGACTTCTTGGCAAGATTTGTGCTGAAGGACACCACACTCATGATAATCCACCAAGTGAAGAACTTGATTCAAATTGGCACTGTGAAGGAGCTCACCTGAGCCTATAAGGAACTCTGACTATGTGCCCCCTCGGATATGGCTTTTGACACTCCAGCTACCCACCTCATGTACTACAACACACTCAAGTTGCATTTAATGAGACACATAAACCTGGACCAAGTGACCAACTTGCAAAGTCTGTATTGCAAGGCAAAGAAAAAAGAACAAACGTTTAACGCTCTCCACAAGGCACAAATAGGGAAGAGAGAGCAGCCCAAAGATTCTCACCCAGCTGGGCGTTTTAACCAACCACCCCCAGGGAACAACAACAGCAATAAAAACCACAAACCTGCAGGTTCAAATGGATATGTAAATGGGAACAACAGTCAGTCAAATTGCACCCATTTCTGTATCACTGCCACACAAGACAATCAAGACAAGGGAAAATCCTGGGGAGAGCATTAAGAGAGCCAAGCTCTCCCCGCACAATTCCTGACTTGCCTAACAATGAGTACCAACCCAAGGATGTGGACTAGTGCCCAATGATCCAAGTACCCTCATAAGATCCTTATTTTTAACATTGTCAGACATCCAAATAAACTGATGTCTTATCATTTCTGTTTTTGCAGTTACACAGGGTCAGCACTTCTGGACTTGGGCGCAGACCAAACCCTAGTCAACAGTAGCTTTATAGACAAGTTCAAGCTAACCACTAATCCTTTGAAGATTAAAAACGTGGTCCTGGCTGATGAACACCACATTGCCCTGACAAGAGAAACCACCCCCTTCTCTGTCATGCTTGAGAACCTCCACTCCCCCATCTAAGGTCCCGTCATTGACTTTCCAAAGTTTGACATTGAACTGGGGTTAGACTGGCTATAAAAGAACAGCCCCTATGTATACTGGACAACCTCTGTACTGACTATCAAACGTGAAGTTGTCAATCACCAGATCTACCCTGACTCAGTGGATCAGCTCCTGCTCAACCACATCTTTGTACACATTACAAAAACCCTGGATGAAAAAAAGAACCCCAAGGCAATTGACTGGGACTCCTGCCAGTACAAGATCATACACTTCAAGGACCACCAGGATACCATTACGCCTCAGGATTTCAAAATTGTAGCCTGTCACCCAGAAATCTTCAAAGAGGCCCTACCTGGGCTTCTGCCAGAGAAACACATCAAACACTCCATCCAACTCAAAGGAGCTGTACCTAAGGCACAGCCCATCTATTGCCTTACCCCAAACAAGGACAACACCCTATGTATTTAACTCAATGAGGCATTGGAGAAAGGACTTATCCCCTCTCACAGTCTCTTTTTGGTGCTACTGTATTCTTTGTAGCAAAGAAAGATGGTACCCTGCGCCTAGTCATGGATTATTGGGCCCTAAACAAAGTTACTATCAAGAATTGTTACCTACTATCACTCATTGACAGCCTCTTTGATGCCTTGGGTGGCACCACAGACTTCTCCAAAATTGATCTGACTGCAGGCTATAACCAGATCTGTATCATGGGAAAAGACATTCCTAAAACATCCTTCTGCACTAAATACAGTTTGTACAAGTGTGTGGTACTCAACTTTGGTATGAAAAACACCCCGTCAATCTTTGTGACCTTCATGAAATAGGTGTTTGCCCCCCACATTGGCAATCATTCCCTGGTATACCTGGACAACATCATTTTCTACAGCCCCTTGGTGGAACAGCATCACAAGGATCTGGAGGCAGTCTTTGCTACCCTGGCGCAACATAAGCTTCTAGCCAAGCCCTCCAAATGCCAATTCTTCCACAAACAGCTGCCCTTCTTGGGACACATAGTCTTTAAAGATGGCATTAAACCTGATAACCAGAAAATCCAAGTTTGTATGGACCCCCAATGTGACCTTTGCTTCAGACGCCTCAAAGAGAAACCCACCACGGCACCCATCCTACAATACCCTAAACGTGATGAAGAGTATCAAATGAAGACAGACGCCTTTGACGCATTCATTGGGGGAGTACTACAAATCAAAAATAATAACAGTGACTTCCTGCCTGTGGCCTATGAATCACGCAAATTGACAGATGGCAAGTGTCAATACCTTATCCATGACAAAGAGTTGTTGGCAATTGTGCACTGCCTGGTCAAGTGGTGTTGCTACCTAGAACGGCAAGAGGAGTTCACAGCCTTGACAGACCACAAGTTGCTCATCTACTTCAAAGCCCAAGCAAACTTATCCTGCCGTCAAGCCTGCTGGATGGAGCTTCTGAAGAGGTTCAACATGCTCATACAATATAAGCCTGGCCCAGAGTTTGCCATGGCAGATGTGCTTTCCTGCCTATACATCAGAGCCACAAGAGTAAAGAATGGGCTCAACCCAGACTGGCCTCTCCTGGTGCTTCAGACAAAGGACAAAGGGTTTCCCCCGGGCACTACAGAAATAACAAAAGAAACTGTCATTAAGAGCAAGCACTTATTTGCAGACATATATGAAACCCTGAATCAAAAGATGACCAACAGAACCACTATTCCTTATATTCTCACACATCAGTGAGTTGACACAATCCTACGTTACCACAGAGACCTAGGGCATACCAAGAGTTACAACCTTTACAAATTCCTCAAACATAAAGCATGGTGGCCAACTCTATATTGGGACGTCCAAGGAGTTCTTGGCCAATGTTAAGTATTTGAAAAGTTTGAAAAATTAACACTCCACCTAAGTTTGTGTTACCTATTTGTTCACAACTACCCTTCAAGGTATGGGCCCTCAATGTTGTTGGCCCCATGCCAGGGAAACCCAATGATAAGAAATACATCATTACCGCCATTGACTTTGGTACAAGATGGCCAGTAGCCCAAGCAGTAAGGGCGCACACTGGCAATGATGTACAACAATTTATTAGCAAAGAGATAATCAGCAAGTTCAGAAAGCCAGAACTCCTGATAACTGATGGAGGGAAAGAATTGACCTCCAAAACCACCAATGTATACCTCACCAAGAATGGGGTCCAGCACACGTTGACAACACCTTACCATTCTCAGGCCAATGGATGTGTGGAGCAAATGAATGGCAGCCTTGTGCAAGCCTTGGCTAAGCTCACCGCTGGGATACCTGAGAAATTGTATAAGCAGCTACCAACTGCATTACTTGTATGCCAGACCTACGTGAACAGATCCACCGGTAAAAGCCCCTTTGAGCTAGTTTATGGAACACAACCCAATATCATACAGGCGCTATCAGGACCTAAGCTGGAGAGCCAGACAAGGTTCCACCCCGCTCTGATCCCCAGATCATACAGGCCAATAGCAACCAATTGGAAAAAGAAAAAAAAGCATCTACAAAATATCTTTGTCTTCATCCAAGACAGACATGAGGTCAGTGACAAGGTTTGGGTCATGAATATTGATAAAATTAAATTACAGCCAGAAAAAGTTGGCCCTGCCATCATCCTAAAGATAAACAAAAACAACACTTACCTTGTGCAAGTACTCAGTAAATAAAAACAGGACAAAGTACTCCACCATGATTGCCTCAGGCCCTGCAAAGCAAGACAAAAGCAACAAGAGACCATCCTATCTGCCACCAAACAACAGCTAGCTCAGTATGGCGCCCGGGCTCCCAACAAATTCCCTGACAACCTTCCCCCAGAGGAGGCCAACCTTCAGCCAGGGGATGTCAAAACAGCAGGCTTGACCCGCCAGCAAGGTTCTGAGTAAGCAGGTTTGTGACTTTCAATCTAATTATCCAGTCACCTGAAGCCAAGTTAGGAAGGCAACTCAGATTTCAAAATACAATAACATGAACAGAAGCTGATCCTATCTGGTAGGTAACTGGTCTGACGCTTGACTCATTACAAGGATCAAGCCATCCCCTTAAACATCCCAAAGTGTAATCAACGCTATCATGTTCCTGCTATCCACAATTCACAATAACTATATAATAATTATCTCTCAATAAAGAATATTATCTAGTTTCCAAATATTTTTCCCCTTGTAACTCTGCTAAAACAGCACAGTTACAACAACTCCACTTTGGTTTTACTACCTTCACTCAGGTATAATAATTGAACAATTACCAGGGCTAATTCTTGTTAGCTATACCCAACAGTCTAAACATACAACAGTCATCCAACAAGTACAGGTATTCACAGTGAGTACCCAGTGGAAGAGGTCCTCTTGTACTTGCCCATTTTCAGGGTCTCCCAATTCCGGTTGGGAGAGAGTCTTTCAAGAGGGATCATTGGTGGGCTCTGGCGTAGGGGCAATGCAAGTGCCAGGGTCAGGGACGGGTCTATTGGGCAGTAGAGGGATGGGGGAAGAGGATTTCAGTAAACCCAACAGAGCAGCCAAGAATTTTTCCTTGTCCTGGCTACTTAGCAGCTTTTTGCCCCTTACTCCTGGGACTCCTCAGACTCTATTCCAGTGGTGTAATTTTTCTTGGAATCTTCTATGCCTATGTGATGGACCTTCTGGCAGGGGCTCTTGCATTTCTAATAAAAGTGGCCAGCCATGCCACATTTAAAGCAAGTACAGGAAGAGGGACTTTGAACTTCTCCTTGTAGTTGTAAAGGAGACGTATCAAATCAGGTCCTGTGAGAGCGCTGTAGATACCAGACTTGAGAGCCAGAGATAGCTCACAATTGACTCTTGCAGTGTTCAGGAGGGCAGACTGGACGTCAATGAACTGTATAGAATTCATAGAAGACAGGGTCTGGGCCTTGAGTTAGAACCTTGAAGTGAAGTCTTCTAAGGTTTCCCACGCCTTTAACTTGGTATCAGCAAAGTCTATCTTACAGCTGAGTAGGGCTTTTTGACTACCAAATTCTTCAGTCAGAGCTCTGGAGATGTTGGCAGAGGTCCAGCTATTCTCTGGTAGTCACAGCAAGATGATAGTCTGAGTGTTAGTGTCCAGGAAATTGATAATGGTGAAGTCTCTCATGATGTTGTTGGCACCATACATGGAGTTCTAGTAGAGGCTTAAGAACATGACAATGTTGCTCTTAAAATCAAACTTGGGTAAGTTAACCGGCTTAAAGTTTTTGAAGACTTGCTGCACGGGGGCAGTTGTGATTTTTACTGGAGAGTAAGTGAGGCAGAAACAACTGAGAGTGAATGCAGAAAACCTAGCCTCAGAGGTATGTCAGTAATTTTCTTTCTGTTGTGCTTCAAATTTATCCTTCCTGCCTTGGGCAGCCCCAGAAGCTTCAGGAGTGGCCAAGACAACATCCTCAAATTCTAGCACTGGTTCTAATACGTGTACAGTGTTAGGGGCCAACCAAGTATGACCATCATCACTTTTGTAGTTGTGATAAAGATCAGGGCTAGAGGATCTTCTAGGACTGTGATTACTCCTGGCGTTGAGGGACATGAACTGCAAGTTGATGGCCATTATCTTGCTATTCATCCTATCCAATTAGCTTTGAGAAGCGTCCAAGAGAAGTTGTTGCTCATCTAGTTCATCCTGGTAAACCTTACTCTCTTGGTGAGTGATATCCAAGTTATCTTTCAGAGAGGTAATGTGCTTCTCCTGCGTGGCAAGCTCATCTTGGAGTAAGGCTATCACCTCCTTGTCCTTTCTGGCTTGGGTCTGGCCATTGGCTCTACTATGGGATTGTTGAAGTTTGAGGCAATCCTGAAGTTCTGGCATGGTGTGTTAATCATCAAACAGAAAAACAAGGTTGGTGCTTTATGGGACCAGTTCTGCTTGCATCATTTTTGTAGTGATCAAAGAGCTCAATTATGTCACAACCAAGAAGATGACTGGAAGAAAAGTTGTTCATAACAGTAGGCGGGGGTTGAATGAGAAGATGGTGGCAAGGCAACAGCCCATGACTTCCACCTCATGAACCAGGCTTTGAACCATTGGGCCAGTCTCAAGAATATGGTTTGTCACCACATTAATCCAATTGGCATCTACTCCCTGATGGGTGAGATTCTGGACCACATGCACTGGAACCATCCTGGTTATTCCTCTCTTGATAGTGTCTACCCAGTGAAGCAGGTTATTTTGGGTGTTGGTAACTTCAGCAAGGTACTGATTTACAGTGATAAAGGTGTTGCCCAACTCAGAATAGAGAACCCGGAGAAGCATTTGCTGGTTGAACACCAGTATCTCCTGGTTGTGTATCGGGCTTTGGATACAACCAAAATTTATTTGGTTATGACATACAGCAGGGTGGGTAAACTGTTGCAAGTAGTAATTGATATGCTTGATGGTGTGAAGATCTTGACAAAGTTGATCATGGTTGACTTGAAAGAAATTCTGAAAGTGGACCAAGGAAGTTTTGGCAGAGAAAGGTTGGATGGCTAGGTGTTCAGAGCAAGCACCCTTGCCAGCAGCGCCAGAGTTCATGGTGTGGATGGCACTACAGATGGCATCCTTGGAGGGGAAAGAATTGGCATCCATTTCCAAGGAAGCAGGTGCTTATAAAAGCAGTGATTGACCAAACACAATGTCTTGAGGGTGTTGGTGTTCAGGCATAAAGTGAATTAGGGTTAGCAGGCCACAGAAAGCGCCTGCTCTTTTCTCAGCATGAGTGTTAGCAGCAGTGAAGGCCAGTGCCTGGTGGAAGGGTGAAGCAGTGGCAGAAGACTCAGCCAGGGGCTTTCCTCTCTCCTCATAGACAGAACTTCAGGAGTGAGGGCTGTTGGTATTATAAGACATGAGTGGCAATGCTGTAAAACATGGCAGTGGTTGCTTAATTCTACAAATAGTTAGTCAGTAATCCTCACTCTTAATACTATACCTTTGGCTGGTATACACTTTGAATACCTATTTTTTAAGCGTTTAAAATGTATTTAACCTGAGTAAATTTATGTTGCAATAGGGCAATTATGTGAGTGTTTCATTGTTCTAGATCCTAAGTGGGCATCTGGAATGTCTAATCTATTAAGATCTGTGACATGGTCCCTGGTTCTGGTTTAGAAGATTGATGTTGTACCTCTTCAAGTTAGCTTCAATCCTATGATGAACTCTGCCTGCCCAGCCTGCAACCTGCCTGATCCCAATTTTGACAGACTAGTTGCCCAGGGTTGGTTCTCTGACATTTTTATATACATTGGTATTTGAATTCACTAATTTAAAACATGTCATCTCAGAAATAATTTGAGGTGATATATTAAATATGTAACTCTTGATATGACATAGGCTACCTTTAAATGACTTATAATATGCAAAAAAAGTTTAGCATTTATATAAATATAATCCTTTGTTTTTTTATAGTTTATTTTATATTTTATCTTAGTATGAATTTATTTGGAGACTGTTGCAAACTAAATTGGAGCTCTTTACTATGTTTCTTGGAATATATCAGGTAAGTCCATCAAGTTTAATAGCATTGTGTACTGAATCATATTGAGAATTCACCTAGATACTCAGAATTTAATAAAATAAATATTAGCTTTTATTGTCTATTATAAATCTACTAGTATTTTAATTTGAAGGATGTGCTGGACAGTGAATCTGACTCTGACCCATCTGGATCTCCAGAGATCATGTGACCATCCAGTCAAATATGTAATCACGATAAGCCAGCCAATAAATTGGAATGTGTTTGCCATCCAAGTCTTAAATTAAACTTTAATGGTAAACTATTATTGACGGGTAATGATTTTGATTTCATTATATCATCCAAATCGATCGATTGTTGTGATTATTACTCCATAAAACATAATTCAATTCCTATACCACCATTAAACTATCAACTGCCTATCATTGAATCGAATTCACCCCCTGTGGATTTAGGTGATCAGTCAACGATAAGCCATCCTGAAATAGGTGGAAAATCCAAACCTTAATTTAAAAGGCTGATTGATGTCCAAATGCAGTTTGCAACGGCTTGGATAGTTTAATTGTTCTAGCCATAAAAACGAAAGATCGCTATCTAGCATATTCAATATCAATTCCCAAGACAAAGGAAATATTTAAAATTCAGGTATTTAAATTATGCTTTAAGTCTGGCTTCGAGTTTCAAATCAATTGATGTAGAAGCACATTTACTGATTGCAGAAGACCAAGCTGGGTCTTACTAACATCGCATACAGTTAAACAATCGCTTTTATCTAGGCATATCATTGCTTGAAACCTTAATAAATTACATCCTTTGACTTTGTGATCCAGAGCTTTTATTAACCAGTCCATAGGATCCTAATATTGCTTGAATATAAATGTGGATTTAAATGCACCCATTTGTATGATCACCGTTCCATTAGTTATTATGTTCCTTTTAAAATTGATCCTACACAATAAAAATAAAAACAATCCAAAGCTTATCATGTTTCCTTTAAATAATGTGCCACAAAAAATAGAATCCTGTTACTTGGTAAATAAACAATACAATAAAAAAATATTAGATAATCACTATATATATCTAGATGTTTTGCCGCTTGCTTTCAGTTGATATAGTGCTCCAATAGTTCCTAATTCTGTTTTGGATAGTATCCAAATCTAAGATTAAATTTAGAGGGTTCTTGAAGAAACTGAGATATGAGCAATACTAAATCTATATTGTATATCTTAAATGGCATATCAGCAATTTGTGCCCTCATAGTGCTCCTTATATCCTTTACAATAAGTAAGTAAAATGTATGGGTAACAATAATTAATATTTTTAGGATGCTATGATAAAAAAGCCTTAAACAGAGTTTCTATCCGTCTACAGGCTGGGATTGCTTACTGGACTTTATTAAACATGTATTGACATGTTTTCCTACAAAAGGGGATGATTCATCTATGTGTGCACTACTGGGATTTATTACAGTATTTATGTATCAACTGTATATACTTTTCAATATTTAAATTGCCTTGAATCTACACTTGGTGATTCTTTTATGCTTAAAGCCAAAGAAAAGCTGGGAGTGCTTTTACTGGCTGGGCTCTATTGGCATCTCAACTATCTTCAATGTACCATTGCTAGGCAATTTTTTATTTTATATATACTAATATTTAGCTCTGGGAATTTTTGGAAAAACTGCAAGTGGCTACTGTATTATAAAAAATGGTATTATCTTAAATAATACTAACAAAATTATTTACATGTGTAGTGTATGTGTGGTAGCACTCACTTACTGTGTATTGATTTCAGCTTTTGTTGTCATCAAGATACATAGAAAAAACTTCTTGCAGTCCATGGAATTACAATCAAACTCTGGAGATGGATTGGTTAAGGGACCTTTTGTCTGCAGTTTTAAAAGCTTGATCCTGAGAACTTGCCTCTACCCTGAAGTTTTTTTCACATGCTACTTTTTCTCAAATTTAGCAATGATATACTTTAATCTCTCTGGCTATCCTCACAGATTGCTAAACACATTATCCTTCACCAGCTTTGGTCTTCGTGGATTACTTCATCTGGTTGCTTTCCTTGCTGATCCAGTAGTCTTTGCCCTCCTGCCAAGAATTTTCAAAGCAAAGGTCACAGATAGTAATTCTTCTTCCACTGAATATGGTGGACAAAGTCTCTTGTCAGGAAATGATGTAACCTTTGATTATTTTATAACTGAATCAATGGTTGAATCCCCAACCCCAAACGTTTAAATGATGAAAGACTTTCAACAGTTTATCTAATATATTTTATATATTGAATTTTTTCAGTGGTTAATACCTTTATTATTATTCTTTTTAAATTTATATAATAATTAGAAAAAAAACTAGAATATAAATTAAGATATATAACCTTAATTTATATTCAACAAAGTCCTGATTTGGCTTAAAAATAATCTTTTAATAAACCCTTTTTTGGCTATATATTTATGTATAGGTGTAAAAAGAGGAAGGAATATATTACATCAATTATTTTTCTGTCAACTGATTTTCAGTCAAATTTGATCCAATTATGATTTTCTTTATATATAAATTTTCTAACTTTAAAATAAATCAAAAATGTAAAATAAAAAGTATTTTCTATAAAATTTATTCTTTGAAACTTTAATTTTTTTGTTTTATTTTCTAGCAATGCAATTTAATTTAGTTGGCTTCTAAAAAGATAAATATTTAAAATTAAGCCTTTTAAATACAAAAAAATAGAAAAATATGTGTGAAGCATAGCCTTCATTAGTAAACAGATCACATTTAAATTTTTGATAAATTGTAAAGTTAAAAATTTTATATATGAAGAAAATTATAGTTGGATCAATTTTGACTAAAAATCAGTTGACAAAAAAATAATTGACAGAATATCTTCCTGCTCCAGTAAAAAGGTATATTCATAAAAAAAGGATCTTGCTCTTTAATAAGCTCCCTCTTTTAGATATAAGAGATGATCTAGTATTTAAAAGCAATATTTCATGAATAATAATATTTAGCTATTAGAAACTTCTCTCAAGAAAACATTTAACACCCAGTTTAAACAATTATTTTTCTTTTGCTTTACTCATCAGTATTCTGCAATTACTCCTGATGGTAATCAACTAATTTGGCTCATCTTAAAATCATCCCTTGTTTCTAATTAATCACATCTATTAGGACATTTTTGTTTCTTGGCTCTAGTGTGCTAAGGCTTATTGATCAATTAAAATACAGGAATATTTTTATAATTAAGAAAATTTTATTTTTTCTGAACTTTTTACAATGGTTTCTGTGCCCTCTATGAAAAAGCTAGGAACAAGCAATACTTGTATTAAAGATCCTAGGGATTAAATCAGAGTCTAGAGATTATCTCTGAAGACTAAGGTTTGCTTATTTTGTACTTTATAAATAATATTGTATACCTTTAATATTATTTTTAGGCTAATAAAAAATATATAACTGATGAGCATCCATCCTTTAGGAAAAGACATCTAATCATGTATACAAGTACCAGAAGTTAGAAGTATAGCAATGAAGAACCTACCAGAATGTCTATAATTAACAATTTTACCAAGCAGGCCCAAATTTTATAGCTCCCTAGGAAGAGAGAAAATTTTTGAAGTGCTTAATAAAATGTGGAGTAAACAATCATGTATGTAAGGTCTTTCCCAATAAGGTGCAAGGTTATATACTATACCGTATAAAGCATTCAGGTTTATATTTAAAAGGTAAAGAAAAGTGGGTACTGTTTGCAAAAGGACCTTTAGGAGGCCTGCCAAAAACTTATTATTTGACACAAAAGGTGTCATTGAGTTAACTAAACCTAAACAAACTACATAAAATAATGTATTGAATAAATATTTATTAGTAACTAAAGGAATATTTACATCAGGATATTTCCCATGGGAGTATCTTAACATAAAAGTAGAGAGGTTATTCATCATATAGAAAAATAGTGACAACAAGCCAATTGCTTATTGTTGAGCTATCTTCATCCTAATTATCCTAGATATTTAAACACTAGCAAATCTGGAAGCAAAATGATATCTGATAAAAATTGAATTACTCTAACCTTAATTTCAGAGAGATATGACCTAAAATATAATTTCAAAGTTAAAATTTTAAGATTCAGAAAAAAAAGGAAAGATTGAAGAAAAACCTGTACTGTAAATTCAGAACCTAAACATAAAAATGCGGGATTGTTAAATCCTTGGTCCAAATTTCAAATCACTTTTGCAAGATGGCCTTTTTTAATTAAATTGATTTTTTTGAGTATTTATTTGAATTTTAAAAATTCAGGAACTCATAGATACTTTGCAAATTTCAAGTCAAATTGCATATTTTCAATGGATAAAATGAATTAACTGGAATCAGATTTGAAGCATTCAAATCCATCAACCATTTTCATTAAGTTTACCATGCTTTTTAAAATTGCGGGATTGTCAAATCCAAGAACCAAATTTAAAATCACTTTTGAATGCCACTAGTAAACTCAAATATTAATTGCAGGAACTGAAATCCAAATTTAATTTACAGTAAGCACACTAGGAAACACCAATCCAAATCAAGAAGCTCCACCACAGCTAAAATCAAATGAAAAATTCAATTTTGATAGCCATGTTTAGACATAAAAAGTGATTAAACTTTAAAATTATCCAAACCCGGAAAGTATACAATATTATACACTTCAAAGCACAGGTATAAATTTTTTGTAACTATTCAAGGCTAAATCAAGAGAAAACAACTACCCACAACTAAACCAAAAATCCAAATAAATACATATTTAATCTAAAATATAATTTTTTATTTTATTTTTATGGACCAACAATTGCATTTCCAACCAGCTCCTGCACCAGCCTGCGGGGAAGCCTTTCCAAGAGAGCGTCCCAGAGGATCCAAGAATAGACCCAGAACCCAACTCAAGGGAAATAATGCCAACACACAGGCCTCCCAAGGCGTCACCGCCAGCCAACCACCTCCTGCATCACAATCCAGAACAACCAGCTTAAATCCTAGACAGAAGTTGCTCTCAAGGCCTTCCACAAAAGTCTCATATACCAGGGTCACCAGGAACACTGAGGTTACTTACACCTCTACCATGTACCCAGTTATCACCTGGCCCCGCACTCTTGATCCAAGAGTTGCCACTGCAAGCCCCTGCGTCTTTGATACATCATATAAGCTATTGGCCACCATCAAAGAGCAATCTGCGCCTACTGTGTATTCAACCATTGATGGCGCCACTGCAAGCAAGCGTGATCCTACCTTCTACACAAAGGTCCCCATCTCCAGTGTTGAGCCTGCTAGCCAGGATGCTGCGGTACCTGCTAAGGGCCAGCGCCGGTTGAAAGATAGCAAGTGTGAAGCTCTCCTCAACTGCTTAAACAGGGGAATGGCAGTTTGGGATATTGGGTCCCAATTTGGTGTCACGGCCAGATATTTTAGCAACCTCAACACCAAATATGTTAACACTGATTGAATTGCAAAATCCACCAAGGCTAAGCAGTAGCCCAACCTACTTCAGTCCTTTCATTTTGAAGCAATCAGGCAGTGGGTAACCAAGAATTGCCACCTGGACACACTTGCTGTCCAATCAATGCTTGCCACAGAGTTTGAGTTTTCTGTCTCAAAAACCCTTGTTTACCAAGCAATGATTGATTTGGGCTTCTCCTGGAAAGTACTTGGAGTTTCTCTGTATAACAGAAATAGTGAGAAGACCATTGAGAATCAACATATTTATGCCAAGACCAAAGTGGCTCTTAAAAAGACTGGTAATGTCCAGTTCTTTTACATCAACAAATTGTCATTGTCATTCTCACTCAGGTATAGGCATAAATGTGTTGAGAAGGGGTCCAAGGATGGTGTAGCGCATTGTGCAGCTGTCCATTCCCAGACCTATTCAATGGTTGCGCTTCTTGGTCCTTGTGGGTTGGACCAATACCAGATGATTAAGGGCTCTCATAACAGCAGATCATTTCTTGATTTTTTCTGAGCCTTCAAGGAGTACCTTTGGATAAATTACAGCGGCACAACCAATGTTGTTGTGTTGGATAATGTTGGGCTCCACAAGGTGGATTTGATTGTATCAGAGCTCTTGCCAATTGATAAAAATAGCCATTTGGCCAGTCACTTCCTGGTCAACTGCCTAATGAGACTCCTCTTCCTCCCTCCATATTCTCCATTCCTTAACTCAATTGAGAAGGTCTTTGAGTGAATCAAGAATAAGGTGAAGAAAGGCCTCCCTCAGGACACCAAGGATCTCTTCAACATTCTTGAGGTCAGCCAATTTGCAATGCCACCCAATGTGGTGGTGGCTTTTTACTATCTGTCAAGATTTTGGAGTCTTGAGGTATTACTTTTATTAAAGGACATTGTAGTATATGTGTTGATAGGGGACTGTATGGCAACAGTCTGTAGCTACCAATTGGGTCTGAGGATATGGCTACAGCTTGGCAAAGTCCTAAGGCTGTAGGAGAAGAAATACAGTTCTGCAGATAGACAGCAGCGCGCTCTATCTGGATACAACTGACTACTAGATGGCAGCTAGTAGTGATACTATAATTAGAGATATTCAATCTCTAATCCAAGGGTGATATTTTTTCTGCTCAATCTCTAGTTAGGAGAGCACCTTATATAGGGTGGATAGGCCCTCTTGCCAGATAGTTATCTGACACATCTAACTCTTACTAGTCAGTCTATCTGTTCCCCAGACTGCTAGTTTCAGCCCCCAGAGCTAGGCAGCCATGATGGTCTGGCATGGAACTTCAATAGATTACCGGGCCTCAGCTCACTTCACCAGTGTGTTGGTGGCATCTTGTTTACAGTTTATGCATGTGCAAGTTTAGTTACCCTGTCTATTGGGTTTTTGCATCATGCATTATCCTTCAGAACAACCTTCCATATTATTCATAGAATTTGAGGTATCTGGAGGTGTGAATGTTTGGCGTAAACCAACTTGCATTAATATTCTTGAGTATTTCATCTTATTGGCTATTAATTGTTCTGTGATTGTGGCCTAGGTATTAAGTTTGTTTGTTCAGGTTGAGTCCAATTGGCGGACCATTTTTGGATCAGGATCAATCTTTGGGTTAATCATCAGTGTATAAATTGGCTGAATCCAAGGGATAGGATAAGTTGATGCTTTTACAATCAAGCCAGATAAATGGCAATTGACTGTCTAACCAATCAATAAATGAGAATAATGGTCAAGTTTATTACATTATTCCGGAGGATTGACATTTCCTCTGGCTAGACTTGACCTTATGTTTCTCTAGACCAGAGGCTTTGTGCATATGGACAATACTTTGAACTACACAAATTACACTAGCAAGACAGACGCTAGGCAGTACATTGCTGAAATGTCTGAAGAAGAGCGCAAGGTATTCTACAGCCTTTTGCTCAAGGCCAGACAGGCGCTGATCTGTGGGCTTTGAGATGGTGGCTCAGAATCAATGTTCACAGGGTTGGAAGACCCTTTCCAATCAGAGATACAAGAAGATGGCAAGAAGTCAGAGGAGAAGGCTGCAACTACCTCTGGGAAGCGTCCCATTGAAGGGCCCTTTGAGGAGCAGTCACCCAAGCAGGCTACTTGGGTCTCAAGCCAGGCAACTGAGGGGCAAGAAGTGGATGTAAGTCCAGCCAAGGATTGATACAACGCCTTTGGGGGAACACAAGAATCTGTGTTTAACCAATTCTGTCTGGGAGAGGAGGGCTTCTCCATCAAAGATCTATTCCAAGGTGAGGATATTATCCCTCTGTTCCTTTTTGTGATGACCCAGAAGCGACCCTGGTTAGACTTGAAGAAGAGGATCACAAGTACTGCCAGTGGGTTCTATGCAGTAGACAACTTGTCCTCTTAGCAAGATCTTTTGCAGGAATTGATGGGCCTTTTAGCGGACCCAGCAACTGTACAAGCAATAGATATGCCAATTTTGGGGTTTGTCCTTGACTTTGGTCTTGAGGTCCTGAAAAGCTGGATACTACCTTTGGATCCTTTCCCCAAGGTGTATAGTTCTTTGGGATTGCCCATGGCAGAGTACAGGATTGGCAGAATAGCAGGGTGGCGTCCATATACTAGCTGGAAGAGCAAAAACCTAGTGGTGCTGTGGATGGAGATGTTGTAGGCAAAGACCACAGCAGCCAGGAACAGGTACCATTCTGAGGTACAAGTATCTGCTAATTTTCTCAGAATGGAGACTAATGTTCCATTTACTCTCTCCATCATACCATTTGACTCAGGATGATATGGAGTGGAGAGAACTCCCCTCATGTCCATGAGCTTGTTCAGCTTGGGAATGACATTGGCAGTGAAATTAGTGCTGTTGTCTGTGAGGATGAATTGAGGACATCCATTTCAATTGATGATGTGCTCTAAGATGAAGGTGGCGGTCAACTTGGTGCTTAATTGCTGTAGTGGCTTGGCTTTGACCCATTTGGTTAAGTGGTCAATGGCCACTATGATGTATCAGAGGCGTCCTACGCACATTGGGAGCAGACCTACAACGTCTATGCTTACAGTGTGCCAAGCAAATTTTGGTTTCACTTTCTTGTACTGGTGGCGGCCCACAAATGGTTTCTCATTCTGGCATTTGGAGCAACAGGTGAGGGTCTCTTTGACGTCAAACAGAAGAGACTCCCAATAATAGTGGAGCTGTAGCTGAGTAACGGTTTTCCAGAATCCCCCATGGCCTACTGCCTTGTGGGCAGCGAGTATGATTCCATGCCTATCTGATGGGCGCAGGAATAAGTACTTTTTACCTTCATGATATTTGTAGAGTTTATTGTTTTCTACCCAACAGTCTTTTCTTAGCTCCCTTAGAATGGCCTGGACTTCCTCTGGCTTGTTGTCAAAGGTGGCTGTTACCATCTTGTTGTACATTTTGTCTTCTTGGGAGGATACCAGGGCTACGGTAGGCAGGCATGACAGGCAGTCATCATTTTGGTGGCTGGCTCCAGGGCGGTGAACTATCTTGTAGTCAAAGGCTTGGAGTTTCAGTGCCCATCTGGCAAGACGTCCTTAAGGCTCTCTTAGATTCTGAAGCCAACTGAGGCTGGCATGGTCTGTTACCACAGTGAAGTGTACACCATGCAGGTATACCCTAAACTGCTTATAGGCATATATCACAGCAAGACATTCTCTTTATGTGACGGTGTAGTTTTGCTTGTGGACATTAAGGGACCTGCTGGCGTTGGCCACAGGATGTTCAGCTCCTTGATTATTGTGTTGGGATAGCACTTCTCCCAGTGCTGACAACAATGTGTTGGTGTGGACAATAAAGGGTTTGTTGAAGTCCGGATACATCAGGACAGGGCTTGACAAAAGACTGGTTCTAAGATAATCAAATGCAGTCTGACATGCTGTTGTCCACTTGAAGGTAGTTCTGAGCTTGAGGAGGTTGAACAGTGGCTTGCCAGTGCGGGAGAAGTTGGGAATAAAGTGTTGGTAGTAGCCAACCATCCCTAGGAAGACTTGTATGCTGTGATTGCTTTCTGGTTGCTTCATATCTGCAATTGCTTCAACCTTAGCAGGTTGAGGGTGGAAACCAGTTGTGTCTTTAATAAAGCCAAGGTATTTGAGTTGATCCTTGAAGAACTGGCATTTTTGAGGCTTTATATTTATATTGGTATCAGCCAGTCTTTTGAATATGGCCTCTAGATGATCCAGATGTTCATTGAAAGTCCTGGAAAACACGTTAATATCATCCAAATATACCAGGACGCAGGACAACTTAAGGTCTCTAAGAATCAAATCCATAGCTTGTTGTAATGTGGCTGGGGAGTTACACAGACCCTGGGGCATGTGTGTTGGCTGGAATAACCCTTGAGAGATTATCATTGCGCACTTCTCCTGTTCTTCAGGCAGCAACTTGATTTGCCAGTATCCAGAAATTAGATCCATGGCAGAGAAGTACTTGGCTCTGCCTAGACAGTCTAGGGCATCATCAATCCGTGGGAGTGGGTACAAATCTTTCTTTGTTATCAAGTTGAGCCAACAGTAGTCAATCACAACCCTGTTGCTACCATCTTTCTTCTTGACTATGAGCATAGGAGAAGCCCAAGGGCTTTTAGATGGCACAAGCATGCCCCGGTCCAAAAGCTCTTTGATCTCCTTACTTACTATCTCCTTGCTGGCTTTGGACCTTCTGATAGGACGTAGACAAATAGGCTTCTGGTTGCCAGTGTTGATGTGATGAGTGACATCTGTGGCTTATCCAAGATCAAAATCATCTTCTGCAAAAATGCAGCAATATTTTTCAAATAGCGCGCTGGACTTTTTGCGTTCTCCTCCTGAAAGGACAATAGGTCAGCCAAGGGAGTTGTTGCATAGGTGGAGGGTTCAACCTGATCTGAAAGCCGCATGTTGGAGAAGTCATATATGCAATGGAAATCATCTATCTCAACAACAGGGAGGAGGTGTACAAAGGCAACTAACTGGTGCTTCCTGATCTTTAGGTCAAATCTCTGTAAGTTAGCCAAAAGAACATGAATTTCCTGTTGCCCTGGAATGATGATTCCAGGGGCAACACATGGTTTGAAACAGGAGCAGCTCCAAGGCTGATGGATCTTCCTGTAGAGTCCTTAAGGTATGTCTAGGGTTAAACCATAGTTGATGACCATCTGGGTACCACTTTTTAGTGTGAAGATTGACCTTGACTGGAGGGGAATGCCTTTGTGTTCCTTTATTTGCGTAGGCAGCCATTTGCCTTTTTCCCTTGATACAATAGGGTACTGCTACCACTCTGTCCTTGTACGCCAGGTGGATGCTTTTAGTTTCCTTTGGTGGTAGCTTCTCTTTAGAGTAGTATAGTGGGATTATCTGACTGAGTAGCATCAGGGTGTCCACCTCCATGTCTAGCTTAACCCTGTACTTGCAAAGGAATGCCGTCCTGATCAGTATATTGTAATTTTGACTGGGCAAGACTACTGCAGGCAAAGAAACTGCAATCAAACCAAATCTCATTGGCAGCAAACTGTATGCTCCAACCAAAGTAGTGGTATGTATGCCAGAAGTACCATAAACCTTGGAGTGGGCTACGTCTGGAGCCAGGCCCAGTCTTTTCACCAGGCAGGTTGAGACTATATTGATGGGGGCCCCACTATCTATAATGGCCCGTACTTTTACCTTATTTACAGAAATATCAGCATAAGTACATTTGGTATAAGGTTTGGATTGGAGATTTAATAGATGGATACCCAGTGGTCCTGGGGTATCGAAATACTGGCGGAGACTCTGGCCAATATCAGGGAAAAGGCGTCAATGATCTCCAGTGGCATGGAAAACTGTACACCTTTCAGTGGCAACAGGTTCCTGGATATGTTTGGGTTAGAACCAGTACATACCTCCTGAACTTGAGCGGTGTAGGGCTTTGAGATGGTCTCTATTATGTTGGTGTCAATTTTCCTGAGGTGGCCTCTCCCTTGGATGGGGATTGCATACAGGTTGTCTGCTACTAGCTTATGGATAGAGTCCTCCTTGAAGTCTTTTTCCGGTAGGAAGAGATCAGGAAGGGGCTGATTGGTGGCTGTGGATGTGTTTGTGGACTTTTCTGGGGTAGGTGTAGTCCTGCTGCAGGCAGGCATGGAGACCATAGGGCTAACCTCTGGGCGCTGGCTGGCTGTTTCTTGATTGGGGTCTTTTGGAATAGGGAGGGGATTGGTGGGACCAGTATATTCTGTTACTGGCCTGTTTTCCCTTTTCCCTGTTCTGCAGGTTTGGCTACCATGACCACATTGATACAAGGGGGACTAGGCTTTCCTCCTTGGCAGTCTACCGCAAAGTGGCCTTGCTTCCCACACTTATTGCAGTTACCAGAATTTTGGTAGGATTTGTTTTCTCCCTTTGGCTTATCTGCGTCAGGTGTGGAATTGATTGGCTTGGGGGTTCAGGAGCGTTCCTTGAAGCTGTTAAAGCTTTTACCTGACTGACCCTTGTTAGGTGCTTTGAACTGGGACCTGAGTCTACTGAGGTAGCTGGTAATTCTCTGCATATCATTGGACTGGTCAAGTACTGGGAACATCACATTGGCAAGCTCACAATACAGCTGTAAGACTCTGCTCATAGTAATGCAACAATCCAAATTGGAAAGTACTCTGGATCCAAGGAGAATCTGCGCCTTGTGGTAGAAACGGTTGGTAAAGTCAGAGACAGTCTTGTATTTTCTAAAGGAGATATTGCTAAACTCCGCCTTTCTGGCCTGAAGTTTTGTCTTGCTGCCAAATTTGTCAATAACCGCCTGTTTGGCATCTGCATATGTTCATTCCCCTTGGGGTAGGCAAGGCATGATGACGTCCCCGCTGGCGGGGTCCAGGGCATTGATGAGAGTAGTGGCCTTCATGTGGTCTGATGACCCTCTCATGGACATCTTAAATAGCTGTACAAATGTTCTGATGTTTTCATTACAATCAAATTTGGGTAAGTTCAATGGCTTGAACTTGTGGTCAGGCACCAGGGTCTCTTCTGTGGGGGTGGCCAGGGATCTTCTGGCAAGCATAGAAGGAATCCTGGTGGAAGTTATTAATGTAAGAGGAGACAGTGCTGCAACTCCCATGGGTACATTGCAAGTGTACTGAGAGCCGTTAATTTTGCAATTGGATCCTACTTCATGGAAGTAGTTGGGAGAGGAAGTCTTCTGCCTTTCTGAGGAAGAGGCGGGAAGGGGAGATAGGCCTTGGCCAGAGCTGCTACTGCATGCTCTGCTAGCCTGAGTTTCAAGCTTGCTTAGTCTTGTAGCAAATTTGAGCTCTGTCTCCTTTCTAGCTGCACATTCTTGGTTCAGCTGTTCCAGTAGGTTACTGTGATTTTCCTCCAGCATAATGACCATCAAAGTAAGCGTACCCTGACATTGCTTGTCTTTCATGCGTCCTTCCTCCAAGTGGGCAATTTGTTTGAGTGCAGACTCAAGATCCTTGTACAGCAAGCTGGCCAGTTCCCGTTCACTTTCAATAGTCTCCCAAAGATCATTCATGTTATCCATGTAGGTGTTGTGGTATAAGCAACAATCATGAGGCTCCAAAGCAGGCTCCTGGGAAGAAATTCCCAACTGGGGAGGGAACTTTCCATTTCTTAGGCTATCAAGCTTACTTGCCAGCTTGTTAAAGTATGCCACCAACTTTTTATACCGGTTGGTACTTCTCTTATTAGTGTTGTCCATTAGGCGGCGTAGAAATTCCTTATCAGGAGTCTCTCCATTTTGTGTTGCGTGTTTAGCCAACTTGTCAACCCTTTGAGTTAGTCTGATACAGTGATATGTCACGTCAGTGATCCACTGTGGAGTGATGCCAGTGCTTTTGAAGCAGTTGGCGACAATTTGCCTAACCTGAGAGTTGAATTGTTGTACTATCTTGTCCACTCTGAAGTGGGCATGGTTGGTGGTTTCAAACAGGTTTCTAAGGATACCCTGTAGTGAGTCAAAGCTGGTGTTCAACTTATTAATGGTGGCTAAGTGGGCTTCCTGCAATTCATTGTGGCTGGCCCCTAGCTCTGTGAGCTCCAAGCTTTGTCTTGCAACAAGTTGCTGCAAGTGTTTAATGCTTGGGTAAACAAAGTAAGAGGGGAAGTCTTTGACTCACCCCTTTTCCTTGTTCAGTAGCTGGCTGATCTGCATGCTGTTAGCCTCCTGGTACTGGCAATAAGCAGTCCAGAGGTTGGCAGTATTCAGGTTATAACTAAACAGGGTGAACCTTGCTTCCTGTTGGCCCCCCTTGTGTTGTCAACTGTGTAGGAGTGCGCCTAGTATGGTGCAAACCTCTTCTAAAGAATACTGGTAAGGTTGGTGCAGTATTGGGGCATTGACAGGGTCCAAATGAAGACATTCATCCTGGAGCTCAACAGCTCTGTGTGGCGTGATTGCCAGGCAGAGACTAGTGTTCCTTTTGGTATCACTAGTGTCCATACAACCCCCCATACTTATCAATGAAGCTGGGGTGGGAAAGAGGCAAGGCAGCGCCTTGACTTGACTCTGATGACAGCTTGTATTTGTAGTGAGCACCACTGTCAAGATTTTGGGGTCTTGAGGTATTACTTTTATTAAAGGACATTGTAGTATATGTGTTGATAGGGGACTTTATGGCAACAGTCTGTAGCTACCAATTGGGTCTGGGGATATGGCTACGGCTTGGCAGAGTCCTAAGGCTGTAGGAGAAGAAATACAATTCTGCAGATAGACAGCGGCACGCTCTATCCGGATACAACTGACTACTAGATGGCAGCTAGTAGTGATACTATAATTAGAGATCTTCAATCTCTAATCCAAGGGTGATATTTTTTCTGCTCAATCTCTAGTTAGGAGAGCACTTTATATAGGGTGGATAGGCCCTCTTGCCAGATAGTTATCTGACACATCTAACTCTTACTAGTCAGTCTATCTGTTCCCCAGACTGCTAGTTTCAGCCCCCAGAGCTAGGAAGCCATACCAGTCTGGCATGGGACTTCAATAGATTACCGGGCCTCAGCTCACTTCACCAGTGTGTTGGCGTCATCTTATTTACAGTTTATGCATGTGTGAGTTTAGTTACCCTGTCTATTGGGTTTTTGCATCATGCATTATCCTTCAGAACAACCTTCCATATTAGTCATAGAATTTGAGGTATCTGGAGGTATAAATGTTTGGTGTAAACCAACTTGCATCAATATTCTTGAGTATTTCATCTTTCTGGCTATTACTTGTTCTGTGATTGTGGCCTAGGTATCAAGTTTGTTTGTTCAGGTCAAGTCCAATTGGCGGACCATTTTTGGATCAGGATCAATCTTTGGATTAATCATCAGTGTATTAATTGGCCAAATCTAAGGGATAAGATAAGTTGATGCTTTTACAATCAAGCCAACTAAATGGCAATTGACCGTCTAACCAATCAACAAAGGGAAATAATGGTCAAGTTTATTACATTATTCTGGAGGCTTGACACTATCACTCAGAATCCTTCTTTCCCAAAGCCCTCAACTCCAAGCCAATCAGATAAATGGGCGCACTGGATTCTTTTTATTTTTTTATTAAGACTCAAAAATCATTATTTATATATAATGACTTGATGTTGAATTGTATTATAAACATATAAGAATACATACAAAAGTTAATTAAAATTAATTATACTAGATATAGAGACACATACTTTTATTATAATGCACTAAATATTATTGACTGTTGAGCTAACAAATAAATAGATTCAAAAAGATATAAATAGATTAATTTTATTTGAATAATTGTGAACCCTTTTTGATACTTTGGCTCTTTTAAGCCACAAATTGGGCCTTGCAAGTCATCATCTGACCTGATTGATTTAGTGCCACTATAGCCACACAACATGAAACCCAATGATTTTCATGTATCTCTTACTAATTAGTACTTATGACATGGGTTAAGCATATTGAATATATTTATCAAATCATATTACAAGGGAAAGGTAATTCAAGTTCTAAACAATCACTTGTTTAGAACATAAGTGGAGCAGGCAGCTTGATGCGGATCAATTCAGCTCTTGTTGTTTAACTACATAATATATGAACCTGTACTTGACAAGCAACTAAATAAACACATTTTTAAATCATATTTTATTATTTCATGTGTTTGTTTACTATAACTACTATATTGTAATATATTTAGATATATTACTATTATAATTTAAATATTAAAATTTAAATATTTAAATTTAAAATAAAAATAAGACTAAAAAATTGAAATAAAAATAAAAGATAAATTTCAAGGGAAGATAATTCATTAAGGGGATGCTAATTTCAAAGGTGAATGCTTTTATTATGGGATATTATACCCTGAAATTATATTTTCTGCTAATGTGTCTGTTGTGTTCTGAGGCGCGGCACAGACACACAACAGGGAATCCTAACCTTAGGATTGGATTTGTACTAAGTCTTGGTTAGATGACCAGGAAGGCTATGTGATTACCTTGTGGCCCTGGAAGAATAATCTCTACTAGTTGTGGCTAGAGAGAGGCGCCAAAGTACTGGACGACACAAAGATAAAAATGTAAATAGAACTTATCTTTATTGGTGAAATAGGAAAAGGAATATATAGTGGTTGACAATACCACAAACCACTACCAGGACAGTAGGATCACTTGCCACCAGCATGAGTGGGGCAAGTGAGTTGCGCAGAGTCAAGAAACTGAACAATTGTATTTCCTGATTTAGTCATTAACTCATTTTGAGAGGAAAAAGCAAAAGCAAGGGATTTGTCTTCCAAATGGCCCACCAAAGGTGAAATCAAAACGTGGTGAATAGCGGCATTCACAACAACGTCCAATTGGGACCACATACTCTTCTGTATGTGGTGAACAACTCTGGCGCCAATTACTATAGGAGTGGCGCTCAGCACCCTGGTGGTGGCTGAGTGTCTTATAAAAAGTAGTTGCAAAAGGGAATTGAAGAGGAGTTGGTTCTCAGGAGGTATTGTGTATCCATATAACAAGGCTAAAGTAAAACAGCCGTATAGGACATGATCTACTGTTTGGTAGCCCTGCAGCATCTTTGTTTTATCCAGTGCCAGCTGGCAGACGTCCATTTGAAGGGGGACGTCCTCCAGCTTCTTCATGTTGGCCTTCATAATGCAGTGTAGTACTATCCCAAGGTAAACAGCAATATGTAGTTGCTGCAAGGTATAGATTTCCGCAAATAAGCAGAATTTCTTGTATATAATAATTAATCTATTTGTATAGGATGTATTTGAAAATTTGATTAAAGGAGAGTTGGGCATTTTGGAGGGATCCACCACCTATGCCTCTGCAAAAGATATGAATAACGGTTTCATCTTATAGACTAAAAATTCATCACCTATTTGATTTGATATTTATTTTATTAAGTTATTGAAGATTGCAGCTTTGATGTTTTCTTGTGGAACTTGAAATTGACTTTTTCAGGTTTATTTCATATGAGTTCATAGTTAAAAATTGAAATTGTTCAATGCATTCAAAGATATATTTGTCAAAATTCATGTTGACATCCATTTGAATTTCCATCATTCCTTTGAAATTGATACTTGTGCCTACTTCATAGGCTTCTCTGACCCAATTTGAACTTCCTTCTGGCGCTTTGAATTCCCTATTCAGTGCTTCTTTTGTTGCATATTGATTGATGTTATTTTGAATTATTTTATTGATTTCATTTTTATTTGCTTTACAGGGGCTACCAGTGATTGGTAACCCCCGTAAAACCAACTGGGCGTAAAGGCTGCCACTTCAGTGACCTTGTCCCCATTCCTAGTTATAACTAAAGTAAATATAAGTAAAACATAAAAAAAACTTACTAATTGTTTCCCCTGCGGCCCCCTCAGCCACCAGCACCCCTTCAGCAAACTTCATGAGCGTTGGCTGCTCTTCATTTGGTTTCCTGCTTGATCTTCTTTATTTTCCGTGCTACTTGTACTTCCTCTTGATTTTTCATTTGATAAATTTTCATTATTTCTTGTGGCGCTTCTGCTTCTTGATTGTGCTTTGTTTTCATCTGTTTCCATTTGATTAGTTTCCTCTTCATTAGTGTTAATTTCCTTTGAGATTTCAGTCCCTTTAATCAGTTTGATTTTCTTGTTGTTTTCTTTGGCCCCTTGCCAGAACTCTCAAAAATTGTAGGCTGTGTCATTGAACTTCAGACTTGATAAGATTGTTCCTTTTAGATTAAGTAACACTTCTTTGCTCTTTTCATCTATAATATTTCCCAGTTTATCCAGAGTATCTTCCTTTAATTGGATCAGTGGCTGGCCCCTGTTACCCAGCCTTCCTGTTACTATTTCCCTGATATTTTTTTCTATTTCAACAACCTTTTGCAGGTGTGCTTCTAATTTATTTATCAAGTTGTAGATATTTGACATTTTGTTTGAATTACGTCAAAAAAACTGGTTTTTATAGTACTACTTTCAACACATATTTTTCATTTGCAATAATAAATTAAGGACCACAAATATAAATATTGCCTTAGAATATTGTAATTAGACATCAACTCTTGATATTTTGATGTTATGTGCATAACTCAATGCATTTTATTTATTAAAATTCATTGTAAATGAGGCCTTTTTCATTGTAATTTATTTAAACTGACAGTGTTTATATTATAGAGCCATTAACACTCACTAAAAATATAGATACATAGTGCATTTTACAGCCTGTATATTTACCTATTGGTAATAATTCTGTAAACTTTTTAGTCAGATTTTGTAAGGTAATAATGTAATGGGTTAATAAATTACTGTTTATTACCATTAATTGGCTGATTTTATTTGCTGTGGCAATTACGCAATATCTGATATTTACACACTGTTATCCAATTGGTTGGTTTAACATCCAATTGCACAGGCAATAGAAAACATGGTTGCCACCCCAACCACATCCGGTCTTGGGATGGCGGCTTGATTTCCTATTACCTGTGCAATTGGATATGAAACCAACCAATTAGAAACCAGTGTGTAAATTTCAGAAAATGCACTATTGCCACAGCAAAGAAAATCAGCCAATTAATGATAACAAAAATTAATTAATTAATCCATTAAATTATTATTACCTTGCAAAATCTGGCTAAAAAGCTTAAATAATTATTACCAATAGGTAAATATACAGGCTGTAAAATGCACTATGTATCTATATTTGTAGTGAGTTTTAATGGCTCTACATTATAAACACAGTCAATTTAAATAAATTACAATGAAAAAGGCCTCATTTACAATGAATTTTAATAAATAAAATGCATTGAGTTATGCACATAACATCAAAATATCAAGAGTTGATGTCTAATTCCAATATTCTAATATAACATTTACATTTGTGGTGCTTAATTTATTATTGATAATAAAAAATATTCATGCAAATGATTATATGCTATCACATCAAATATAAAACATTTTATTAATTATAGGGAATGTCAATAATTTAAAAATAATATATTATTAATTGTGAATTGGAAGATTTAATATAAACTTTAATAAGTTATCACAAAGAGAAGTTTTATTTTACTTGTCAAAGGACAAGAAGGGGAGGGAATGGGCAGAATGAACATCTTCATCTGCGCCTGTGAAAGGGACGGCATCAGAGGTAATGAGAAGGGAATGGGTGGTGGTTGGAAGTCAGGGCTGGAAAGCAGGTGACTTGGTCTTGATGGGGGGTTGGGGATGCAGGATTTGTTAACTGGGAAGAGGCAGAAAGAGCTGATTGCTTCAATTTCTCAAATTCTTCTTCTGTCACATATATGGGTTTGACAAACCAAATGGATGGGTGTGGGGGAGGCAGGAGTCCTTTCTGGAGTTATCACTATCACTTGCATAGAATAAGACAAGATCTGATAAGTCCTGGACAAACATGGAAGGAAATAGCTTGTACCCCTTCTCAATTTGGGTGCACAGTTCATTGTATGTGGCAGGCTTTAAGCTCCTGAGAGCTGAACCAAAATTGTAAAGACATACATCTGCAAGATGCATGTCAGTGTGGTTGATGGGGTAGGACCAACAGGTATGCCCTGCAGCCCTAATTTCCTTAGTTGTCTATTCCCACTACTTCATCTCCGCACTTAGTACAACTGTGTACACAGCTTGTTAGGTAGCCCACTCCTCCAGCATGTTCTTGAGCTCTGTCTGGTAGGCATACCAATCTGCGGTGTTTAATATTGCTGATTAATAATTGACACCCAATGGGAAAACTGTCAAAAAAACCCTACAAATTGATACAAGATTAGGCCACGCTTGTAGACGTCAGATTGGATACACTTTTCTCCATAATCTTGGATTCTTGCAGAAATCTTGACATACAACAAGAAGATGATATCATTTTACATCCTCATTGACCCTCCTTTAATAAAATTAATAATGGTTGAATTGTATGGGTTGGTATCCACCAAACTGGGGCCAGTGAGAGCTCAATTGGACAATATTCTAGCAGCAACCACAACTCTGTGCATCCACAAATTGACTGTTCTTTTATTTGTGAAAATGCCATGAAGTCCCAGTTGGAGAAAAACCTGGACCAGGGGCATCTGCGGGTCACGTTCCATGATGGCCATAATAAGGGGATAGGCTTTTTTGCTATTAGTTGATGTATGGGCTCCAGTTGGGGTCTTCTTGGGAGGGGGCCACAATTGGTGTGGGCTTGCAGGGTTGCAGCCACAGTGGACTTTGAAAACCCCATCACAGCCGCAATTTCCTCAAGGGACATAAGCATCCCTTGCTTTTCAACCATTTGAAGAATAATTTCTGGGGTGATCAATTTTTTTCTTTCTTGAAGGCTGATTGGTTGGAGATGGGATGTGTCTGTCTTGAGAACTAGACGTTGCCATCTGATTGGCTGTTTTTGGATTCTGGCTTCCCTGGGTTACTCCTTGGCTCAATTGACTGGTTCCGGAACCATTGTTGATACATGATTTAGGTTAGCAGCTGCCTGTGCGTGATGGGCAAACAGGGCCATGCTTGAGGACGCAGGAGAAAGAACACACTCCTGGGTAGTGCTTGGGGAGGGGCCTGAGGGTTGGGAATGACCATAGACAGAGGCTTCACTGTTAGAAGACCCAGTGTAGCCCTGTATGATTTTGTCAAGGCCAGAGAACAGCTTGTTTATTTGGTTTTTATTAAAAGAAGGCATAATAAATTTTATATTAAAAAGTTAAACTCAAAAAGAGAAGTGTATATTTTAATCAATTTTATTGTTAAGTATGTTAAGTTAGTAAATAGTAGGATCTAAATTTTAGCTGTCCTAAACTGGAATAGGGTGATTTTTTAGAATCATCTGATTCCTAAAAGAATTATCACAAATCCACTCTAGACCCTTTGACTTCCTGTTTGAGACGCCCATAAATTATATTTATTTTGAATTCACCTCATTTTTGATTTGAAATTTTTTCTTAGATTTGATAATCCCGCAATTTTGGATTCATTAATTTTTACTTGTTGTCTATGATTTGTTAGACATACAGGAAATTTCAAATTGTACATTAGAATCCTGCATTTCTGATTCATTTATCCTTCATTTGTTTGCAGTGTTTTGTCTTTTGTTAGTTGAGTTATCTTCTCAAGAGATTTGAAATTTTCCAATTTAAATAAACCAAAAAAAGTCAAATTAAATGGTTGATTTTATTAAATATTTTAATTTTCATTCAGCTGAGTTACCTGCAAAAGTGATTCAAAATTTGGACCAAGAATTTGATAATCCTGCATTTTTATGTTTAGGTTCTGAATTTACAGTAGTATTAATTAGGGGAAAACCACTTAGAATTTCAGATTAGAAGTTTACTCTTCTAAGGCCTTTATTTATAGATAAAAAACATGAATCCCTGGGAAGATCTTCAAGGAAAATAAGGAGACCTTGGCAGCCTGAACCTATGTAAACAGGGGAAACACATGGTGGTTGGGGAAGAATAGTCTTGAACAAGCATCCCATAAGATCTGCAACCTGAAGTAGCAGAAGAGCAGTGGTTGCATAAGCAGCGTAACAAAAAGAAGAAAACCAATTTAAGAATAGGAATTATATTAAAGTTTAAAGGAAAATAGGAAGAGGATGCACAAAGAAAAAGCAAAATCAAGAGCAACTCCAAAAGCAAAAAGAAAACCAAGGTAAGCACTTGATTTAATAAATCTACTAATTTCTAAATCAAACTAGGTTCAAATTTAAAACAAAATAAAGTTAAAGAGCCTGCCCTTTGGGGCAGGGCACAACAATGTATCAGACTTAATGAGGGCAAATCAAAGAAGGGACTGGTTTTTTTACCACATGAAGCTTTCCTATCTTATAGAGAGAGCTATATGTACAATGTTCAGTAGCATCTGAAGGATTATAGTTATCTTCTAATTTCCCATTGCAAAAAACTAGAGCCAAAAAGATAATTAATCTCAGTATCAGCAGAAAAGACTTTTTCTGCATTCTGGGGGTGTGTGGATCCTTGACATCATAATTTTTTCTTAACTCAGTTATTAAAAAATGAGATTTTTAGAAGATATCACAACCAAAATATGGGTCATTATTTTAAAGATTAATCTGTTTCCTATTAACTGTGCTACTTTGCGCTTTAAAATTATGTTTTAATTTTCCTATCAATGAATTTAAATAATTACAACAATTTTATCAAAATAACTATTAGTTAATCCTTATAATATAAAAACCTATATTAAATTAAGCATTTGCTACTTACATCTAAACTAAACTGTATTAAAAGCTGGTAACAGTCTTATTACAGATACCATTATTTCTTGAAACCTGATTAACACAAAATGACACCATTCTAAAAAATCAACATAATTATATGATGAAAAACTGGTATTATGAGTTTTGTTAGAAAAAAAATTTTACCTAAAATATTATCTTTTTAAAAAGCATTTAAATAAAAATAGAATAATTTTTGAATCTCTCTTTTAAAAAGAGGGAAGATGGCTTTTTTACATATTTGATAATTAAATATTAAATCATTTTAGAGTTATTTTATACAAAAATCTGGCAAAAAGTTAAAAACTAAAATTAAAATTAAAACAATAAACTCTTATTAAAATTTTATTTATTTTATTTAGCATAAGCAATTTATTCTTAAGTCAGATTTTATAGAAAATATATAATAAGAACTTAGAAGAGATCAAAAGTTTTTCTTTTCAAATTTTTTAAGTATTTAATATGAATTAAATAGCTTTATACAACTATTTAATATAGTTATATTTTTATGCTATAGGCTAGAAATAATATATAGATTTAAATTCATGCACAAAAAAGATGTGCAAAATCTTAGTTTAACCAATTAAACTTTTGAGAGATAAAATATACCTAAACTAAATGATAAAAATAATGCTAGTCATTGCATCAATAATAATAAGATATTATTTAATTACATAAGTGTATAATTATGTGATTAAAAATAACAGTTTTAATTTGATAGATTTAAGATATTTAAAGTTTATTTTTTTAAAACTGTTCAAAGTTATAATAGACTTAATTTTATTTAAAATAAAATGTTTTTGAGTTGTTTATTAAAAGTAGGCTAAATAGTGATTTATACTTTAAAAATAATTTACTGATTAAAACATCATACTTTAAGAGTTAATTAGTATATTTTATTTCAAATAATAATTTTATAAACTTAAATTCAAAACCACTTCAAAATACTAAATTGCCATTAAAATATAAGGTTGCAGCACAATACTGAAAGCTGAGATTAAGGGCTTTCTAATGATACTAGTTTGAGCAAGATGAAAACTCTATCTGCCGAGATATTTACAGTTAACCAGAATAAAAAAAGGGGTAAATAAACAATGATATCAGACTTTAGGGGTGATATTGATAAATTAAGGAGATCAGTTAGGGGTTAGTTGGGGATTTATGCCTGTAGTGCAAAAGCTCAGCTAACATGGTATTTAAACAGCTCAACTTTACAGAAATTTGCTTTACAATCCATATCTTTACTCCTCTCTGAAGACTGCACATCTATTTCCAAGCAAGAACTGCCTGAACTAAGCCAAGAAACCCAACATCTATCATTATGGAACCTATCAAGTTTGCACCTCAGATGACACCCTTCTTCTCACTTGGGGCTTCTACTAAGAGAGAAAGAATCTCTATGCTTAAACAATCATTCCTTTTTACTGCTGGCAATAATCTTAACAGCTTTTTTGAGCATTTCTTATTAAAAACAGAGTTTGGAAAAAGTACCTTCTTACCTGTCATACAAAATTCCAAGACAGATGATTTCTTAACAACCTAAAGGAATTGATGTCAGAATCCCCTGCCAAGCACCTTCCTTCTCTAAGAGCATTGGTTATATCAAGCTACAGTTTGAAAGAGCTTTGGGATTGTGGATTTAAAATGACAAAAAATGATTATTCATATTTTAGAAAAATAAAAATGCTAAAAAAGTATCATTAAATTCAAAAAATAAAAAAGAAAAAATAATTCAGTAAAGAAAGAAAACATAAAAAATATTTTAAAACATATATTAAAAAATTCATTTTCAAAAGCCAATTCACTAAAAAAAAGCCCTGGATTAATTTATGAATAATTACAAAAAGAATTGAGTGAATATTCAACTAAAATAAAATACTCATTATTGGAAACAAAAAAGAAATTTATGAAGATATGAAAATAAAAAACAATATTTCTATTTCACTTTCCAACTTCTATAAGCTTATTCCTAATAATATAATTAAAAGCAAAAAACAAACTGATATGTGTAACATTTGCAACCTGAAAAAATCATTAGAAATAAAGAAAAAGGATTTGAGTATAAAGAAGTTGCCATTGCCTAAATTTATTAAAGAAAATTTGGAATATATTGACCTACATAAAAGGTTTTATAAGCATCAAAATAAAGAATATATTAGTGATATAATTAATCTTGATGATAATTCATGTGTTATAGTAATAGAATATAAAGAAAAAATTAAAATAGGTGGGGGTCCTATAAAAACAAATAATTGTTTTTATGAGAAAACACCTATTTCTTGTTGAGTTTATACTTCTGGAAAGTATAATGAACAAAATAAAGGGGAAGATTAAGAAGAGAATGATACTTTATTTGATATGAATATAGGGTATTATATAGTATCATGACAAGCCACATGCCGTCAATGTACGTCATGGGGTTTATCTGAGTGATGTTCCTCTTGAGTCATGAGGCTTAATCAAGTTGTGTTTCATTTAGGATCTGGATTGAGTGATCCCTGTCATAGATGGTTAACTGATAATGGTGCCACCGGTTTATTAACTGGGTAGTGAACCACTTGGTGAGCTGTTTGGTGATTTACTTGGGGCGTTAATTCTCTGAGAGGGAGTAATCAAAGATGTTGCAACATCTCCCCCTGGGGTGCTGGAAGACAGAGACTTAGGAATCTTCTTGAGGGTATCTGGTATACAGGCTTGGTATTGATCCAGTTTGGTGTTGGGTACAGGGAGCCTTGAATTTTGTTGGGCTGCTCTTCCCTTACGCAAACAAAGTTGGTCATGATGCATATGGGTCATTATTTTAGAGATTAGGCCATTTTCTAATGCACATGCTGCTCAAGTCGCAGCATAACACAGTTCGATTTTGAAAAAGTAACTAATTACACAATTTATATTTAAAACATTAATAACTCAATGAAAAATTAATATTTTTTCACACTGTAAACTATCAAAATGAAGCTAAGAATCTTATCTTTCTATTGGTGTAAAAATTTTAATATGTATACTATGCTCAATATTAAAGCAAAAGTAATTTAAAAGAGCATAATCCAGATTTTATTATATGATTATATCTAATGATATAAAGTAGATTACTTCAAAGCTAATAAATACTTTTTTTTGAATACACAACAGATGTTTTTTATTTGACGAAATTAAAGATAAGATTGAGAGCTTTATTTTCGCATTTTATTTTATTTAAAAAGCTCAATTCTCTAGGATTTTATGATAGTTTGAAGTTAGGATGTTTTTATCACTGTTTAGATTGATTTTAAGGTTCAAGTGAGCTTCGAACCTCAAATTGAGCATTCATTAAATGGAATTCTTTAATATTTTATCATTTTAAAAATATGCGGAAGAGTTACAATTAACTGAATACATCATTTTAATTGATTTGCATTGATTACAAAGAGGATATGATGTAATAATAATGCTTAGCTGCTTCACATATATCACTTGTGCATGAAAACTGGGTATTTAATTAATTTCTGCAAACATAAATTCAAGTTCAAACTATAATAAAAGCTATCACACCATTTCTTTCAGAATGGTGTCATTTAGCTTGGTATATAAGAGCTAAAGTACCACAAAGCTTCTAATCCAAATAACCCAATTCAAAGACCACATTCTGATCATAACTACTCCATCATTAAGGCACACATCAAAGATCTGACCTAATTACAGATTCAAAATACTACCATGTCCTCAGTTAAATTTACTTCTTCCATGCTACCCTTTTTTTCCTTGGGAGCTTCAACAAAAAGAGAGAGAATTGCAATGTTAAAAAAGGCATTCCTCTTTATTGCTGGTGATGATCTTGATAATTTCATCAAGCACTTCCTTACTCAAACTGAATTTGGGAAAGCTCAGTTCCTGCCAACTATTCAAAATCAAAAAGGCAATGAGTTCATTGAAAACTTAAAGGATCTCATGAAATCTTCTCCCCAAAAACATCTCCCAGCCTTGCGATCTCTGGTTACTTCCAGTTACTCTTTAAAAGAGCTTAATGATATGGGGTTTAATATAACCAAAAGTGAGTTTGAATACTCAAGAAAAATAAATAAAAATAAAAATGTAAGCTTAAACAAAAAAAGCCAAAAAAATAATAACTATTCATTAAAAAAAGAAATAACTAAAAAAATAATTAAAAAATTGCTGGAAAATTCTTTTGAAACAAGCCAGTTTACAAAAAAAGTGCCTGAAAAAATTTATAAAGATATAGAAAAAGAGATGAGTAATTACTCAACTGAAATTAAATACTCTCTACTTAAAACAAAAAAAGAAATATATGAAAATATGAAAATAAAAAATGAAATTTCAGTTTCAATTTCTACTTACTATAAATTAATCCCTAAAAATATAATAAAAAGTAAAAAACAAACTGATATGTGCAATATTTGTAATTTAAAAAATTCACTAGAAAAAAAGAAGGAAGAATGTGAAAGTAAAAACTTACCATTACCAGAATCTATAGACAATGACTTAAAGACTATTAATCAGCACCAAGACTTTTATGTTCATCAAAATTGTGAATATAAAAAAGATATTAATGAACTAGATGATGAGTCTTGTGTTGTAGTTATAGATTATAAAGAAAACTTAAAGGTTGGAGGTGGTCCAATTGAGACCAATAATTGTTTTTATTCAAAAAAACCAATCTCATTATTAGGGTTTGCATTAGTTTTTAAAGAAAACAATAAAATTAAATATGAATATCATGATTTTTTGTCTCAAATATTATCACATGATTCTTTATTTTCAGGTGAATGTCTAATAAGTCTTCTTAAATTAGATAGATTTAAAAAAATAAAAAATATAAAAGTATGGACAGATAATGGAAATCATTTTAGATCATATGAATTTTTATATTACTTATTTAAAGAGGCACCTAAATATATTAAGGGTTCCATAAAATATAACCGTTTTGTTGAATGCCATGGAAAAAGCATTGTTGATGGTCACTTTGGTGTAATATCAAAAATTTTAAAGGAAAAAGAAAATGTACTTTATATTAACAACATTAATGATCTAAAAAATATTTGTGAGAAAGAAGAAAGAAGAAAAGAATTATACAATTCATCTTTAACTGGTTCAATTGTTTCCCAAAAAGCATTTTTTTATATTTATGAAAGGAAATTTAGGCCTATAAAAAGAGAGCTTGAAGTTAAAAATCTGCGCATTAATCTTTCATATTTGATGAAAGATGGGAAGTTATATACTTCACCTTTAACATTTGAAAGCTTCTCAGAATATTCTGAGATATTTTATCATTTGAAATCACGTGATGATACCAGAGAAACAAAAATATCAGAAGATGCTAGTAGTGTATTGGGGCAAGTTCATGAAGTAGGGCAGCTTACTAGAGGGTGTATTTTAAATAGAGTTATCAGTCTTTCAAAAACAACAACCTTTTTTTCTGAAACAAACTAAGAATATTTATGATGAGCCAAAGATAGGGTAATAGCATTTATAGCTTTGGGGCTGCTATTACTCTCCCATGCAACTCATCATAAATATTTTTGGTTTGTAGTAGCACTTAAGATATTTTCAGTAGTACTATAAGTTGCAATTTTCAATTATAAAATCAATGAATTATTTTTTAAAAAATCACCCAAGCCCAAGATCAATTAAATATTTGGGATTGATTGTATTTTACTCTTTCTGAATAATTTGAATATGAATAATGTGATTAAGTTATAAAATAACCAATCTGGCGCCTAGGCATAACAAGAAAAATAATGTCCCATATGTTTCAGTTTGGTTTGAGCTACAATCCCTTTGATGAGGTAAGTGTTATTGGGCTTCACCTCCATGACAATACCTGGTCCACGTAACCCTGGGTCTAATTTGTGTTGGTTGTGGTTGACAACCCAGATCTTGTCTCCAACTTGGAACCTTTCTTGTTGTAATGGGATTGCTTCCTGATGAACCCTTTGTTGTTCTGTCACTTCTTGGTCCTTTCTGGCTTGTAGTACTTTTGGGTCATTGCTGTCTGGTATCTTCTTTGGAAGTGGCAGTTGTGGTCCCGTGGTTGTACTGACAAGTGAGGATTTCTGACCATAAGCAAGTTCATAAGGGCTTTTGCCTGTATTGCGGTTGACTTGTGTTCTGAAGACCATAAGGGTGTTTGGTAGCATGTCAACCCAGGCTTTTGGATTGTTGGCAGATAACTTACTGAGGGCTTTCACTAGTGAGCTGTTTAGTTATTCTACTTGTTTATTTGCTTATGGGTGGTATGGGCTGGTAGTGATATGTTTTATTCCGCTTTTGGCAAGGTAGATATTAATGTCAATGGCCTTAAGTTTGGTGCCTCCATCTGTGATCAGGAGGTTGGGTTTTCTGAACAAGGCTATAATTCTTTCCCAATAAATATTCTTATATCATTACCTTTATGTTATTTTGTAGCTTGCGCTACAGGCCACCTGGTGGCATAGTTGATAGCTGTTATGACGTACTTGTTTCCCTTGTTATTACCAGGAATTAGTCCCACTATATCCAGTGACCACACCTTGAAGGGTTGTGTGATGGATACTGGTACTACTGACTTGGGTGGAGCTTTGGTTTGTGTTTACTTCTCATAGACCTTGCATTGTTCCAGTACCTCTCTGATACCATCTAGCATGTTGGGCCACCAGTAGCAAGTCTTGAGATATTCATGAAAGTTTCTGCTACAGGTGTGTCCCAAGTCTCTGTGATAACAGAGATTGTGTCAATCTTTTGTGTTGATGGGATGAAGAGTAAAGTGTCACCATTTGGAAGGATTTGGTGGAGGGTACCATATACATTTTTGAACAGATGTTTTTTCTTGAGGACTTTCTCTTGGATATCCATTAGTGTTCCAGGTGGGAACCCTTCCTGGAGATTCTCCATGATTAACATGGGCCAGTTGGGGTTGCCATCAGTGCGGAGGATGTGTTTATTGTATAGCCTTGATAGGGCATCTGCAGTAAGCATCTCTCTGCCTGGCTTGTATTCAATTTGCATGGGGTATCTCTGTATGAGACTCATTCATTTGGCTTGTCTTTTTGACAGATGTTGTTGTGTTTTAAAGAATATCAACAACTTTTGGTTGGTGAGTACTTTGAATGTCTGGGCTCCTTCTAGATAGCATTGCCATTTCATGAGGCAGTGTATGATGGCAACCAATTTCTTATCATGTATAGGGTATCTTTGCTTGCCGTCTGATAGCTTCCTGGATTCATATGCCATGGGGAGGAAGTCCTTTTGGGCCGTTTGGATACGGAGGACTCCTCCTATGGCATAATCAGATGCGTTGGTTTCTAGCTCATAGATACTCTCAAGGTTTGGGTATTGAAGGATGGGGACAGTAACCATGCACTCTTTCAGTTGGCAGAAATGTTGATCTTGTAAAGGTTTCCAGACAAATTTGGTTGCTTTCCCAGTGATGGCTGACAAGGGGGCTGTCAGAGAGCCCCAGTCAGGGATGACCCTGTGTACATAGGTTACCATTCCAAGGAAAGTGCAAAGCTTGCTCTTGTTCCTTGGGGCTGGCATCACTGTTATAGCGCATATTTTGTCTGGGTTGGGCTTGATACCGTCCTTGCTAATGATATGACCAAGGAAGGGGAGTTCAGTTGAGAAGAACTCACATTTGGACAGTTTGGCAATTAATTGGTTTTTCTGTAGGATACAGAGGACTGTGCAGACGTCTTCCCAGTGTTGTTTTAGGTTGGATCTGTAAATGATGATGTTGTCCAGGTAGATGATTGCTCTTTTCCCAATGTGTTCCTTGAATACTTCATTCATTAAGGTTACAAAGGTACTGGGAGTTTTTGTCATGCCAAAATTAAGGACAACACACTCAAAAGATCCTTATTTAGTTCAAAATTCAGTCTTTGGAATGTCTTCAGGTTTCACGCAAATTTGTTGATATCCTGCTGTCAAATCAATTTTTGTGAAGATTTGGGACCCCCCCAGGGCATCAAACAGGTCATCAATGAGGGGCAGGGGATACCTGTTCTTTATTGTGACCTTTTTGAGGGCCCTGTAGTCTGTGACCAGGCGGAGGCCTCCATCTTTCTTTGCCATAAAGAAGACAGCGGCACCAAAGGGTGATTTTGAGGGTCTGATGAGGCCTTTCTCAAGTGCTTTGTCAAGGTAAGCTTTCAGAGTGTTGTCTTCTTGTGGTGTGAGGCAGTAGATGGGTTGTGCTTAAGGCACACTACCTTTTAGGTTGATCTCATGTTGTATACCCCAATCAGAGGTCAGCCCAGGTAGTGATTCTTGGAATATGGAGGGAAACTCATTGACTAGCTGGTCTCTAATTGGGTTCTTTCTGTGTTGAATTTCTGTGTTTTTGAAGTGGATGACTTCATACGTGTATGTGCTCTAATTGATTTTGCTGATGTCAGTTTCTTTCTCTGTTTTCATGATCTTTACAAATATGTGGTCCCTCATGAGGGTGTCAAGATGTGTCAGGTACACATTATGGTAGACTTCTCCTTGAGGGATAGTGAGGGTGGCACTGTCCCAGTTGATGTGAGGCTTTGTCTTTTTCATCCAATCTAATCCAAGTATGATATTGTATTTGGGGATTGAAATGATGGGGCTGCTAATTGTTGTTTGGACGTCTCCAATTTGGGCCCAGAAAGGTTTTGTCTTGTGTGTAACTGGTGTGCTGCAGTTGTCCGCCATGATGACTTTGTTGATGCTACTTCAAATGGTAGGTAATTTCATGAGGTCTGCAAAACTCTTGTTAATGATTGATTGATTGGCTCCAGTGTTGAATAGCACTGTGCCCTGGTATCTTCAAAAATGGAAAGGATAAGTAAGGAGTTTATTTCCAGATTGGGCGGTAAACAGTAGATGGTTGCTGGAGGGAATCTGGATCATGGTGACTGAGTCCACGTCCTGTTCTCTGTACAAGTCCTGTGAAGAGGGGGAGAGTGGCTTGCCTAAGCACTCCCCTCAGCTTTTCCCTCCTTGTTGGTATCTTTGGTGCTGGCCTGGTTGGCTTGTGCAGTGCAATTCCTGTTTCAAGGATGGTTACTGTTTGCTTGGTTGTTTTGCTTATTGAGACAAGGCTCTATCTTAGCTGTGGGATTTTCCTTTTGCTTGTTGGTGGCGTGTAGATTGTCAGACTTCTGAGCTGCGTTTTTTCCTTCTAGGAATACATCCTCAAGGTTCTTGCAGAAGGTCATGTTGAACTGACGTCTAATGTGTGTGGGAAGGTTGTTGTAGAAATCCAGGCGTGGTCCAGGTTCATCAAAGTTGATGGAGTTGGGAGCACAGTCACATAGTCCTTCATATGCGGCAATGTATTCCTTGATGGTTCCTGTCATTTTGAAGGTTCAAGGTTTGGTCATAATCACCACGTCCAAGTCCTTCATGAAGAACTTTTCAAGGAATGCAGCCTTGAACACTTCCCAGTTGTTGCATATCCTGAATGGATTAGACAAAAAGCCGTCCATCTAGGGATTAAGCAATGAAACATTTGTGTGGTTGCGCTATTGCATCCTGATTCTACTAGTGATAAAGACGTTTAAAACGCCCCTGAAACAGGTGTTTGATTTGCCTTTTGAATGCACACAAGGCACAGGCTTCACTTCTGGGATTATAAATAGAACAACAAAGTTATTTGTATCTACCTCCTTAAGGAAAGCCGCATGAAACCGGTTGTTCTCTTGCGCAGGACTTTTAGCTGTGTCAATCCACTCTCCTCCATTTGGGAAGTTCTTCTGTCTGTGCCTTCCTGCCTCTGGTAGCAATTCCCCTGCCTCACACTATATAAGTGCAATACTATCTAAATAAATACCAGTTTTGTCTATACACCTTATTCTTCTGTCCTTCATAGGCTGTCACTATACCATCAACAGGTATAGTATTAAGAATTAGGTCACTGACTAACTGTTTGTAGAAACTAGCAACCCTTTTCTGCAACTTTTACGGCACCAGTCTTCCTTCTGGTCAGGATGTTAGGCTAGCCATTTGGTAATAAAGCGTGAAGCAGTCCCTGTGACGTGGAGGGCATTTTTGCTAACCCAGAGTCTTTGGGGATACTCCACTTGTTTGAACTTGCTCTTGGTGCTGTTGATCTAAAGAGAAGCATTCTCACAGTGCAGTCCTGCAAAGGCGCCAATCTCAGTGGTATGTAAGCATTGAAACACAATATTGGGTATCTCAGGTTGTGTAGGCGCTGTTGTGGTTGGCGTGGTAGGGAAAAGTCTGCAGGTTTTGAGATAGTTGTACTGGTCAATGGGTACAAGGAGATTATTGTAGATGACAAGGCCTGGGGGACGTCTTGTCCTACTTTTTAATCTCTCCAGCCATTAGGGAGTGACATTGTTTGGGTTCTTTTCTTGGGAGGAATTTTTTCTTTTGGTTGGGTAGGTATGGATAACCTACTTCTGCTACCACTGTCAAGTTTATACTTCTGGGAAGTATAATAAACAAAATAAAGGGGATTATTAAGAAGAGAATGATACTTTATTTGATATGAATATAGGGTATTATATAGTATCATGACAAGCCATATGCTGTCCATGTACATCATGGAGGTCATGGGGTTTATCTGAGTAATGTTCCTCTTGAGTCACGAGGCTTAATCAAGTTGTGTTCCATTTAGGACCTGGATTGAGTGATCTCTGTCATAGATGGTTAACTTATAATGGTGCCACCAGTTTATTGATTGGGCAGAAAACCACTTGGTGAGCTATTTAGTGATTTATTTGGGGTGTTAATTCCCCAAGAGGGAGTAATCAAAGATGTTGGGACATCCTTTATTAGGATTTGCAATTGCTTTTAAAGAAAATGAGAGAATTAAATATGAGTATCATGACTTTTTATCTGAAATTTTATCTCATGACTCTTTGTTTTCATGTCAGTGTTTGATAAGTCTGCTTAAAAAAGATAAATTTAAGAATATTAAAAATATAAAAATTTGGACTGATAATGGTAATCATTTCAGATCTTACTGTAGATTTAGAACCTAAATATAAAAATGCAGGATTGTAAAATTATTTTGTGTGAACTCGCCAACTTATTGGAATATTTTTCATCCTTTTATATAAAAAATTAAGTTGTTATGGGACAAAAATTACTCCATTTAGTCAGTGAGTTTACGCAAAAGCATTTGACAATCCCGCATTTTTACTTTTAGGTTCTGAATTTACAGTATGAATCATTATATTATCTTTTTAAAGAGATACCTAGAATTATAAAAGTAACAATTAAGTTTAATATATTTGTAGTGTCATGGCAAAAGTATTGTTGATAGTCATTTTGGTGTATTATCTAAAATATTTAAACAAAAGGAAAATGAGATGTATATAAAAAATATAAATGACCTCAAAATGGTTTTTGGTAGAGAGGAAGAAAGAAATAGTTTATATGAGTCACTTGTAAATAACTCAGATGATTCCCAAAAACATTTTTTACATTTATGATAGAAAATCTAGGCCTAAAAAAGCTGGCTTGAAGTCAAAGCTTTTTATGTCAACCTTTCATATTTGATGAAATATGATGAGCTGTATGTTTCACCTTTGACATTTGAGGATGTTAATGAGTACTCCAAAATAAATTATTGTGCAAAGTTCTGCATAGATGACAGAGAAACAAAGAGAGCAGATACTACTAAAGGATTAGTAGGACATGTTCATGAAGTTGGATGCATAACAAAAACTTATACTTCACATAGGGTAAATAGCCTTTTAAATCCAACAACTTTTTTTCTAAAAATAAATAAGAAATTAATTATATGAGCCAAAGATAGGGTAATAGCAATTATAGCTTTGGGGCTGCTATTACTCTCCCATGCAACTCATATATTTGATTATTAGCTTATTAAAATAGAAAAAAAGAGTTTTAGCAAAAAATACAGTTAATAAAAATTTGATTTATTTTTATTATTTGTACAGTAGTTTTCATGACTGTTGAGATAAATGTATATTATTCAGTTTAGAACGCATGAACTCAGTCTCAAAACATATTTCAACTGGAACCAGTTGAAGGTTAATTTACTCAATAAAGCTTCCATTTATCTAGGGCCAGAAAACAAAAATAGTCAATCATACAACAAAAATAAAGTCAAATACTGAATTTCAAAAATGAGATACCAAACGCATGGAACTCAAATTCAAAATGCACGCAATCCAGTCACTTCCTGAAGCATTCTATATCGAATTTGATAATGAGTGTGTGGAAAATATGATATGAACAGAGAACGCATGAAGTTCAGTCACAAAAGTGATGAAATCAAACACAAAATAACTCATTTTTTGAAAATATTGATTATTTTTGGGACTCAAATTGGAAATAGTGGATTTTGGAGTGAATCCACCAAAATCAATTCAGGGAACTTTAGCATTATTTTCAATGTACACACATCTAAATTCAGATATTTCTGTCTGATAGAATGTCTCAAATAGGAGCACTCATTTAAATAAAATTAGTTTTCTAGAAATACTTTGCTTTTCTGTTTTTAATAGAATTTTTTTGTTTACAATGAGTTTCACAAGTGAAGATAACTTTGATATTATTGAGGAGCAGTGCCAGGAGCTACTTCAAGCTCAGGCTGCTGAGTAAGGGAGCGCAACCACTGTGTTTCCTTTGTACACCCAATTTAATGCAAGTTGTGAGGAGGCTGAGTTGTATGTGTCACCAGGCCCATTCACAGATGGCTTTTCTGATAGCCAATATGGTGCTTCCAAAGACCAGGCCCAACCTGTGCCTGTGCCACATTTTAGAGACTGCACAACTGTAGCCCCTCCAACCCAATCCAACCAGTCTTTGAGAATTCAGGCCAATCAAATCTTTTCCTGCCTAATCTGGGTATCCTTATTCTTGAAGCCCACCAAAAACGACAAATCATAACCAATGAGGTGATAGAGGAGATTGTGAGCCTCAATCAGAATGGTGTTAGTTTTGCCAAAATAGCCAATCAGCTTCAATTTACCTAGGCAGTGATTAAGAAAGAGTTCCAAGCCCTCTTGAAGAGAGGTGGTACAAAGCTGGGAAAGAAGCCAAAGAAGCAGGCCAACTCTCAGATCAAGGAGGTCTATCCCTTCATGCTAGACCTTCTGCAACAGGACCTATACCTCTAATTGACTGAGGTCTGTTGCTTACTTGGGCTCCAGGGCATATTAACTACCAGCTGCACAGTGCAGCTCTGGATGTATGGGCTTGTAGTCAGTGTTCTGATTATGACTAATTGGCCAGCCAATGAGGTGTATGATGGATCTGATTTGCCCTATGACCGTGCAATCAGTGCCGCCCTCACCCGCTGCCTGCTCTCTATTTTGGACAATGTTGTATTTATATCCTATTATAAACTGTCATTGCAGTTTCATAATTATGGCACTTTGAGTGAAAGAACGCTCCAAAGGGCAAAAAGAAGGAAGCACAGGGGAAGGTGATTGGTGCATTGCTTGAAGTTTCCCCAAAAGGGACTGTGTTTTACCAGACTACAACCAGTTACACCAATGGTTACTGGTACAGGAAATTTCTATCCAACCTACTTGCCACCTGGAGCTTGGCCAATTCAAAATTCCAAATATCCCTGAGCCACCAAATGAAGAGCGCTGAAATGGCCTTGTGATAATCCACATGTTTGGTGGTTTGCAGGCAGGACTAATGTTGGCCAGGCAAAAGTTTGGTTGTTTGTTGAAGGTGTGCCTAGTAGGTAACATGGTCCACTAGGGTAAGTAAGGTGAGCCTAGTAGGTAACTTGTTCTACTAGGGTAAGTAAAGCCTGTCTGGTAGGTAATATAGGACTACCAGGGGCAAATGTTGCCTCCACCCAGCAGAAGAAATAGGCTTCTTGGGGCTATAGTGCTTCACTCCTCAGGAAACTGTGGCTGTGGAAGGGTGAAGACTGAAATAGCAAGCAGGGAACTTTGTCTGTCTGGGGTGAGTAGGTTTTGACCCCTGGTGGGTAACGTGAGCTGCCAGGGAGGGGAAGAGCTTTGAGAGCTCAATGTACCCTAATACGCTTACAGGAGGTCTGTGAGCAAGCACCCTACCTAACAGATTGGTATGGTGTCCTTGTTTATGCCCCTGTGAGAGCTTTGGGGAAACCCAAGGTGAGCATTGGAGGGTATAGACTTTCTCAGAGGTGTCACCAAGGCGGCTTGCTTGGGGAAGCAAGCTGCAGAACTTGGTGTGATCAGACCTCTGGGAAATGGAGCTGATTAATCTGCAACTGAAAGCCCTGACTTAATCACCTGGGTGAGTAAAGACAACGCATAGACATTGATCTATGGTTGAATGGCCTAAGTGGATTGCCACTTGCAAGGGCCCAGTCAAACGCCTGTTCAATGTAGACTCATACCTGGGTCTACAAGTTCTGGTAATGGGTACTGAGATAAAGAACCAAGGTGGTTCACAGAATTAACAGAGAAGACTAGCAAGAGTGACTGTTTGATCACAGTGAAGGCTAGTTGATGGACTGTAATTTATATTGAATTATGGGAATCAATATAGTCCAGTATGTAGAAGGAACAAAGGAGGTTCCTAGTGAGGATTGGTGGAGGAACTTGTTGAGGATAAGTTGAAGGACAATAAGATTATGATGCAGGACTAGCTGATCATAAAGAAGGATGACCAAAGGACCAGAAGTTGGTGTTGAATAACTGAAGAGCTGAGAGGATGAACTAGCTGGACTGGATGCAGAGGCTGAAAGAGCTGATTTTAGTAACTTTTGAGAGGAAATATAGATAAAAGGAAGCAGTTAAATAATAATTAAAAACTGCTTGATTATGATTAAAAAAGTATTAAAAATCATATAGATGAAAAAGAAAGAGAAGGAAAAATAACATATAGTTTGTTAGAACTATAGGTTATTTTAAAAATAAGGATTCAAGAGGAAATGAGCCAGAAAGAAGCTGGAAGAAGAATGGAGAAACTATGAAGGCAAAAGAGCAAATTTTGCCAAGAACAACTAGGAGAGGTGAAAGAACAAACAGCAAGCAGGTACAAAGTTGCAAACGTTGAGAGAACCACAGAGAAACATGGAGAAACGTTGAAAATCAAAGGGTCAAAATTTGCCTAAGTAAAACATATGTGGAAGCGCTCAAGATTTGCCAGGAAAACGTGACAGGAATTACGGCAAAACCGTTTGAAACGTGGAGCAGTTGTTTACCCGGAGCAAGACAGCCTCAGGTTCAAACCAGGGTCAAGGACAGGTCATCCAGGGAAACTTTTTTGGCAAAACTGCTGAATCAAGGTGTATGATTGGCTGCAAGCTGAAGTCTATTTGATCAGTGTTTTGAGGGCTTTAACTTAAGAGTTAAAGCCTAAAAAAATGAGGAGCAGAAGTAGAAAATTCAGGGCTTTCATTGGCTGAATTAAGTTTAAAGATTTAATATATTATAGAAGAAGAAAAACAGGATAGTTTAAGCTTTGAAGAACCAGATTTCTAAGAGAGGTTTTTGGTCTGAAACAAGGGGCTATAAAAGGGAAAGCTATCTGAGACTCTTCAGGGACTGGATGAAGTGGATTACAAAGGCCACAAGAACTACAGAAGGAGCAAAGGACCAAGAGTAGGAAGCCAGAGCTAGGAACAGACCGCAGAAGCCCAAGATGAGAACACAGGAGCCCAAGATCAAAGGTGCAGGAGCACAAGACCCAAGTGCAGGAGCCAAAGACCAAGTACAAGGGGTCCAAGATATTGTTGGAGGACTCCAAGTATTAGCAAATCCTTATTGTTTCCTTGATCCCCTGGGCCATATACCAGAAGGTTTCTAAGGGAATCTTCCTTCTGAGAGTGAATAAAAGCCCATTTCAACCCCTATACACTTTTCTGAGATACATTTCCCTTTACTAGAGAATGACAACCCTTTCCAGCCGGTCCCTGGCTACAATCCAGGACACATTTGGGGACTGGTGGACAGGAACCCCACAGATCTCCAAGAAAATACAAGCAGAAGGCCATGACGTTTCAATTTTCCCTGCCAGCCATGCTGATATTCACCTGGGTGATGTGTTGTTCTTCAACATTGGGGACTTTGTGGGTGCAACCCCACAACCTTCATCCAGGTGCTTAGTACAGCCAACAACCCCTCAGTGCTGTTTCCCTGTCAGAAGATTGCTGACATGTTTACAAAGATGGCATTCAATGCTCTCAGCAACAGCCAATCACCAAAGGATCCCCAGCTACCACTTCATGACTCCCCAGTGTACAAGCCAATCACCGTCCTCCTCCAGTTGGAATATAATGTCTTATACAATCAATTCCTCTAAGCCAATCAAGGCACCCAATTCCTATTGGGTCTTTCAGCTGCCCTAGTCCCCATCCAATCTTCCCAGGTAACCAGCACCAACCCCACCAGCCAATCAAGTCCTCCCCCTCAACCCAGTCTGCCACTTAATTTTCACCTCCCAATCCCATTCCCCCAATAAAACTTGCCCCCAATAATATTTATTTTTTAATTTATATTAGTTTAACCTTTAGGAATTTTTATAGTTATAATAAATAATTTACATTTAAATAAAAGGGGATTGATTTTTATCATGCCACAAGTTAAATTTGGCTGCTTTAATAATTATTAATTATATTGTTTTCTATTATACCTTTAATATATTTGAAGTGATACAAAAAAGTGAATTCTAAAAACTACAAGTGTTACAGACTAGCCAATTGGAATGGGTGTACATGTGATGTCTTTGTTCTTGGCTCAGACCAGACACGCCTTAGTTAGTGCAACCAGTTTAACTTAATAAAATAAGCCTGGCAAAAAAAAGACATGTTGTTGCAACCAAGTTTCCAGACTTGCCTGCCAATGTATCTCACAATACACAGGGGGCGCTTGATGAGTTGCCCCTTGACGTGTCTAACAATATGAACCAATTTGATAATAATATCAAATTGCAGGCACTTTCTCCTAATTAGGAGTGCTACCAAATTGACTTGCCGATCCCTGCACAAGTTATTACTTGGCTTCAAACCTTACATGAAACACCCCACTATACCACCCCCTTATGACCTTATGGCTTTCCCCACATAGTATATTAATCACAATATTTTACAATAAACAATACCTTATTCTATTCATTCTTGTCCTTTATATTGGACTGTTGTCTTCCCCAATTCAAATACTGAACTCTCATTGGTTCAGTTGAAACAGTGGGATCATTATTTGTTAGATTAAGCCAAGGCGCCAGCTTAAGCATTTCAAAGCCTTTTAACTTCTTTGGTATCATTTGAGTCATAAACTTGTGTTTTTTGAACATTAATATAATGCTTAGTTTACTGAAGAAAAGTTTAAGGGTGTAAAATATACAAATAATAATAATAAATCTTATTTTTATTAACTGTATTTTTTGCTAAAACCCTTTTTCTATTTTAATAAGCCAAGAATCAAATATATGAGTTGCATGGGAGAGTAATAGCAGCCCCAAAGCTATAATTGCTATTACCCCATCTTTGGCTCATATAATTAATTTCTTAGTTATTTTTAGAAAAAAAGTTGTTGGATTTAAAAGGCTATTTACCCTATGTGAAGTATAAGTTTTTGTTATGCATCCAACTTCATGAACATGTCCTACTAATCCTTTAGTAGTATCTGCTCTCTTTGTTTCTCTGTCATCTATGCAGAACTTTGCACAATAATTTATTTTGGAGTACTCATTAATATCCTCAAATGTCAAAGGTGAAACATACAGCTCATCATATTTCATCAAATATGAAAGGTTGACATAAAAAGCTTTGACTTCAAGCCAGCTTTTTTAGGCCTAGATTTTCTATTATAGATGTAAAAAAAGGTTTTTTGGGAAACATCTGAATTGTTTACAAGTGACTCATATAAACTATTTTTTTTCCTCTCTCTAAAAAATCCTTTTGATATCATTTATATTTTTTATATAAATCTCATTTTCCTTTTGTTTAAGCATTTTAGATAATACACCAAAATGACCATTAACAATACTTTTGCCATGACACTCAAAAAATCTATTAAACTTAATTGTTCATTTTATAATTTTAGGTACCTCTTTAAAAAGATAATATAAGAATTCATAAAATCTGAAATGATTGCCATTATCAGTCCAAACTTTATTATTTTAATATTCTTAAATTTATTAATTTTAAGCAGACTTTCCAAACACTAACCTGAAAACAAAGAGTCATGAGATAAAATTTCAGATAAAAAGTCATGATACTTATTTTTAATTTTCTTATTTTCTTTAAAAGAAATTGCAAATCCTAATAAAGAAATAGGTATTTTCTCATAAAAACAATTATTTGTCTCTATAGGGCCCCCACCTATTTTAAAGCTTTCTTTATAGTCTGTTACTATAACACATGAATTATTATCAAGTTATTTATATCACTAATATATTCTTTATTTTGATGATTATAAAAATTTTCATGTAGTTCAATAGATTCCAAATTTTCTTTAATAGATTTAGGCAATGGCAACTTCTTAATACTCAATGTCAAGATTTTGGGGTCTTGAGGAATTGTGTTTATTAAAGGGCATTGTAATGTGAGTGTTGATAGGGGACTGTATGGCAACAGTCTATAGCTACCAATTGGGTCTTAGGGGATTCTACGGCCTGGAAGTACTCCAAGTCCATAGGAGAAAGCACACGGGTCTGCAAGTAGACGGCAACGCACTCTACCTGAATACTTCTGACTACTAGGCTTTGGCTAGTAGTGATACAGTGATAGAGATTCCTTAATCTCTATCTTCAAGGGTTAATATTCTGCTTGATCTCTAATCAGCAGAGTACATTATATAGGGTGAATAAGCCCTCTTGCCAGTTTGTAGTCTGACGCATCTAACTCTTACTAGTCAGTCTATCTGTTCCCCAGACTGCTAGTTTCAGCCCCCAGAGCTAGGCAGCCATACCAGTATGGCATGGGACTTCAATAGATTACTGGGCCTCAGCTTATCTCACCAGCGTATTGGCGGCATCTAGTTTGTGGTTGATGCATGTGCAAGTTTAGTTACCCTGTCTATTGGGATTTTTCATCATGCATTAATTAAGCTGAACAACCTTCTATACTGGTAATGGAATTTGAGGTATCTACAGTGCAAATATTTGGCGTCAACTATATTGCATTAATATTCATGAGCATTCCATCCTATTATCTGTTTAACATTCTGTGATTGTGACCCAGAATATCAATCCTGGTTCTTCAGATTCAATCCAATGAGTGGGCCATTTTTGGATCAGGATCAATCTTTGGAGTAATCATCAATGTACTTCTAGACGCATCCAAGGAGCATGCTAAGTTGATGCTTCTATAATCAAGCCAGCAGAATGGCAATTGGTTGTCTACCCAATAAACCAAGAAGAAGAATGGTCAAGTCTATTACATTATTCCAGAGGTTTGAAATTTCCCCCGGCTAGACTGGACCATATATTCTTCCCTTGACCAGAGACCTTGAACATATGGATAACATGTCAAACTACTCCAACTATACTGGTAAGACAGACGCTAGACAGTACATTGCAGAGATGTCAGAGGAGGAGCACAAGGTATTTTACAACCTTTCACTTAAGGCTAGATGGGCGTTGATCCAAGGACTTTGAGATGGTGAATCAGAGTTGGTGTTTACTGGGTTAGAATACCCTTTTCAGTTGGATTCACAAGAAGATGGCAAGCAGTTGGAGGGGACTGGCACAACTGCTTCCGGGAAGCATCCTTTGGAGGAGCCAGTTGATGAGCGTTTGCCAAAGCAGGATACTAGGGCTTCCAGTCAGGCTACTGAAGGGCAAGAATTAGTTGTGACCCCAGCTAGAGATTGTTATGATGCTTTTGGAGGTACTCAAGAGTCTGTGTTCACGCAATTCTGTCTGGGAGAGGAAAGCTTCTCTGTGAGAAATCTGTTTTTAGGCAAGGATATTATTCCTCTGTTTCTTTTTGTGGCAACGCAGAAGCGTCTTTGGGTTGATCTGAAGAAGAGGATTCAGAGAAAGGCCAGTGGTTTTTACTTGATAGAAGACTCATCCTCTTGTCAGGAAGCTTTGCAAGATCTGACTGATCTTCTTGTGGACCCAGCAACCGTGAGGGCAGTGGATATGCCAATTTTGGGGTTCATCCTTGATTTTGCCCTTGAGGTTCTCAACAGCTGGATTTCCCCTTTGGATCCTTTTCCTGAGGTGTATAGTTCCTTGGGAGTCAAAAACTCCAATGCACAAGACAGCCAGATTTGTTGGGCTACTAGGAGGGCCTGGGAGGCTTTTCATTGTGGCAACAAGAAGCTGGCTCTTTGAGGAATGGCCTTGTATGGGGATCTTCTCCTGACTCCAGACCTTTGTCTGCCTATGGGGACTTTGGACAATATGGTAGCGCACTGGGAGAAGTATTGCAACAAGATAGGTGGTATTCAAGCTCCTTTGCCGCAAATTTATTGATATATTTCTGACTTCATGCTTGACTGTATGGTCCTTTTGTGCTGATTCCCTCTGGATGCCAGGCTTTGGCAACTAAACGCCAAGCAGGCCTCCATTCCTCTTCTGCTTGTCCAGTACTCCCAGCAGCCAATTTCAGTTTGTAAAGTGTGGCTGCAGGTTGCCACCTCGTTCTTTGTCAGAGGTTGTACACTTCCTTTTGTTCCTGTCCGTAGCGTGGCTCAGTTGGGAAGACAGTGCCAGTTTAAGCAGGTCCAAGAGGAGGTGGTGGAGCGTCAAACTCCAGTGAACAAAGACCTTAGCAATGATGAAGGGAATGAAGAGGACAAGGATGAGGACAACAAGGAGGAAGAAAATTCAGAATATCAGGACAGCAACCCTTAGCCATTCAATAAACATCTATATTTACAATTATATTTTTAGTTTTTGTATATAAGTTGTAAGGTTTAATTGTTGCCAATACTAGGCATAGAAAAGAAGGGTTTGAGGAATCTGGCGTGTACTCAGTTTATGAGTTGTCCATCTTCCAGATTCTTAGTTGTATATGCATCCTGTGAGGTTTTTTCAATAACCTCAAAAGGACCCTTCCATAAGCTATCCAACTTATGGGATCAACCCATGAACTTGTTGTGGTATGAAACCTGACTTCCTACTTTGACTTTCATCAAAGGACAGCGCTTTGCATTATCAGCTATCTGGCCCTTTGTTCTTGACAGGGAGGTTTCTGAGAAATCTTCAGCTTGAAGCTTGATCAGCGTTTCTGCTAACTCAGTTAGGTACTTCTGATAAGTCATATCTTTGGGATTGCCCATGGCAGAGTACAGGATTGGCAGAATAGCAGGATGGCGTCCATATGCTAGCTGGAAGGGCAAAAACCTGGTGGTGCTGTGGATTGATATGTTGTAGGCAAAAACCACGGCAAGAAGGAACAGGTACCATTCTGGGGTACAGGTGTCCGCTAATTTTCTCAGGATGAAGACCAATGTTCTATTCACTCTCTCCACCATACCATTTGACTCAGGATGGTATGGAGTGGAGAGGACTCCCCTCACACCCATGAGCTTGTTTAGCTTGGGAATGACATTGGCAGTGAAATTAGTGCCATTGTCTGTGAGGATAAATTGAGGGCATCCATGTTGATGGATGATACACTCTAAGATGAAGGTGGCTGTTGCCTCTGCGCTTACTCTCTGTAGTGGCTTGGCTTTGACCCATTTGATTAAGTGATTGATGGCCACTATGATATATCAAAGGCGTCCTACGCACATTGGAAGCAGACCTGCGACCTCTATGCTTACAGTGTGCCAAGAAAATTTTGGTTCCACCTTTTTGTACTGGTGGCGGCCCACAAATGGTTTCTCATTCTGGCATTTGGAACAGCAGGTGAGGGTCTCTTTGACGTCAAACAGCAGGGACTCCCAATATAAGTAGAGCTGCAGCTGTGCAACAGTTTTACAGAATCTCCCATGGCCTACGGCCTTGTGGGCAGCAAGTATGATTTCAGGCCTTTCTGACAGGCAAGGAAATAAGTACTTTTTACCTTTGTGATATTTGTAGAGTTTATTGTTCTCTATCCAACAATCCTTTCTTAGCTCCCTCAAAATTGCCTGGATTTCCTCTGGCTTGTCATCAAAGGAGGATTTTACCATTTTGTTGTACATGTCCTCTGCTTGTGAGGATACCAGTGCTACAGTGGGTAGTTGAGACAGGCATTTGGCATTTTGGTGGCTGGCTCCAGGGCGGTAAACTATCTTGTAGTCAAAGGCTTGGAGTTTCATTGCCCATCTGGCAAGGCTTCTTTTGGGCTCTCTGAGATTCTGAAGCCAACTGAGGCTGGCATGGTCTGTCACCACAGTGAAGTGTACGCTATATAGGTATACCCTAAACTGCTTATAGGTGTATATCATAGCAAGATATTCTTTTTGGGTGAAGGTGTAGTTTTGCTTATGGACATTAAGGGACCTGCTGGCATAGGCTACAGGATGCTCAGCTCCTTCATTGTTGTGTTGGGATAGCACTGCTCCCAATGCTGGCAACAATGTGTTGGTGTGGACAATAAAGGGCTTGCTGAAGTCTGGGTACATTAGGACGGGGCTGGATGAAAGGCTGGTTCTAAGATAATCAAAGGCTGTCTGGCACACTGTAGTTCACTCAAAGGTAGTTCCATTATTAAGGAGGTTAAACAGTGGCTTGCCAGTGCAAGAGAAGTTTAGAATAAAGCGCTGGTAGTAGCCAACCATCCCTAGGAAGACTTGTATGCCTCATTTGCTTTCTGGTTGCTTCATATTTGTGATTGCTTCAACTTTAGCAGGTTGAGGCCAAAGTCCAGTTATGTCTATAACAAAGCCCAGGTATTTGAGCTGATCCTTGAAGAACTGGCACTTTCAAGGCTTTATCTTCAGATTGGCGTCAGCCAGTCTTTTGAATACGGTCTCTAGATGATCCAGATGTTTGTTGAAGGTCCTGGAAAATACGTTAATATCATCAAAATATACCAGAATGCAGGACAGCTTGAGGTCTCCAAGAATTGAGTCCATGGCTTGTTGGAACGTGGCTGTAGTATTGCACAGATCCTGAGGCATACGTGTTGGCTGGAATAACCCTTGTAGGCTATTATTGCGCACTTTTCTTGTTCTTCAGGCGGCAACTCAATTTGCCAGTAACCAGAAATTAGATCCATGGCAGATAAATACTTGGCTCTGCATAGACAATCCAGTGCATCATCTATTTGTGGGAGAGGGTACAAATCCTTTTTTGTTATCAAGTTGAGCCATTGGTACTCAATTACAACCTTATTGCTACCATTTTTTTCTTAACTATGAGCATAGGAGACGCCCAAGGGCTCTTAGATGGCACTAGCATGCCTCTATTCAAGATCTCTTTAATCTCCTTGCTCACTACCTCCTTACTGGCTTTGGACCTTTGGATAGGACAAAAGCAAATAGGCTTCTGGTCACCAGTGTCAATGTGATGGGTGACATCCGTGGCACATCCTATATCAAAATCATCTTCTGCAGAAATGCAGCAATATTTTTCAAAAAGCGCACTGGCCTTCTTATGTTCCTCATCATTTAAAGAGGATAGGTCAGCCAAAGGGGTAGTTGCATAAGCGGCGGCTTCTACTTAATCTGGCAACCCCATGTTGGAGAAGTCACCTATGCAATCAAATTCCTTGATTTTGATGACTGGGAGGAGGTGTACAAAGGCAACTACCTGATGTTTCTTAATCTTTAGATCAAAGTCTTGTAAGTTAGCCAAAAGAACATGAATTTCCTGCTGCCTGGGAATGATGATTCCAGGAGCAACACATGGTTCAAACCGGGAGCAGCTCTAAGGCTGCTGGATTTCCCCGTAGAGTCCTTCAGGTATGTCTAAGGTTAACCCCAAGTTGATGACCATCTAGATGCCGCTTGGGAGCGTGAAAGTCAACCTTGACCAGAGGGAAATGCCCTTGTTCCCCTTTCTCTGCGTGGGCATCTACTTGCCCTTTTTCCCTTTGATTTCATAGGGTACTGCTACCACTCTGTCCTTGTATGCCAGGTGAATGCTTCTAATCTCCTTTGGTGGCATCTTCTCCTTTGAGTAGTACAGCGGGATTTTCTGACTGAGCAGTGTCAGTGTGCCCATTTCCATGTCTAGCTTAACCCCGTACTTGCAAAGGAATGCCGTCCTGATCAGTATATTGTAATTTTGACTGGGAAAGACTACTGCAGGCAAGGAAACCGCAATTGAATTGAATCTCATTGGCAGTGAACTGTATGCTCCAACCAAAGTAGTGGTATGTATGCCAGCAGTACATAGACCTTGGAGTGGGCTACATCTGGAGCCAGACCCAGTCTTTTCACCAGGCGGGTTGAGACTATATTAATGGGGGCCTCATTATCTATAATGGCCTGTACTTTTACCTTATTCACAGAGATATCAGCATAAGTACATTTGGTATAAGATTTGGATTGGAGGTTTAATAGATGGATACCCAGTGGTCCTGGGGTATCAAAATACTGGTGGAGGCTTTGACCAATCTCAGGGAAGTTGGCTTCTATGGTCTCCAGTGGCATGAAGAACTATACACCTTTCAGTGGTGGCAGGTTGCTGGACACGTTTGGGTTAGAATCAGTACATACCTCCTGAACTTGAGCAGCGTAGGGCTTTGAGACAGTCTCTATTGCATTGGCATCAATTTTCCTGGGGCAGCTTCTCCCTTGGGTGGGGATTGCATAAAGGTTGTCTGCTACTAGCTTATGGATAGAGTCCTCCTCAAAGTCTTTTTCTGTTAGGAAGAGATCAGGAAGGGGCTGGTTGCTGGCTGTGGATATGTCTGTGGATATTGCCAGGGTAGGTGTTGTCTCCTTGCAGGCAGGCATGGATACCGTAGGGCTAACCTCTGGGCGCTGGCTGGCTGTTCCTTGATTGGGATCTTTTGGAATAGGGAGGGGATTGGCGGGACCAGTATATTCCATTACTGGCCTGTCTTCCCTTTTCCCTGTTCTGCAGGTTTGGCTACCGTGACCACATTGACAGAAGGAGGACTAGGCTTTCCTCCTTGGCAGTCTACCGCAAAGTGGCCTTGCTTCCCACACTTATTGCAGTTACCAGAATTTTGGTAGGATTTGTTTTCTCCCTTTGGCTTATCTGTGTCAGGTGTGGAATTGATTGGCTTGGGGGTTTAGGTGTGCTCCTTAAAGTTGTTAAAACTTTTACCTGACTGTCCCTTGTTTGGTGCCTCAAACTGGGAACCAAGTCTACTGAGATAGCTAGTAATTCTCTGGGTGTCATTGGACTGGTTGAGTACTGGGAACATCACGTTAGCAAGCTCACAATATGGCTGCAATGCTCTACTCATAGTAATGCAACAATCTAAATCAGAAAGTACCCCAGCACCAAGGAGAATCTGCGCCTTGTGGTAGAATTGATTGGCAAAGTCAGTGACAGTCTTGTATTTTTTAAAGAAGATATTGCTAAACTCTGCTTTTCTGGCCTGAAGTTTAGTCTTGCTGTCAAATTCATCAATGACTGCCTGCTTGGCGTCTGTGTATGACCACTCTTCCTGTGGAAGCCAAGGCATAATAACTTCTACGCTAGCAGGATTCAGGGCATTTATGAGGGTGGTAGCCTTCATATGGTCTGATGACCCTCTCATGGACATCTTGAATAGTTGTACAAACGTTCTGATGTTTCCATTACAATCAAATTTAGGTAAGATCAGTGGCTTGAACTTATGATCAGGCACCAAAGTCTCTTCTATAGGAGTGGCCATTGGTCTTCTGGTGGGAATAGAAGGAAGCCTGGTGGAGGTCATAGGTGTGAGAGGAGGCAGTGCCGCAACCCCCATGGGTACATTACGTGTGTACTGGGAACCACTACTCTCACAATCAGACCCTACTTTTTGGAAGTAATCAGGAGAGGAAGTCTTATGCCTTTCCAAGGAAGAGGCAGGAAGGGGTGAAAGGCCTTGGACAGAGCTACTACTTCCTACTCTGCTAGCCTGTGTCTCAAGCTTGCTTAGCCTTTTACAAGCTTGAGCTCCATCTCCTTTCTAGCTGATTGTTCCTGTAACAGCTGTTCCAACAGGTTACTATGATTCTCTTCCAGCATAAGGACTATAGAGGTGAGCGTACCATTACGCTGCTTGTCCTTCAGGCAACTTTCCTCCAGGTGGGTGATTGTTTGTGTGCTGACTCCAGATCTTTGTACAGCAAGCTGGAAAGCTCTCAAACTCTTTCAATAGTTTCCCAAAGATCATTTTTGTTATCCACGTAGGCGTTGTGGTATAGGCAATAATCATGGGAGTTGGAGGTGACTTGGGAAGCAATGCTCAGCAGGGCAGGGAACTTCCTGTTTCTCAGGCTGTCTAACTTTCTGGCCAGTTTGTTAACGTAAGCCACCAGCTTGTTATATCAGTTGGTACTTTGGTTGTCAGTGTTGTCCAGAATATGGTGAAGGGCTTCTTGGTCAGGGGTCCCTTCACTCTGGATTGAATGCTGGGCCAACTTGTCAACTCTTTGTGTAAGGCTAATACAGTGGGCTGTCACGTTGGTGATCCACTGTAGAGTGATGCCAGTGCTTTCAAAGCAATTGGGTACTATGTGTTCCACCTGAGAGTTAAACTGTTGAACAATCTCATCCACTCTGAAGTGGGCATGGTTGGTGGTACCAAATAGATTTCTCAGGATACCCTGTAACAAGTCAAAGCTGGTGTTTGGCTTATGGATTATAGTCAAGTGGGCTTCCTGCAATACATTGCAGCTAGCCCCTAGCTCTGTAAGTTCTAAGCTTTGTCTTGCAACAAGTTGCTGTAAGTTCTTGATGCTTGGGTGAACAAAGTAAGACAGGAAGTCTTCAACTTGTCCCTTCTCCTTGTTTAACAGCTGACTGATCTGCATGCTGTTTGCCTCTTGGTACTGGCAACATGAAGTCCAAAGGTCATTAGCATTCAGATTGTAGCTGAAAGGCGTGAACTCTGTCTCCTGTTGGGCCCCTTTGTGTTGACAACTGTGGAGCAGTGCACCTAGCATGGCGCAGACATCTTCTAAGGAATATTGGCAAGGTTGGTGTGGTCCTGGGACATTGGCAGGGTCCAAGTGAAGGCAGTCATCTTAGAGCTCAACAGATCTGTGTATTGTAATTGCCAGGCAGAGACTAGTGTCCCTTTTGGTGTCACTAGTGTCCATGCATCTCTCCATACTTATCAACAAAGCTGAGGCAGGAAAGAGGCAAGGCAGCGCCTTGACTTGACTCCAATGGTAGCTCATTTTTGTAGTGAGCACCACTGTCAAGATTTTGGGGTCTTGAGGAATGTGTTTATTAAAGGACATTGTAATGTGAGTGTTGATAGGGGACTGTATGGTGACAGTCTATAGCTACCAATTGGGTCTTAGGGGATTCTACGGCCTGGCAGTACTCCAAGTCTGTAGGAGAAATCACACAGGTCTGCAAGTAGACAACAATGCGCTCTACCTGGATACTTCTGACTACTAGGCTTTGGCTATTAGTGAAACAGTGATAGAGATTCCATAATCTCTATCTTCAAGGGTGAATATTCTGCTCAATCTCTAATAAGGAGAGCACATTATATAGGGTAGATAAGCCCTCTTGCCAGATTGTAGTCTGACGCATCTAACTCTTACTAGTCAGTCTATCTGTTCCCCAGACTGCTAGTTTCAGCCCCCAGAGCTAGGCAGCCATACCAGTCTGGCATGGGACTTCAATAGATTACCGGGCCTCAGCTTATCTCACCAGTGTATTGGCGGCATCTAGTTTGTGGTTGATGCATGTGCAAGTTTAGTTACCCTGTCTATTGGGATTTTGCATCATGCATTAATTAAGCTGAACAACCTTCTATACTGGTAACAGAATTTGAGGTATCTACAGTGCAAATGTTTGGCGTCAACTATATTGCATTAATATTCATGAGCATTCCATCCTATTATCTGTTTAACATTCTGTGATTGTGACCCAGAATATCAATCCTGGTTCTTCAGATTCAATCCAATGAGTGGGCCATTTTTGGATCAGGATCAATCTTTGGAGTAATCATCAATTTACTTCTAGCTGCATCCAAGGAGCATGCTAAGTTTATGCTTCTATAATCAAGCCATCAGAATGGCAATTGGTTGTCTACCCAATAAACCAAGAAGAAGAATGGTCAAGTCTATTACATTATTCCAGAGGATTGACACTCAAATCCTTTTTCTTCATTTCTAGATAATTTTCAAGTTGCAAATGTTACACATATCAGTTTGTTTTTTGCTTTTAATTATATTATTAGGAATAAGCTTATAGAAAGTGGAAAGTGAAAAAGAAATATTGTTTTTTATTTTCATATCTTCATAAATTTCTTTTTTTGTTTTCAATAATGAGTATTTTATTTTAGTTGAGTATTCACTCAATTCTTTTTGTAATTCTTCATAAATTAATCATGGGAATTTTTTAGTGGATTGGCTGGTTGGAAATGAATTTTTTAATATATGTTAAAAATATTTTTTTGTTTTCCTTCTTTACTGAATCATTTTTTCCTTTTTTATTTTTTGAATTTAATGATACTTTTTTAGCATTTTTTATTTTTTTAGAATATGAATACTCATTTTTTATCATTTCAAATCCACAATCCCAAAGCTCTTTCAAACTGTAGCTTGATGTAACCAATTCTCTTAGGGAAGGAAGGTGCTTGGCAGGGGATTCTGACATCAATTCCTTGAGGTTGTTAAGGAAATCATCTGTCTTAGAATTTTGTATGACAGGTAAGAAGGTACTTTTTCCAAACTCTGTTTTTAATAAGAAATTCTTAATAAAGCTGTTAAGATCATTGCCAGCAGTAAAAAGGAATGCTTGTTTAAGCATAGAAATTCTTTCTGTCTTAGTAGAAGCCCCCAGTGAGAAGAAGGGTTTATCTGAGGTGCCAACTTGATGGGTTCCCTAATGATAGTGGTTGGGTTTCTTGGCTTGGTTCAGGAAGTTCTTGCTTAGAAATAGATGTGCATTTATCAGAGAGGAGTAAAAGTGTGGATTGTAAAGTAAATTTCTGTAAAGTTGAGCTGTTTAAGTACCATGTTAGCTGAGCTTTTGCACTACAGGCATAAATCCCCAACTGATTCCCTTAATATATCAATATCACCCCTGAAGTCTGATATCATTGTTTATTTACCCCTTTTATATTCTGGTTAACTGTTGATATCTCAGCAAATAGTACTTTAATCTTGCTCAGGCTAGTATCATTAGAAAACCCTTAATTTCAGCTTTCATAATTGTGCTGCAACTTTATATTTTAATGCCAGTTTAGTATCTTGAAGTAGCTTTGAATGTAAGCTTATAAAATTATTTTTTGAAATAAAATATGCTAATTAACTCTTAAAGTATGATATTTTAATCAGTAAACTAACTTTAAATTATAAATCTTTTATTTAGCTTACTTTTAGCAACTAACTCAAAAAACCTTTTATTTAAATAAACTTAAGTTTATTATAACTTTTAATAGTTCTTAAAAAATGAACTTTATATATCTTAAATCTATCAAAATAAAAATGTTATTTTTAATCACCTATAAATATTTGCTTGTATAATTAAAGTTGTTTCTTATTTTTATAGATAAAATGACTAAGATCATTTTCCATTTAGTTTAAATAAGTTTTAACCATTATAAAATTTAATTAAATAAAGCAAGATTTTGATACATTCTTTTTATGTTTGAATTTTTTATACATATTATCTTTAGCATACAGTATAAAATATAATTTTATTAAATAGTTGTATAAAGCTATTTTATTAATATTAAATACTTAAATTTTGAAAAGAAAAACTTTTACTTGCTTATAAGTTCTTATTATATATTTTCTATAAAATCTAACTTAAGAATAAACTACTAATGCTAAATAAAATCACTGAAATTTCAATAAAAGTTTAGTTTTAATTTTTTAACTTTTTACTAGATATTTTTATAAAATTACTCTAAAGTTATTAATATTTATTTATCAAATATGCAAAAAAGCTATCTGCCCTCTTTTTAAAAAAGGGATTCAAAAATTATTATGTTTTAAATTAAATATTTTTAAAAAAGCTTTGATTTTAGGCAACAATTTAATTTCCAACAAAAAGCATCATATCATTTTTTATTGTATAATTATGTTGATTTTTTAGAATGATGTCATTTTGTGTTAATCAGGTTTCAAGAAATAATGGTATCTGTAATAAGACTGTTACCAGCTTTTAATACAGTTTAGTTTAGATGTAAGTAGAAAATGCTTAATTTAATATAGTTTTTATATTATAAGGATTAAATAAGAGTTATTTTGATAAAATTGTTGTAATTATTTAAGTTCATTGATAGAAAATTAAAATTTAATTTTAAAGTGTAAAGTAGCACAGTTAATAGGAAGCAGATTAATATTTAAAATAATGACCCAGTGGTAGCAGCAGTAGGTTCACAACCTACCTAAAAGAAAAATTCCCCCAAGAAAGGACAGAGTACAGACCATATGGCTACTCTTCATCAAGAGACCTTCCTACCAATCCCTGAGGGGGACATCCCTGACAGGTACGTCATTTATCAAGATCAGCTGGTTCTATCAAGTGCTTATAATTGACTCTGCCTTGGACAGTGTGGCGCCAGCATTACCCTGCCCCAGTCAGATCTTTCAGAGTGCATGCTTAACCTCCAGCTGGAATCCTTTGCAGGTGAGGTCAAAGGAGCTGACATTGTTAGTTGGCTCCACTCCACCAAAATCTGCCTCAGTATCTATCAAGTGCCTGAGCCCATGTGGGTTGCTACTGCATCTGGGCGCCTCACAGGGCCCACCGCTGTGTGGTTTACCAACTGGGCCAGCCAAGAAATTGATGTCACCTGGGCATTGTTCAGGGACGCTGCAAAGTCTCACTATAGCAAAACCTTCTCTCCTATTGTGGTGGAAACTCCCCTCCTGGCCATTAAGCAGACCAGTTCCATTCCTGAATACCTTGCTGCCTGGCAACAAGCTCTTGCTGCTGCCCCCAAAGCCGTGACTGATGGAAACACTATGCTTCTGACCTTGATAGTCAATGGGCTCAAGCCCCATATCTGTAAGTGGGTCCCTGTAGGTTGCTGTACCTCCATTGATGACTGTTACAAGGCCATTGTGGAGGACAACAACCAGGCTTTGATGGGCTTCTGCCGGACAAATGATGCCCCACCTCAACCTCATTCCACACCTGGCAGTGCCCACAACCAAGTAGGCCGCGGCCAGCCCTGCCAGCAAGAAAATGGGGTTAAACGCCCCTGCAAGGGGGGACTCCAACTAGTGCAGATTGAGGACCAGGGAAAAGCCTGGGGGTTGTAGCTACAAGAGGTCCTACAACCCCACATGACCCCCACTCTCAATCCCTCCTTGCAAAGAGCCCCTGCAACTACAGTGTGCACAAAGTTGAAACCCTTGATGTATTCCAAGTTCACGGCAACAACCATGTGCTTCAATTAAGACGCTCTTCAAATAAAGTAACCAGCTTGGCTTATCCCTTCTGTTTTTGTGGGAATACCCACAAACTATTTGTAGATACCGGGCCAAGCATGTTGTTTTTGGCTCCTGGGGACAACATCCAGAAGGACACGGTGGGAAGTCTTTATAACAAAAGATTTGAGGTTCAAAGCTAGACTTGGGTTAGCCTTCAGGGCAAAATTAAGGGCATGTACCTTAATTTCCTGGAATATAAGATGATTAATTCCTTTTGGAAAAAAGAAAAGGAAAAAGCTTGAAGAATACTAAAGCCAACACAAATGTGGATAAACTTGTCTTTATTAGGAGAAATGATTATACTTAAATAGTAGACAAGGAACAATGATAACTCATTAGGTAGACAGAGTGGTCAAGGGGGTCACATTGGGGTGAGGTCATACCAGGATCAGACAAGGGCAGGTACAGTATTCCAGAATGGGTGGATATTGAATCAGACCCATTTACAGAAGGCAAGAAATTTCTGAAGTCAAAAGCAAAACCAACCAAATCTTTGCATATATCATTATTTGAATTCCATATCAAAATAGCATTAATGGCGCAATTTCTGACATCTCCTCCCTCAAGATTAGACACAGGGAGTTGATATTTGCGGAGGAATTTGGAATGAACTTGAGAAAAAGGACGTCCAGAGGACAGCAGCTTCACGGTATACTTGACGCCCTTCTTGAAGGTGACTTCATAAGGCCCAACCAAGAGAGAGTCTAGCTTATGAGCTCTACTTCCTGTAAAATTCTGGTAGTAGAGAACCAGGTTGCCTACTTGATACTCAGGGAGAAGGCTCTAGAAGCATTGGACAGTGAGAGCTCTAAAGTCTTGATTTTATAGGCAGTTAAATATGCTGTTGCCTGAATGTCAATGATACAATTATTCAAGTCTTTGACATGAGCTTCAGGATTAGCAGAGGCATCAACTTCAATCAAAGGGGGCCCCAAGATTGAGGGGGTGATGGCTTCATGCCTGTACAGCATGGCAAAGGGAGATTGGCCAGTCACTTGGTATCTGCTGAGGCAATAAGCAAAGAGAGCGGCAGGGAGGAACATATCCCAATTGACGGCATCCAAGAGGGTAAGTTTCCTCATTATGGACATCAGGGAGGAATTGGCTTGTTCAAAAGTTCCATTGGTCAATGGGTTACCAGCTCAGAGAAAGATTAATGGGTACCCATAGCCTCTACAATAGACGTGATGAGACGAGCATTAAAGTTGGTGCCATTGTCAGAAAGCAGGACTTGAGGGAAGCCATGTTGGTAGAAGATATCTTGCAGCAAGAAATTAGCAGTGGTCTTGGCAGTTATATCTTTTGTAGCTCTGGCTTCAACCCATTTGCTAAAATGATCTACATCTACCAGGATAAACCAACACCCAGATCTAGAACAAGGGAGAGGCCCAACAGCATCAATAATCACAGTGTGGAAGGCATGTTTAGGAGGGATGAGTTTGAATTTATGTTGGGAAGATCAAGGGCGTTGGAGCTGGCACAAATGACAGGAAGTAAGGACATCAGGGATTAGGAGGCGAATGTTTTCCCAGTAGAAGTTCTTGCACAACCAGTCATGAGTTTTTGTTATACCTCCATGTCCAGTATCAATGTGAGTTTGTAAGGTAATGGCAATTCTCATGATAGGACAAACATAGGGCAGATAGGCGTTGTTGACTTTCTTAAAGAGTTGTCTATCTTGAATTAAAGTGTTCTTTGATAGGGTCTGTAGGGCCAATTGGATGTCTTCTGGCTCAGTGAGCCAGGAGTCAGGATACCCTATTAACTTGTATAGACAATCAGCGTCTGCAAAATAAATGGCTAGTATGGGCATTCTTGACAAACCATTAGCATTCTGATGTTGTGCACCAGGACAATGTGCCACAGTGAAATTTTATCCTTGTAATTGCAGAGCCCAACATGCTAATTGAGCTTTGGGCTCCTTTAGTTGCTGCAGCCATTTAAGGGAGGAGTTATCTGTGACCACAGTAAAGTGGGTTCTGTGAATGTAGTGCCTGAATTGCTTTACAGTATGTAACACTACCAGACATTCCTTCTTGGTCACACTATAGTTCTTCTCATGTTTGTTGAGGACTTGTGAAGAATATTCCATGAGTCAATCCATGCCTTTGTCATCAAGCTGGGCTAAGATGGCACCCACAGCTACTCTGCTTGTGTCAATGTACAATATAAACTCTTTATTATAATTGGGGTAGACTAGGATAGGAGCCTCTTTGAGCTTTGTCTTCAGTGCTTTAAACAATTGCTGCTGACTGTCAGTCCACTCAAAGGGGACGTTGCAAAGGAGATGGACAAGGGGTTCACTCAATTCAGCAAAGTCAGGTATGAACTGTTGATAGTAACCCATCATACCAAGAAATACTTGGACCTCCCGTAGATTTGTGGGAGGCAGCATCTTGTCAATGGCTTCCACCTTATTATTTGTGGGGCAGATCCCAGTTTGGGTGACCTCATGACCCAGGAATTTGAGTTGCTCTTTAAAGAAGGAGCACTTGGAGGGTTTGAGTTTCAAGCCAGCTTCTTGAATCTTGATGAAGACAGTCTTGAGGTGTTTTAAGTGGTTGGTAAAGGTGGAGCTAAACACAGTGATATCATCAAGATATACGAGGACACAAGAGAGCTTTAGGTCTTGTAGGATGGAGTCCATAGCTTGTTGAAATGTAGCCAGGGCATTGCAGAGTTCTTGAGGCGTTTGAGTAGGTTTATAGAGCCCTTCAGAGGTGATGAGAGCAGCCTTTTCTTGATCTTCTGGTGATAAGTTAACCTGCTAGTATCCAGAAGCTAAATTCATAACAGAGAAAAACTTAGAACTGCCCAGCCATCTGAGAGCATTATCAATTCTAGGCAAGGGGTACAAGTCTTTCTTTGTGAGCAAGTTTAGGTGGCAGTAGTCCATCACAATGTGATATCCTCCATCCTTTTTCTTGAGGATCAATAAGGGGGAGGCCCAAGGGCTTTGAGAGAGAGCCAAGAGTCCAGCATCTAAGAGTTGTTTAAGCTCCTTAGAAACCTGAGCATCCTCTACCCTACTATGGCAGTAGAGCTTGGCACAAAAAGGCGGTGCATTACCAGTATCAATCTGATGGATGATCCCTTTAGCTAGACCATAATGTGTAGGTCCAGAGGCAAAGATATTGCTAAACTGATCAAGCAGTTCCAAAACATCTTTTTGTTGGATGGGTGACAGTTGTGGAAAGTTGACAGTAGTGAATAAGGAGATAACTTGAGGATTTTCTTCAGGTAAGTTTAAATCACTGAAAGTTCCAAAAGTATAGAGAGATGTCACTTGTTCTGTTCACAATATACAACCATGCCCTACAACCTGGCCCCAGGACACCTGTATAGGTAGGGCGGTCAGGTTGGCAAGCAACAGTTGTACAGGCTCCTTATGAGTCTGGTCTAAAATTCCTGGACACAATCAGGGTTCTTTGCTGCTTAGAGATCCAGGTGAGTAGAGTTCCAGGAATGACTTTTTGGGTAGTTTGTAAGATATCTGGGAGTCTATAACCACTTTCAAGCCAGGCAGGATAGTGATAGCTGCAGGGGCAAGAAGAGGCACACCTTCCTCTGCAGGACAGGAAGGAGGAGAAGTACGCATATTGGAGGAATGAGTCCTGTACTTGAGAGATAAAATACCTGTGGGGTACTCAAGCACACAAGTTTCAATATGTTTGCCTGGGAGCCATGGAGGTTCTTCAAAAATCAAAAGGAACTCATATCCTAAGAGCAATAGGTATCCATCTCAAAGGTTTGCAATCCCATTATATTTTCAGAGGAATTGTATACCAACCAAGAGGTCATAGCTTTTGTTCTCTAGGATGACAGCAGGGGATGCAATGAGGAGTTTTCCAAACCCCATGGGCAGGACTGAGTAGGCACCAATAGCTCAAGTTTGTGCCATGCCAGTGGTACCATACAATTGATTGTAATTGAGGTCAGGAGCTAGTTTAAGCTTCTTCATTAGCTTGGATGATAATACGTTGACTGGAGAACCTGTGTCCAGAATGGCTTTGATTTTAACCTTTTGGATTGATACTTCCACATGGGTTGTATCTTTCCCAAAGGGGGGAAAAACAATCAACACATCCTGTGAAGCTTCTAGCTCTTTTTCCCATTTAGCTAACATTCATTTTAAGGCAGGAATTTCTTTATACACAGTCTGCAGTGGGAGAGATACAGTCAGGTTCTGAAAGAGAGCTTCAGCTAGCTTGGCAGCTTCTTCAGAAGAGTCTACCAAGACAGGAGGTTGATGGGCCTGGGCCAGATAAGGACAAGCTATCATGGCCTTGGCTTTAACTGAAGGTGTGCAAGAGGTAGTGGTGGTTTTCCCTGAGCAAAGCTTGTAAGGGACAGACACAATTTCCAGAACACCCGAAACAGAGTAGCCATGACTATCAGATTCTCACTATCAGAATCTTCAGGTTTAGAATCACTGGAAAGATTGTAAAATAGAAGAAGAGTTGGGCCAGATGAAGGGGGAGATTCCTTGTCAGAAGGAGGATCAAGAGAATCAGGAGGAGACAGGGGAGATTGGTCAGCAGAGAGTTTCTCTACCTCTAAGCTGACCTCTCTTTTCCTGTTTGTTCTTTAGGGTCACAGCCTTCTACCTGGGGATTGGTGCAGGTACGCAAGTGGTGCCCTATTTGACCGCAGTTATGACATCCTTGCCTCTGAGGTTGTCCACCTGAACCCAGAGTCATGATACGCAGAGTACAAAAGGTGGTTCCAGCGTTGCTGGCTTTATTCTCACGGACCACAGTACCCCCATGGGTCAAATACATGTCTTGTAAGAGCGTCTTAATACTCTTCATGGAAGTGAGTGAAGCCTTGTGTGCCTTAAAGTGTAGGCATAGAAGCTGGTTCATCTTTAATGTGTTTGAACATGCTGTGTAAGCTTCCTGGGGAGTTAACAGTCAACTGGTGATTAACTGTTGTCCCTCAATGTAGAAGCAATCAGCAAACTTGGTCAGGGTTTCCTTGGGCTTAAAGGCAATGTGCATAAATGTATCTTTCTTGACCTCTAAGCTGAGATCTCCTCCAAATTCCTCAATAAGGAGGCGCTTCATGTCCTCCCAAGTGACAATGGAGGGGAGTTTGGGGACCACAACTTATTGGCACATAAGATGAAGACAGGTAAGAATATGCTCCTTTTTAAGCTTGTCAGTAGCCCTACAAATTGAAGTCTTGTAGATTGTTAAAAAGGCAGCAATGGTAGAGGTTTTAGGTCCAAATATCTGCTTGAATGTTGGCTTGTAGTTTGGGTCAATGGACAAGGAAGTGGATTGGCTGTTGTCACCAGGATTGAGAACGTTGATATGAGGATTGCCCTCAAACTCAGATTCAGCAGAGGGTTGTCTAGCCCATAGAAGTCAAAGGCTCTCTTCTGGGGTATCTAGTGTAGAGCTGTTTTGTCCACTGATATCCTGGGCGGTAGTAGCAGTAGCTCCAAATTCATTGATCTTGATCTGTTGTACTGCCAATGTGCCAGCAAACCCATTGATAAGAGTAGCCAGAGAAGTTGTTTGAGCAGCCAGAGGGGTAACTTGTCCATTTATTGTCTCTGTTAATTGAGAGAGGTATGCACCTCAAATTCTAGAGCATCTTGCTGATCTGCAACATCATTTTTTACTTCTTCTAGCTGATCCAGGGCAAGGGCGCAGTTGATCCAGGGTTGGCCTTCCAAACCAGGGCAGCAATTATGATTGCTCTGAGCGGGATTATTAACAACTTCAGTTTCCTCTTCACCTTCAGACTCAGAGGATGAGTCCTCAGGATTAGAGAGGCAATGTCTTAAGTACTCAATTTCTCCTTACAAAGTAGCTACTTGGTCTGTTAGAAAGGCAATGCAGGGATCAGGCGTAGATTTGACAGGTGGAGGGTTTGGGACAGAGGCTTGACGTCAAGTAGTGGCTTTGAGTTTGGCTATAGCTTCCCATACCTTAGCTTCAAAGGCAGACAGGACATCAACTGAAGGAGCAGGCAGAGTCACTTCAATGGAGGCCACTCTATTGTTGAAGTAGTTTTGGACCTGACTCAGAGTGTTTCCCAACATAGCCTTGTGTAATCCATACTGTAAGTGCAGATGTTGGCCCCAAGTATTGACATGGGTCCCAATCAACTTGAGCTGGGAATTAACATTCTCTTGAAACTGATTGATTTCATTGACTAGGGTCTCAAAATCTTGACAATATTTTAAGAGGGTCAACTCTATCTGGCCACGCCAGATAGCTTGGTGATCATCCAGTTCACATAGTCAATTCTTTATATATCCAGGGAACAAGGAGCAAAGGGAGTTTAGGGACAAGTTCAAATACTTTTGCAAAGCTAGTAAGTTGTGCAGTTATATGAAATGCAAGCATATAGACTATGGGACCATTCTTGATAGGCTATATTTTTTGCATGATTGTTAGAAACAGCAGTGGCTACGGCAGTCACAAGCTGGTTTTGCAACCCCAGCACCAACTGATGATGGACCAACTCAGGTTGGATGAATTAGTTAAATAACACGCCAATAGTCTCCATAGACTCCATAAGCGCTGGGGGAAGACCAAAATTCAAGAGGAAGGAATATGGATCTTTGGAAGCATAACCAGGACAGAGACCAGGGATGGTGTGCATTGCCACAGTACCTGTGTAAAGGAGAGAGCAGGCAGCAGCACAAGCTTACTCATAGTTGAGTTAAAAGGCTGGAAGGGGGCCCAAGAGGGCCCAGGAGACAACACCATTACCATGGGAGTTGAGGGGGCATTGGTGATATCTTTTTCTAGAGGAGGACTAGAAACTTTAGGTTGCTCAGGTACTTCAGAAACAAAGGGGAAAGGACCAGAGAATGCACGTGGTAAATAGGGTAACCAAGGGGCTTGCAGCCCCTTTAGTGAGCACCATTTTGTTGTGTTTGACTCCTGGGGACAACATCCAGAAGGACACAGCGGGAAATCTTTATAACTAAAGATTTGAGGTTTAAAGCTAGCCTTGGGTTAGCCTTCAGGGCAAAATTAAGGGCATGTACCTTAATCTCCTGGAATACAAGAACAGGAATTCCTTTTGGAAAAAAGGAAAGGAAAAATCTTGAAGAATATTAAAGCCAACACAAATGTGGATAAAATTGTCTTTATTAGGAGAAATGATTCTACTTAAATAGTAGACAAGGGCCAATGATCACTCATTAGGTAGACAGAGTGGTCAAGGGGATCATGTTGGGGTGAGGCCATACCAGGATCAGACAAGGGCAGGTACAGTATTCCAGAATGGGTGGATATTGAATCAGACCCATTTACAGAAGGCAAGAAATTTATGAAGTCAAAAGCAAAACCAACCAACTCTTTGCATATATCATTATTCAAAGGCCATATTAAAATAGCATTAATAGTGTAATTTCCAACAGACCACACTATGGTTGATCAGATGCTTGCAGACTATCAGCAATTAGACCAAGTACCAAGTATATTCAAGACAGTACAAGTAGCTGATTCCTGTAGAGTGACAATTATTCATGAGACAGTACCCTTCTCTGTGAGGATGGGGAACGTCCAGGTCAAGCTCTCTGTGACAATCATGGCAGGGCTCAGCCACAACGTAATTGCTGGCCTTGACTGGCTTCATCACAATTTTCCCTATATCAACTGGGATATGTCTGTAATTACCCTTAATAGAAATGGGGTGGATTTTCATATATATCCTGTCAAAATGAGCAAGTTACTTTACAATACAATGTTTTTCAGAATAACAGATACAGGCTCATATGATTTCAAGGGGGGACTAGACTTTAACCAATGCTCAGTCAAAGTTATCTGCGCTGAACCATCTTCAACCCCTCCCTTGACCACTCCACCTCCACCACCACTTGCCACACTCTTCAAGGAATATAGGGACGTTTTCAGTGAAACACTGGACCAACTACCTCCTCCTTGGGAGATCCAGCATACTGTACAACTACAAGGGTTTCTCCCTAAAGCACGTCCCCTCTATTGTCTTACACCAAATGAGTATGAGAAACTCTGCCAGCACCTTGTGGACGCACTTGACAAGGGCTTCATCCTCCCCTTGCACTCTCCATATGGGGCTGCTGTCTTCTTTGTAGCCAAGATGAACAGGTCCCTTTGTTTGGTCACAGATTACTACACCTTAAATGAGGTGACTGTTAAGAATAAGTACCCCCTGCCGTTGATTGACAACCTGTTTGACACGCTTGCGGGTGCAAAGGTCTTCAGCAAGATTAATCTCACTGCAGGGTACAACCAGGTCCACATTGCACCAGGGAAGAGGCAAAAACTGCCTTCTGCACATGCTACAGGTTGTTTGAGTGTCAGGTCATGCACTTTGGAATGACCAACACTTCTTCCACATTTGCAATGTTGATAAACAAAGCATTTGAGGAATTGATTTGGAAATGTGTTGTTGTGTACCTTGACAACATTATTGTCTTCAGTCAAGATCAAACCATGCACCTCCAACACCTCCGTGCTGTCCTCAACACCCTTCAGAAAAATTAGCTAAAAGCTAGACCTTCCAAATGTAAGTTCCTCAAGTCAGAGTTAATGTTCCTTGGGCACACCATCTCTGCCCAAGGGATAAAGCCCAACCCTGCCAAATCAAGGTAATCACTAGCATGCCGCCCCCCCACTAATGTGGGCTAGGTGTGTACATTCTAGGCATAGTTGCCTACATGCGCAAGTTCATTCCCAATTGCAGAGAACTAATTGCACCTCTCACTGAACTCCTAAACACTAAACAGCGCTTCCATTAGACCCCTGCCAGATATCAAGTCTTTGAGACGTTGAAGCAAAGACTTAAAACTGCACCCATATTGCAGTTCCCCAATTGGAACCTCCAGTACAAACTTGAGACTGATGCCTCTGACAGGGCCATAGGGGGCGTGCTATGGGTAGAAACTGACAAGGGTGTATTCCTTCCTGTGGTATACAAATCCAGGAAGCTCACCAACTCAGAACAATGTTATCCCAAACATGATAAAGAATTAGGGGCAATTGTGCACTGCGTCAAAAAATGGCGCTGTTACCTGGAAGGGGTCATCTTTCTACCCCGTGTCCTGACAGATCACAAGTCACTTCAGTACTTCAACATGCAGTCCCACTTGACACGCCGCCAGGAAGGCTGGGTTGAGCGCCTATCCCCCTACCAGTTTTGCATTGAGTACAAGCCTGGGAAGGAACTTGTCATAGCTGACGCCCTCTCAAGGCTCTATATAGTGTCCATCACTGGGGACAACATCTTGAATCCAGATTGACCAATGCTGTACCTCTGTACTGAAGCAACTTGTTACAAAGGCCTTAACTTGGTAAGCATCTCCAAGCTAAAGTACAACAAAAGCCAGTTCACCAACAATGCCAGCAACGTCTACCACCGGGCAGAGACGGGAGAAAAGACACCCTACATTCCCATCACACAACAAGGCAACACAATATTGCACTATCACCGCACCTTGGGTCACATAAGAGGGTGTAACTTCTTTGAGATCATGAAACGTAAGGTTTGGTGGCCACATATGCGCCAAGACATCTTGGATCTCCTTGAAACATGTGTGCTGTGCAAAAAGAATATGTCCAAACCTGCACCCCCAAGTCTGTCCTGCCCATTAAAGCTATGGAACCCTTCAAGCAGTGGGCCTTCAGTATTATTGGGAACCTCCCTGAAGACAGACTGTGGAAGAAGTACATAATAACTGCCATCAACTACTTTACTTGCTGGCCAGTAGCCTGGGCCACAACTAACCACACTGCCACCACCATCACCTGCTTCATTGGCAAGGAAATTGTGGCCTACTTTGGGCAGCCCAAACTTCTCATCACAGATGGTGGCCCCAAGCTTGTTGGGCATGTCATGAAGGCTTACTGCACCAAGAATACCCTCCAACAGATATTCACAACCCCCTACCATCCACAAGCCAATGGACGCGTAGAGCAATTGAATGGCTCACTGGTCCAACTGATTGCCAAGCTCTCACAGGAGCACCCTAATACTGTGTGGACTGAACACTTGCCCACTGTTCTACTTATCTTATGAGCAAGAATCAACAGAAGCACTGGGTTCAGCCCTAGCGCCTTGGCCTTTGGAATGCCTGAAAGTCTGACAGGAGTTAAACAGGGGAAGTTATGGTCTACAGTTCCTGGAAAGCCCCCCTGTTGACGACTCCATCTCTGAATCAATGGCGTGCCAAGGCCCAAGAAATCAAACACAAACAAATTGAAGGAGGGACAAAGCACCTTAAAGCCAGATACACTGTAGGTGACCCCGTCTACACCCTCAATCCCAACTCTGCCAAGTTAGAACCCAACCACATAGAGCCCTTCAAGATAGCCACAGTCTATGACAATCACACCTACCAACTTGAAGATGCCCAAGGAAACACCAAGAAGCTTCACCACAATTGCTTGCACCCCTGCTGTGCCATCCCCACACAAAGGTTGTTTGTGCAGACCTTCCCAGATCTTCTTCAGACTCCAATCATGGTGTCTGACAACAAGCAGGGGGCAAGGGGGGTGTTACAGCCAAGTTTTCAGACTTGCCTGCCAACGTATCTCACAATACACAGGGGGCGCTCAATGAGCCACCCCTTGATGTATCTAACAACCTGAACCAATTTGATGGCAATATCAAATTGCAGGCACTTTCTCCTAATTAGGAGCACTATTAATTTGACTTGCTGATCCCCGCACAAGTTATTCATTAGCTTTGAACCTTACATGGAACACCACACTATGCCACCTCATTGTGGCTTTCCCCATATAGTATATTAATCACAATATTCTACAATAAACAATACCTTATTCTATTTATTCTTGTCCTTTTTATTGGACTGTTTTCTTCCCCAATTCAAATACTGAACTCTCATTGGTTCAGTTGCAACAATGTCTTTTTTTCACCAGGCTTATTTCATTAAGTTAAACTGGTTGCGCTAACTAGGGTGTGTCTGGTCTGAGCCAAGCACAAAGACATCACATGTACACCCATTCCAATTAGCTGGTCCATAACACTTGTAGTTTTTAGAATTTGCTTTGTTGTAGCACTTCAAATATATTAAAGTTATAATAGAAAACAATATAATTTATTGAAATAATCCATTACAACACATATATCTCTAAAATAAATGATCTACATATAACCTGTGAAAGTGGCTATCTTTTAATAAATAAGTACTTTGGGTTGAACTTGGCATATTGATTCAAGAATACATTATATTTTACTTGAACAAATCATATACATGACAGAATATTTTGTTCATGATACTAAGATTGGGTTGGTTTACACGTTCAAAATTAAATGATCTACATATAATCCGCAAAAGTAGTTATATTTTAAGAAATATGTACTTTGGGTCAAATTTGGAATATTGATTCAATAATATATCATGTTTTACTTAACAGAACATATACATGACAAAATATGTTGTTCACAATACTAGTAATGGGTTTCTATATACAATAAATATACATATTATCAATATCAAATGAATAGTAGCACTTAAAGCTAATAAAAAATCATAAGTAGAATCAATATATATTTATTTAAACTCTATTAGCTACAATAGAATATATATAGTTTATTGGGATATTTTATGGGTATAAAAAGGGTATAAAAAGGGTTGGGGTAAGAACAAGAAAAACATATCAGACTTAGAAGCAATGATAAAGAAATTGGATGCGGTGGTGGCTAAAATAAGGAGGTCAATTAAAAGGTGAAGGACATGTTAAAGAAGGTGGTGTTAGAAGGCAACAAACTAGACAAAATTACTGTGAAGGCCGTGAAGAAGATTTCAATGCTATTGAAAAACTTGCAACAAGGCTCCTAAACGTACAAAAAGATGTTCTTGCTAATCTACAGTTCAAGCCACAGCGGTTTGCAACTGCAGAGGCGTGGTCAAAGGACCCTGAGATGTTTGAGCAGCTAAAAAATAAAAGGAAACAAACCCAACAGAAGACCAGCAACCAACTAGTGACAAGTCCCGTGAAGCAGCCCCTGTCAAGGGGGCAACAGGTAAGGATATAAAAGAAGGTAAAAAATATAATATCAAATAAATAACAGATTTACTAACTTTTTTATTTGGAAGAAACAGAAGAGGATTCTGCCAGTATCTGAAACTGTACATATTGCAAACATTCTACAGCAACTATGTCTCCCGCATAAGGCGTCAGCTGGTCTTGACGCCAGCTGCTGCCTCTGAAATGATCAAAAAATTAAATAAAAATTATCCTATGCAATAAGAACAACTTACATCACTCCAACCAAAGCAAGATGACACCAAATGGTGGGTCTCAGCTTTGGCTGTGGCCCCCAACCTGCAACTCAACCACTATGTTCTGCTCCCTGGCTTCCGCAAGCTCTTTGTCATGCTTGTCTGGGATTTAATCCAAACTATGCCGTACCAAAACCTACCTGAGATGGAAATAGGACAAGAAGAAGTCTGTTTCTGTTACCCCACCAAGCATACACTATTGCACATCCTAAAAAATTTCAATGAAAAAAATAACAAAACTTAACTATAGTTCTGCTGCTGTCATGCCTGCTGTTGTAGGTGTCCTTGGAAACTTTGGGGCTTCCTGGCGCTCTGAAAAGACTGGTATACCAAAAACAGTAGAAAAAACCTTTGTCACTATGTCTTTTAAGAATAAAATTAGTACCCTATAAAATAAATTTTGTGAGTTCTCTGCCCTGTTTTTGGGGAAGAGACTTCACTTGATTGTTTACCTAGGTCCTGTTGTACTGATGTTTCTTAAAGCAGAAGCCTGCAAAACTCTGATGTGATAATAAAACTGGATGTAGTGCATCATTTATTAGACAGAAAAAAAGTTGCCCCTGGATACAGCTCAATAGAGCATGTTATTCAGGATTCAGTTATTCTTGCTGCCACCTATGGGATGGCTGCTCCACCAGAAAAATCCTCCTAGCCAATTGTGTCACAATGCTCCTGCATTTTTCCTGCTGTGATTTATTTAGTACAGGTCCAATGTCAACATATGTGCAGTCAATATAAATTACTAGTCTATTTCAACACAATTTCCTTGAATTCTGCTGCTCCCACCCCCAATAAAAGTCTACACTCAAATACTATTTTAAATTTCTATATATAATTTTTTATTAAAAATTATTTACTCAAACTATCTATATTCAACAAATAAATACATAATAAAAACATTCCATGTATTCATTCATTCACCCTTATTGCTTTGTTAATTTTTATAAACATGATAGTATATAATTGAAATCATATAAAAAACGTGTAAACACTAACCTAAATAAAATCATAATAATAAAAATATAAATATTCTTGTGTTTTATTTGTACATTCATTCAATTGGCTTTGCTTTGTTAATTTTTATTATACCTGACGCAATATGCAGAATCACAGAAATAAATAAAACTAAATAAAAACAAATAAGAAAAATTAAATTGAAAAAGACATTGAGAACAGCAAAGCCTTTAATTGATTGGCTACTTGGCAAGACATGCAGAGAGAGAAAAATCTGTGTGACCATAGAATTTGGCCATGGTTTCAGCTGGAAGGGTGTGGACACCAACCTGCAGCAAATTGAACAGAGCATTGGGCCCAGGTGGTGCCCCTTTCTTGACAAATCTCTTGAGCCACCTGAAGACCTCCTCAATTGGGTTGAGGAATGGAACATAGGCAGGAAAGAAGAGAAGACGTTTTTGAGTATATACTTCTTATGAAGTATAATAAACAAGATAAAGGGGAAATTAACAAGAGAATGATACTTTATTAAATATAAATACAAGACAATATATAATATCATGGAAAGCCACATACTGACCATGTACGTCATGGAGGTCATGGGGCTTATCTGATTAATGTTCCTCTTAAGTCATGAGGCTTATTCAAGTTGTGTTCCTTTTAGGATCTAAATTGTTTGATCCCCTTAATAGATAGGCAAATGATAGGAGTGTCACCAAGTTAATGACTAGTTGGTGAGTTGTTTGGTGGGCCATTTGGTGAACTACTTGGGGCATTAATTTGCCAAGAGGGATTAATCAAAGATGTTGTAACAACGTAAAGGCGCTGTAGCCAATTGTTACAAGGCAATGGCAACACCAGGCTCATTAACCTGGAATTCTGCAAGAATATCTGTCACCTTGTGGAGTCCAACATTATCCAGCACATTAATGTTGGTGAAGCCTAGGCTTGTGCGCCTCAGGTGCTCCCAAACCAATCAGAGAAATTTCAGAAAGGTTGTACTGTTGTGGGATCCCTTAATCATTTGATAGAGCTCAATGCCAAGGGGACCAAGAAGGGCTACCATTGAGTAGGCAACAGACCAGACAACCGCACACCGGGACATGCTGTTCTTTTTGCCTTTAGGGACATACTCATACTTGTTTCTCATGGAGGACGCAAAGGAGGACTTTTCAATGTAGTAGATTTTGACAGTCCCCTTCTCCTTGAGAGCAGTTACTGTCTTGGCATATTTTTCTCAATATACAACAGTGTCTGGGCTATTGCAATTATAGGGAAATACCCTGAGCTTTTTCCAGGAGAAGTTCAATTTTTTATCACTTGGTAGCACATGGAAACCAAAGCTTGGATTCCAAAAGCAGACTCAATAATTGACTGAATATTTTCCAGTTCAAGATGGAAATTTTGCCTAATTTACTGTCAGATTGCCCACAGGTGTTCCTGGATTAATAGGATTGGAACCTGCTTGGATTTCCCCAAAAGGAGAACAGTCCCTATTTTCAGGTAAGTTGCGCTGAGCCTGTGCGCAGATTTTTCCAAAATACCAACAATAGCTGAGGCCTTCTTGTAGTCAGTGGTCTCCTCCATGAGCCTCATGAAGGTTTTGTGGGTGGTGTCAGGGATGATGTGGTACTTGGCCTTTTTGGTGGTGGGGGTTAACTCATTGGCATTAGGCACAACACAGGACATAGGCACTTGGCTGTAAAATGCAGCAACCTTTTTCAGCACCTTCTGCCCTTTTGTTGTTTGGAAATACTGGGGCAGCTTGTCCTTGTCTGCTCCTTTGGAATCACTTACATAAAGCTCATAGCTAGTGTCAAGCACAGGCTTAACCTTCTGCAGTAGGGCTGCAGGAATACTATTGTGGTGGTATACAGGGTTGTACACCAAGGACACCCTCTCAGTGGTGACGTCATTTACTGTTTTGGTGGTGATGACCTTGGTGAATTTTTGGGTCAGCTTCTGGACCTGGGGATTGATGCTCTGCCCCCTTGCATGTTATGCTCCTTGAACCAGCTGTGTCAGTGCAGTGGCACTATTGAACTCTCCTCTCCTGTCTCCTTCCTGAGTAGGCACTTGGGTTGCACTAACTCTGTTCTTTGACCCGCAGGGGCAACTGCAACCATGGTGCACAACCGGTACATTGTTACTCTGTTGTTGAAATGTGTCCATTTGGTATAAAAATAAAATAAAATAAAACAGTTTATCTACATAATTTATCTATTGTAATTTTTATCTCTCCATATATAATAGCATGAAAGCTAGTAATCACTACTGTTTATTTCAAATTAGATTTTTATATTTCCATATTAATTATTTTTGGTTGTAAATGTGCACTGTTGATCATGAGTTTGGATAAATTTGATATTTTTATTGATTCTAATCCCAAAAAAGACACTCAGAACATTTATTTCCTTTTTTATTCTAGATTTCATTCTTAATTAGGACAAGTTGGTAACAGTATTATAGATTCATTCATGTGTTTTGATATTTGATATTTATGTTTACTGTTTCAGTCACTATTGAGGCTTGTTGTTGGATCAAATTTGCAACTTTTGTGACAGTGTCATGCATTCACCAAAAACATAGTAGATGTGCTCTATGACTGAAACACATGTGTTATAGTGTTTGGTACACTTGTTGTTGAATTGCTAAGTATTTGTCCCCAGTTTGAATAGGTTGTTTTGTGACTGGACATTTACGCCTAATAGCGCACATTTTCTGTGAAATTATCTTCTATTTAGATCTATTAAGTTGGAATATGTTTTATGACTGAGTTCATGTGTTCTAAACTGAATAATATATGTTTATCTCAATAGGTTTGAAAACTACTGTATATTTTACACTTTTAAACTTTTATTCAGCAAACTGATCATTATATTAATGTTTAAAAAAATAAATTTTATGACTTAAATAATACCAAAGAAGTTAAAAGGCTTTAAAATGTTTAATCTGGCGCCTTGGCTTACTATAATAAATAATGTCACATTTGTTTATCTCAACAGGTTTAAAAACTACTGTATTTAAACCTGAAATCAACATTTTATTTGACACTGTAACTCACAATACTCAGGGGAATTTAATAAGTTACACCATGACATGTCTAAAACCATGTCCCCTATCAATTTTCTTGATATAATTTAATCTCACACTCCCTATAAAGATCAACTCCAATTACATTAATCCCTCATATGACCTCATCAAGCACAGGTTTTCACCTTATCTAGATCATGCCACTTGTGCCACCCTCTCAGTGGCACAATAGTTTACTATCTTGGTATAAAAAATCCTCATTGCTTTTAAAAAATATTAATCCCAATACCTTTTTCATTACCTTTCTGGAATTTTGTCTTTCCCAACACCAATAATAAAGTATATTTAGTTTGGTCTCAACACAATTTAAACAGGTGTATATAAAGTCTTGCAGGAAGCTTTTAGTCTTTAAAGAATACTATAATAAAAGTAGGGATCAAAAAAAAATAAGAGAGAAGTTGATTTTGTTTATTTAACAAAGTTTCAATATTGGCAATTCTAGAAATCCCAATATGGCTATTGTGTAATTGTTAGCATTCCTAACATGTCTTACTTCCAGAATTACTTTCAGAAATACTCCTTTAAATATGAAAATTCATTAATATATTTTATTTTTTACTAATGCATTGTAAGGCTAGCAATAGATATTCAATAAGATTCTCATTTTTACCTATTTTTTGCTCTCTCACAGTGTCACCTAGTCAAAAGTATATTCTTAATATGATTAAACATAAAGCTTAAAATTTAAAAGAGAGTCTCTCAAAGCCAATATTGAATCTTTGATGTTAATACTTTATTGAAATTATGTGCTAGGTACATATCATAGAGGTTAAAAAAAGAAAAGGGATATTCTGTTTTAGTGATGTTTCTGGTTTTTATAAATATTGGCATACTTATCGAAAATGCTAATTGCCCGGCTAGCTCAATCGGCAGAGCGTGAGACTCTTAATCTCAAGGTTGCGGGTTCGACCCCCGCGTTGGGCTTTATTTTTCTTATTCTTTTATTCAAAAAATATTCAGGTCTGGCTGGACATTATTCCACTTTTATTGCTACTAAGTCCCTAAATTTCACGTATAATATGCTACATGATACCAACTGCAGATTTTCAAGACCAAAAAATAAAAATAACTGTTCTGGTTCATATGATATATTTCGGATAAGCTAAAACTTCAACCAGAAATATATGTAAACATCTAGAACCAACTTGTTAGTGTATTTTTAAATTAAACCCTGATTGTTAATTAAAGCTATATAATATAGATAGCGTATTAAGTAACTAATATATTAGTATTTAAAGTTTTCTAAATTATTTTACTACCTAATCATGTGATATAACTTAAAATAGCAAAAATCAAACTATTGTAATTAACAACTGATTTATCATGAGCCAGGTCCTCTAAACAAGGCGGGCATTATCAAAAAGTGTGTAATATAAGCTCTTCAAATATTAACATTCCTTAATTTTTAATTAAGATCATTTCTGCACATTGAATTCAGGGCAATCAATCTCTTTATAATTATTAGGCCATAGACCACTTATAGTATATACTATGATATATGAAGATACAGTTACCATCATACAAGAATTTGACATATAAGCAAGGAATTCTCTTTTATTCATGATATCTAATCATATAGAAGTACTTTATCTGATTAAAAAATATTTCAATTTTCTTTGTTGTTATTATTGTATACTCTTCTGATGGGTTACTTCCAAGGCTTCTAGCAATATCTTCTAGGAAAATCTAGTACACCCTTATTTTAGGATATTTGCATTCTGAGTTTTGGCCCTAAGGCTAAGTTCATTAGTACAATTTGTTGCTCTTTATCCAGCACAGATGACCCTTACTATTGTGTAATATAATGCCTGTCATGAATGATATTTCTCCCAAAAGAAGTGATAAACTCTAACTAGGAGAATTGAACTTGGGATCTGGCTCTGATGAGTTTGGGGATCTTGCGGACTCTCAGTGTAAATTCACTGCCCTCTTTGGCTCTGGATCACACTATCTTCCCACATTGCACTAAGAAAAGCTCCCAAATGCCAGCCAAGCCGCTTAATTCTTTAGAGGATTTGGCGCACACCATAGACAAAAAATTTATATTAGCTTACCCTGTAGATCATCCAGCCTTTGTTGCTCCCCTGGGAAGAAACACTGGTTAATATGGACTACTTATTGGCTTGGTATTGCCTGCTTTTGAAAAAAATTAGAAGTAGCCAATCAAGTGATGCCACATCAACGTCCACAAAGTCAAGTGATTCACAAATATCTAAAGCCAGGTTCAGCCAATCAGATGGTATCCTGGAAATTAGTATAAAACCTTCCAGCTCGCCTGACTTGGGTCAGCAAAATTTCTCCTCTGGCCAATTAGATTCTGGTCAAGTAGTCATGTGATTGACCATTTTTCAACACATCCCTTTAAACATAGCAAGGGGACTTTCAGTCCCCTGCTTGTTGATTCTGTGTTTATATTAAAATTTGGAGTCTGTGCTGCACTGTTTTTAAATTTGTTGGGCCCCAAACTCTGTATTTTGAGCTTCCTTGAAATTCTAAAAAGTGTTAGTCTTTTTCTTAATACTCATTACCTTAAAGCGGCTCTGTTTGAACCCTGTGGTCTTCTCAAAACCTTTAAAAGAAGCATCAATGTATAGTTGTTATTTAAAACACTTTTTCTTTTGAAACTACAGTTTGAAACTGAAATTTAAGTTAGTAGTTCATATAAAAACTTACTTTTATATTCTATTTTCATTGTTTTTGCTTGTTTCTGAACCCGCTTTGATTGAAATTGACATCAAAGTCACCTGCAACTGCCCACAAGCCTACCTAAGTCTCCTGACTTGCTCCTGCTTGTGCCTTTCCTTTTGGCAGCCCCAATTAATTAAATTATTACAACAACAGGCCCTGGGAACCCCACATTTAGATCCCAAATTTACTGGATCCTATAAAAATGATGCTCCCTGTCTTTAAATTTGTAGTGTTTTCTCTGGGTCTGTTTTTGTTGCTCCTTTAGTCAACTTCTCCAGATCTTTGGGGCCAACTGTCAGGGATCCAGTCTTGGGCAGCCGGCCCGTCATTTTCAGGGGTAACTTGGGCCAGGTTTTTTGCAGGCAATGCCCACCACAAGAGAGGAGCTAACTTTAGAAGGTAGGAAGCAGACTTTCCCACCCACAACCTTGGGCCGGCAGCTGGTATGATGGTGTCCATCACCCCTCAGAGGGATGATGTACACTATACCAAAAATCTTGCTGGTATGGTTGGTTGGAAGGTCAGGTGAAGAGGCTGGCATTGGTTTGGGTGTTACAGGCGGTTCCATGTAGATATTGTAGGCTGGGAGATAATTGAATTTTCCTTTAAATAGTTTTGGTGTAGAGAATATCCACAGGCCTTGGCAGTTGTATCTAATAGCGGATTGGATGCAGGCTAGCGGGTCAAGTTTGAGGATTTTCTCTGGTGTATAGTCCTTGTATTTGGGCTTCAAGGGATAATCAGTGAAATGAACGGGCCCAAAGGGTGCACCAGGTGGGCAGAAAACTGCAGGCGGTGGGCAGGAGGGCCGGGAGATCTCAAACTGAATTGATAGACAGCAAATACAAAATATGGCAAAAGCTGTATAAGCCAAAGTAACATAACCTTTATTCAAAAATGGCAATAAGTTTGGAGTGAGGGGTCCTTGGGTCTATATAGCACCCCACCTCCAAACTTAACATTTTCCATGGGGGGTTCATCAGGGCATTGGGAAAGGCAGGGCTAGGGGAATTGGGTACTTGGGTCTAAAGGCAGCAAAATGGTACTTGGCCCAGGAGTTCTTTCATTGGTAAGACTCCCAATTTGGCTACCTAATTATCTTGCTCTAGCGTTGTGGTCATGGGGCCAGGTTGCAGGCCTGTGCCTCTTCCTTGGGTTGGCTCTTGATTGGTTGCTGGTGTAGACTTCAAACTCATGAAGCTAATGGTTGCCGCTTTGGCACCTCCATTAGGTGCTGTGATTGGCATTCCACTTGGTGCAATAATTTCCTTGGCGTGGTCTGTTTCACTGCATGGGCCATCATCTTCAGCGTCAGCTTGCAGGGGCTCAACCCCAGAAAAATGCAGGCGGGCGGTCCTGCGGTCCATAGGCCCGGCGGCCTGGGGGGATCCAGGTTCTGGGTTCAATTCCTGCTCTTGGGCCTGGGGTTCCAGAGGGGAAGAATTGTCAATCCTGACATCATCCCCTTCTTCCCCTGAGCTCCCTCCCTTCCAATTCTTCTTGTTCAGGTAGAGTTGGACGGCTTCTTGGGCATTGGTCAGGTTGCTAAGCGGTTCCCAAGTACTTTCTTCTAGTGGGTATCCTCTCCACTTGACGTAATACTGGGGTTTTTGGTAGTGAGTTTGGTTGCTGTGTATGTATTCAACTTCATATTTCTCACTGCAGTTTGTTTGGATGGGTGGGGGGCTGTCTTAATCTGTTGGTGGGGAAGCAAATTCCCATCCTTTTTGAACAACAGGGAGCAATGGAACACATCATGAATCTTCCAGGAGGGGGGTAGGTGCTAGCTTGAAGGCAACTTCACTGACTAGTTTGGTGATTTTGTGGGGGCCGCTTCTTTTGTGAGCTAATTTCCTGCAGGGCACGTGCAGGGGTACATTCCGGGAGTCTAGGTATACCTTGTCTCCCACTTGTAAGGGTTGACCTAGGGTTTGTTTGCGGTCAGCAAAGGCTTTGTATGTCTGCACTGCGCGATTCAGGTTTGTCAAGCATGTTTTTTGTGTGTTGTGGATCTGCTCAACCCAGGAACACCCAGTGGTGTTAGTTTCCTTCTCGCCAATCTTGGGATCCCAGGTGGGGTCAAAACCGTAGTTGGCTTTGAACAGAGACATCCCAGTAGAGGCGTGGTCTTTACTATTGTATGCAAACTGGGCCATGGGAAGCATGTTGGCCCAATTGTCCTGGTTGGCGTTGGCATAGCATTGGAGGTATTGTTCTAGGATCTGGTTTACTCTTTTGGTTTGGCCGTCAGTCTGCGGGTGGTAGGAGGTAGATACACACTGCTTGATTCCCAAGTCTTTCATCACTTGCGTCCAGTAGTTTGACGTAAATTGGGGTCCTCTGTCTGTGATGATTTCTTCCGGTGTCCTGTGTTGGGTGAGGATGCAGTTGTGGAAATGTTGGGCTGTCTCTGCTGCTGTGCAATGAGTGGTGGTTGGTACAAAGTATGCCATCTTGGTGAAGCGGTCTACCATGACCAGGATTGCGTTGAAGGAGAGGGACGGGGGCAATTTGACAATGTAGTCCATGGAAACAGATCTCCAGGGTCCAGCAGGTATATCCAAGGGTCTTAGAAGTCCTTCAGGTTTGTTTCTGCGGGGTTTGGTTTGTCCACAGGTCTCACATCCTTTCAGGTACACGCTTACTTCTTGGTCCATCTTTGGCCAGGCAAAGTTCCTTCTAATGCTCTGGAGGGTCTTGAGTCTCCCTGGGTGTCCGGCCATCTCAGAATTGTGATAATCTCTCAAGATGTTGGTCCTGATGCTTCCTTCTGGCACAAAGATTCTGTTGTGCAGCATTAGTGTTGTTCCCTTCAATGAGTAGCCTTTGTGGTAGTGGGGACTATCCAAGGATTTTGAAAGGTTGGCAATCATGGTTTTGGTGAATTTGTCAAGTGATTGGGCCTTCAGTACTTCTGGTTTGCTGGCCCTGATCTTCATCAATCCCAGGTGTATGCCTAGGCTAGCTGGGTCCAAGAGTACTTGAGTGTTGTGGTTGCAAGTTTCTATGTGGGTGGGTGCCAGGTCAGTTCTCCTACTCAGGGCGTTGGGTACTACGTTCACCTTTCCTGGCTTGTAGTCTATGGTCAGGGTGTAGTTGGCCAGTTCTAAAGCCCATCTAGCTTGTTGTTGGTTGAGCTGTTGTGGTTTGAAGAAATAGACCAAGTTCTTGTGGTCTGTCAGGACCTTTACTGGGAATTCAGCGCCACAGAGGTACCGGCGCCAATGTTTCAGGGTCTTCATAATGGCTAGCATCTCTTTGTTGTAAATTGGATAGTTCCCTTCTGCAGGCAGCATCTTCTTGGAGTAATATGCTACAGGATGTAGCATACCATCCCCTCCTTCCTGAAGAAGGACCCCACCCACCGCAAAGTTGGACGTGTTGGTTTCCAGCACAAATGGCTTGGAGGGGTTGGGCATGGCCAGGACAGGGGGCAGAGGTGAAGGCAAGTTTCAGGGTTTCAAAGGCGGTGGTGCATTCTGGAGTCCAGGCAAAGGCAACCTTGTCGGAGCACAGGCAGGTCAGGGGCAGAGTGATGTGAGAAAATTTTTGGATGAAATCCCTGCAATAATTTGCCAGGCCCAAAAAACTTCTCATGTCTTTTCTGCATTTGGGGGTTGGCCAGGAGGTCACAGCGTCCACTTTATCCTGGGCCATTGCAAACCCTCCAGTTTTCACTACGTAGCCCAGGAATTCCACTTCTGGCTGGAAGAACTCACACTTCTTGAGCTTTGCGTGTAAGTTGGCTTGGGAGAGTTTGTTCAGGATTAGATCTAGGTGGAGTAAGTGCTCTTTGTGGGTCTTGCTGTAGATGAGGATATTGTTGAGGTAGGCCACACAGAACTGGTCAAGGTATTCACCCAATACTGTGTTTATCATGCGCTGGAAGGTGCTGGGGGCATTGCATAGTCCAAATGGCATCACCAGGTATTTGTAGAGTCCATACCTGGTCTTGAACGCCGTTTTGTATTTGTTGCCCTCTTTGATTCAAATTTGGTTGAACACATCTCTAAGGTCAATCTTGGAGTACACCTGGGCGCCTGTCAGCACATTGCACAAGTTGTCAGCGTTAGGTATGGGGTAGCAATTCTTTACAGTTATCTTGTTCAATTTCTGATAATTAACACACAGGCGCATGCCACTGTCTTTCTTGCCCACAAATAGCATTGGTGACAAACAAGGGCTCTTGGACACGCAGATGAAGCCTTTTTTGGTCATGTCTTTGATATATGCCTTGAGAGCCAGCTGCTCCTTGTGGTTGCAGCTATAGATAGGTCCATGTTTGGGTTCAGTGCCAGGTAGGAGGTCAATAGCGTGATCATACTTGGTGTGTTTGGGGAGACGGGTGGCTGCCTCTTTGCTGAATATGTGGGTCCATTTTTCTAGGGAAGCTGGGAGGACACCCATGCTTGGTTCAATCTGTATGGTCATGAGCCTTTGGGTGGGTTCCTTGGGGTTTTTGCAGAAGGGAACAGTGTTGCAGGTACCCTTATCACCTAAGGTGACGTTCTGCTCTTGGTAGTTGAGGATGAGGCCATGCCTGTCTGACCAGGAGTCCCCAAGAATGAGGGGGTGTGGTAGGCCTTTCAACAAGATGAGAGATGATGGGTATGTGTTGTTTCCTATTACCAAGGGTAGTTCTTGTTCACATTTGTATCCTGTATCCTTGGTGCTGTTTCCCAAGATGATCTGTAACCAATTCTCAGAGGCAGACAGGCCTAGTTCCTTGGCTAAGTCAGCATCAATGAAACTCTCATCTGCTCCAGTGTCAATGAACGCCTTTAGTTTTTGGATTGTTCCTCCAACGTTAACAGATACTAGGATGAACTTGTAAGACTGGGAAGAAGCTTTTATTTGGGCCAAAGAGACAGGCACAGGGGTTTTCTTAGGGCAGGCTCTGGTCAAGTGCCCTGCTTCATGGCAGTGGAAACAGAGTCCTTCTCTGTAGTGTCTTTGAAGTTCCTCGGGGGTCATCCCCCCTCTATTGGGTGTAGCGGCTCGGGTTTGGCGGGTCTGGGAGGGCCCAGCATTCTCTTGATTCATGCTGAGGCCCTTGCATAAGGGGACCAGGTCTTCCAAGCTAAGGGTGGGCAGATGGTGCTTCAATAAGTCTTTCATGGCTGGGTTCACTCCCTTTTGGAAGATGATGGCTGAAAATTTGTCCTCAAGTTGAGTGCGGATCTTCAGTTTAAGGAATTTGTCAATGTATGCCTGAATGGGTTGGGAGCCTTGGCGGATTTCCAGCAAGGAGTTCAAGGCGTAGTATCTGGTGTTGCGGTCCTCCCCAGTTGCCATTAACTCAGCCTCAAACTTGGCATAGTCCAAACAGAATTCTACATCTTCTGCTGTGGCTTTGCCAAACCAGTCTAAAGTGTCTCCAGAGAGCATGGAAGCAACTCTCAGTACCTTCTTGGTGTTGCTGGTGTAGGAGGGGGCGTTGGTCTGGAAATGCAAGCAGAGGACTGGCATGGCGCGTCAGGATTCCTCAAGTGTGAGCTTCCCCATCTGGGGCATCTCAACCTTGGTGAGGGATTGGTTCACAATCACATTTTGCACTTGGGAGGAGGACTTGTTGGTATTGGTGGCGGCGGTGTCAGTTCTTTTTGGGTTGTTTGGGTTTGCATTCTTCCATGTGGAAGAGATCAGGTTCATGGTCATCTTATAGGTGTAATAAGTGATTATCAATAACAAAAGCATACAAGATGCCCCAAGAAATAACAACATCTTGGGGCTCAGGGTACCAGGTTTTAAAAAGATCGCCATAATTTCAGGGATCCAGTCTTGGGCGGCCAGCCTGTTGTTTTCAGGGGTAACTTGGGCCTGGTTTTTTTGCAGGCAATGCCCACCACAAAAGAGGAGCTAACTTTAGAAGGTAGGAAGCAGACTTTCCCACCCACAACCATGGGCCGGCAGCCAGTATGATGGTGTCCATCACCCCTGTGAGGGTGATGTACACTATACCAAAAATCTTGCTGGTATGGTTGGTTGGAAGGTTGGGTGAAGAGGCTGGCATTGGTTTGGGTGTTACAGGCGGTTCCATGTAGATATTGTAGGCCAGGAGATAATTGAATTTTCCTCTAAATAGTTTTGGTGTAGAGAATATCCACAGGCCTTGGCGGTTGTATCTAATAGCAGATTGGATGCAGGCTAGCGGGTCAAGTTCAAGGATTTTCTCTGGGGTATAGTCCTTGTATTTGGGCTTCAAGGGATAATCAGTGAAATGAACGGGCCCAAAGGGTGCACCAGGTGGGTGGAAAACTGTAGGAAGTGGGGCAGGAGGGCCAGGAGATTTCAAACTGAATTAATAGATAGCAAATACAAAATATGGCAAAAGCTGTATAAGCCAAAGCAACATAACCTTTATTAAAAAATGGCAATAATTTTGGAGCACAGGGTCCTTGGGTCTATATAGCACCCCACTTCCAAACTTAACATTTTCCATGGGGGGTTCATCAGGGCATTGGGAAAGGCAGGGCTGAGGGAATTGGGTACTTGGGTCTAAAGGCAGCAAAATGATACTTGGCCCAGGAGTTCTTTCATTGGTCAAGACTCCCAATTTGGCTACCTGATTATCTTGCTCTAGAGTTGTGGTCATGGGGCCAGGTTGCGGGCCCGTGCCTCTTCCTTGGGTTGGCTCTTGATTGGTTGCTGGTGCAGATTTCAAACTCATGAAGCTAATGGTTGCTGCTTTGGCATCTTCATTAGGTGCTGTGATTGGCATTCCACTTGGTGCAATAATTTCCTTGGTGTGGTCTGTTTCACTGCATGGGCCATCATCTTCAGCGTCAGCTTGCGGGGGCTTGATCCCAGAAAAATGCAGGCAGGCGGTCCTACAGTCCATAGGCCTGGCAGCCCAGGGGGATCCAGGTTCTGGGTTTGAATCCTGCTCTTGGGACTGAGGCTCCAGAGGGGAAGAATTGTCAATTCTGACACCAACTCTCCTCCTCTGCGTGCCTTGTGGGCAACAACCCCTCCAGCCTTCTGCACCTTCCAGCCACCCTCCTTGTCTCTGAAGAGGCGTTGTTTAAGAGTCTGACCTGCGACAACCTGGATCTGTACTCTGCTGATCCTGTCTTGCTCACTTCTATTGCTGAGGGATCATCTCCTTCTCCTCAACTGGAGAGCAACAACTCTTCTCCCCTGCAGGCACCTAAGGTCCCAACTCTCATTCCATCTTGTGCTCTGTAATTGCTCACCAGTCTTGTGTTGATGGGACTGAATGCCTACTTCCTGCAACTGTCCCCTGTGTCCTCTCTTTGGTCCCCACTTAGAGCAGCCATCCCAGTGATTCACTGGGTGGCATTCTGGTGGTTTGTCTCACCAGGATGGGAGCCAACCTTATGTTGTGCCCGCCCCAAAGGGCAGGATTTTTAATAACTATTTAGTTTAAGTTCAAACTTCATTTTGAAGTAGAATTTATTAGTTATTATTCAATCAATATTTCACCTTGATTTTGCTTGCTTTTGGCTTTACTTTTTGCTTTTGTGTGCTTACACACAGTTCCTCTATTATAATCTTTATAAATTCCTATTTTTAAATAGGGTTTCTTTTCTCATTTCTTGCTGCTGATGCAACTGCTGCTCTCCTAATCACTGCAGTTGCAGATCTTTGGGTTGTTGGTTACAAGACTATCTTCCCCAACTACCATGTGTTGTCCCTGGGTCATCAATTATACCTGGCTAAGAAACTCCTGTTTTACCATTGTAGATCCTCCCAGGGTTCAATTTTTGTATCTATAAATAAAGGCCTTAGAAAAGTAGGCTTCTAAGCTGAAATTCTAAGTAGTTTTCTCCAATCACTATTATAGGTTTTTTTCTTCAATCTTTTAAGTTTCTCTTCTGAATCTTAAAATTTTAACTTTTAAATTATATTTAGATTCATATCTCTCTGAAATTAAGTTTTAGAGTAATCACAACTTTATTTAGGTCTCATTTTGCTTCCAGATTTACTAGTGCTTAAATATCTAGGATAATTAGGATGGAGATAGCTCAACAACAAGTAATTAGCTTGTTGTCACCATCTTTTTATTTTAGGGATAATCTCTCTACCTTTATGTTAAGATACTCTCATGGGGAATATCCCAATGCAGATATCCCTTTATTTACTAATAAATCCTTATTCAATATGTTATTTTATGTAGTTTGTTTGGGTTTAGTTAACTCAATGACACCTTTTGTGTCAAATCATAAGTTTTTAGCAGGCCTTTTAAAGGTTCTTTTGCAAACTGTAACCACTTTTCTTTATCTTTTAAACCTAAACCCAAATGCTTTACACGGTATAGTATATAACATTGAATCTTATTGGGCAAGACCTTACAACTTAGTTAGTTTAGCCCCCCTCTCTCACACTTGGGCCACCCACCTGTGTTTTTTATGGCTAGCCAATGAGCAATCTGGAACAGGAAGCAATTCAAATCTGGTTAATCAGGGGAATTTGCAGGCCTTTCTGGCCACAAATTTGCAGAGTGCAGAAGAGTGTCATAGGCTGGTGATTAATCCAGACCAATTTAGATTGCTTGAAGCGCTGAACCAACATGTTGTCACTCCTGTTATAACTGAAAGGCTGTCCAAAAAAGGTATTGCTGCTCAGCATGAAGAGTCAAAGTCCAAAGTGAATTCAGATGATTGGCTAGAAGCTCAGGATGCATGGCCATGTGATCTCTAGACAGAAAGTGACCCAGAAGTTACTTCAGAATATACACAATTCATGGGGCAAAAGTTGACCTGGCTTATAGCTTCTGAAGGTCTCATGATCCAGGATGACAGGAACACCAGTAGCAATGATGAAGCTATGAAGATGTTATCATTGGACTGTCAGATGAAGGTCATTTAAACAGAGGAAATGATGGGCCAGAGGGTTTAAAATGGGCCTGGAACTCTCAGGACAGAAGAAACTGAGCAACTCAGCTATCAGATGATGGTTTAATCAGAAATTAGCATTTTGAATGATATTTAAGCTCTGTGAAGTCTGGTTAAAACAGTATTGCCATTCTAAAAATAAATAAGATTATGGGACCTTGGTTCTATCATTTTATTTCTTATTTAGTCTTGGTTGTTTTCCACTTCACTACTGTTCTAAATAAAAATCCCAGCCTGACAGCCAGCGTTCCTGAGAAAGTTCCTGAAACCCGGCCTGCATTTTATTGGCTGCCTAGAGCACCCTTTGGTCTGCTGCATTTCTCTGACTACCTACTTAAGCCAGAATACAAGAAGTTTACCTTGTCAATATCCTCTGTTTTGACTGCCTGGCCTGAAAGAAAACTCCACAAACTGTAAGAGAGGGGGGCTAAACTAACTAAGTTTGGGTCCCATCCTGGTACAACAAACCACCAGGATGCTGCCCAGTGGAGGACTGGAACAGCCGCTCAAAGGGGGGGTCCACATAGAAGACACAGGGGAAAGCTGAGGGAAGTACACATTCAATCCCATCAGCATTAAGCCAGTGAGCAACCAGGGTGCACAAGTGGGAACGGGAGAAAGCATCACAGGAGCCTGAAGGGGCACCAAGTTGCTCTTCTTCAGGACAGGAAGCAGAGACACCAACATTTCCCCACCCACAGGAGCAGGCAAGAAGTAATCAACAGTATCTAAATCCAAGCTGTTGCAGGTCAAGCTCTTTACCACAGCCTCACAAGAGAATAGGAGACCACTGGGGAGATCCAAGAGGCTGGAAGGATTGTCACCCACAAGCCGTGCAGAAGAGGAGGTCTTTGACCAAAGTCTGGAGATGTCAACCATAAGAGAAGTAAAAATGGTGCCAAGGAAAATACCACAAATTTCAGAACAGGGAGTATCATGGTAGTGGACTCCACAAAATTTGGATAAGATTGGTAGATTTTTTAAACCTGCAAACAATAAAAAGGAAGCCAATTAGGGGACTCACAAGTAAGAAACAGGTAAGGAGTAACAGAACAGGCTCAGGAGCTTGATAATGAACACAGGTGGCTTGGGTGGGTGAAAAAACAGAAAACGGGGTTGAAAACAAGGTAATTATAGGAAAATTCAAGGTAAAAGTAGCCTTTTATATTGAAAATTACTAAAAATTCAAGTTTGAAACCTATTTTTGAAAGCTTGAGCGTAATTAAACAACAACTATACGTCAAAGCTTTTCTTAATGGTTCCAGGAGTGATGCTGGGTTTGAGGCAGGACAACAAAAGGTAAAGTTTAATATACTAACTAACACTTTAATCTTTAGATAGTAGGGACTCCAAAACAGGGGTTCCAACCAGTAAGCTTTAAATTTTAAGTGCAATAGCTTCCAAATTTTAATGATATTGGAAAATAAACACGCAGGGGACTGAAGGTCCCTTTGCTGTGTTAAAAGGAGTGTGTTGCAGGGGAGTTAAATTACATGACCACAGGACTTAGATCCAATTGGCTGGTGGAGAAAATTTGCTGATCAGAGCCAGGAGGACTGGAAAGTTTCACCTTAATTTCTGTGGTCCCATCTGATTGGCTAGAGGAAATCCCAGGCTTTTGAAATTCACTTGGGTTTTTGAGCGTTGATGTGGTGTCACCTAATTGGTTGGATCTGATGTTTTTCAAAAGTGGGCAACATCATGCCAACAAGTAATCCAAATTAACCAACGTTTCTTCCCAGGGGGGAGCAACCAAAGGCAATGGATCTGCAAGTAGGCCAGCACAAATCTCTCATCAACTGTGTGTGCCAGATCCTCTAAAGAATTAAGGGGGTTGGCTGATATTTTTGGGCCTTTCTTAGTAAGTCTGGGGAAGATAGTGCGGTCCAGTGCCAAGAGTGGCAGTGAATTTACACAAACAGTCTTTCACAAACTAGCCTGGTACAAGCACCCAGCTGCCATATTCTGTGAGAAGTATAACTATCTACCTGCCTATCAGATAGATGTGAAAGCACCCCCAACACCCAAACCTGACTGCCTACCCCAGCCTAGGACCATCTCTTCCCACTGCCAATCAATATGCAGGCATAGCCTACATTACCTTGGCTGGGTTAGTTGACACCATGGTGCCCTCCACCAGACCTTGGACCTTGGTAGGCCAATCAGCATCTTATCTCATCAATTTAGGACCCCTCCTATGGTGGGCTCTTCCCTCCCTCCAAAAGAGCAGGTTGGAAGCCAAAGCAAACAGAACTGCAACTTGGATGGGGTATCATGACAATGTCCTTCAGGATCAATATCACTTATTTTCAGCTGAGAAAATATTCAAACTTATTAATTATTCCTTATCAACTTGAATAAATCCCATTTCAAAACAGGAAAAACATTGGCTCCTGTAGTTAATCCAAGTTATCTCAGCACTTTTGCATAAATGGTTTTCTGCAGTGGCGCTTTTAATCACATTTTGGCTTCACTTTATTATTTTCTTATACTAATATTTTGTAGGGGGACAATTAAAGTAATTCAAGCACAGGCTCTATCATTATTTTAAAGTTACTCCCCACTTTGGTCTTAGATAGGACAATTTTCCCTGCTGCACTAAGAAGACTTCTCAAACCCCTGCCAAGCTTCTGAATTTACTGAAAGATTTAGCACACACAATTGATGAGAGATTTGTCTTGGTGTACTCTTCTCCAATGATATCTACTGATGCTCAGGTTTTTGTTCTTACCTGGGAAGAATCCCTGACCAATTTAGACTACTTGTTGGCTTGGGGGTTTCCCTATTTAAAGCAATTGTAATCCAATCAAATAGGATGCTGTTGCAACTGAACCAATGAGGATTCATTATTTGGAATTGGGGAAGACAACAGTTCAATAGAAAGGACAGAATAATAAAATTAGGTATTGTTTATTGTAGAATATTGTGATTAATATACTATATGGGGAAAGCCACAAGGCCACAAGGGGGTGGCATAGTGGAAAGTTCTATGTAAGGTTTGAAGCCAAGGAATAACTTGTGCAGGGATCAGCAAGTCAAATTGGTAGTGCTCCTAATTAGGATGAAGTCCCCGCCATTTAATATTGTCATCAGACTAATACATAACGTTAGATACGTCAAGGGGCAACTCATCAAGCGCCCCCTATGTATTGTAAGATACATTAGCAGGCAAGTCTGGAAACTTGGTTGTAACAATGCGCTTCTGCCAGTTCAACAAATTCTAATCCAACTAGAATTAATGGGTCCCTGAAGTATTCTATAGGCACCAATCAATCAGGAGTTGGATCAGAAATTAATGGGAAACTTTCCAACTCTCCTGAAACTCCCTTTCAAAAATTCTCCCCTGGCCAACCAGATCCATTGCCTGGGTCAGGTGACCTTTCAAATTCAAATAATATCCCTTAAAGCAAGACAGGTGACTTTTGGTCCCCTGCTTGCTCATTCTTTTAAAATAAAAGTTTGATACAATTTAAAAAACAAATTTTATTTTGGAGGCTTAATTTATGCCTTTCACTCTAGTATTATTAGTAAAAATTATCATCCTCTCTTGCCTCTACCTTTTCCTGATTTTCTGTTGCCTTTACAGATCCCTAGAAGTTAAAGTTAGCGTCAACATTAAGTTACTTATGCTGGGTTTTTGAAAGCCTGTTTAAAAACCAAATATTAGTATTGAAATACTATATTTACTTTCTTTAAGTTTATTTTCAGTGGTTTGAAAGAAAAATCCAGTTTTGAAGCTATCTTTAAAGTCTTAGAAGAGACTATTAACAGTCTCCTCTGCTATTGTTGTTGCCTAGTGTTTAACTTCCCCGTTAAATTCATTGTAGTAGCATTAAAATATGCTATTTTAAGTTTAAAAACACCAGTTTCTGCCCAAAGCTGTATTAAATTTCTCAGAAAATTAGAAAATGATATTTTCTCTGATAAAATTTGTTGTACTTTTGGTGCTCCCTGTACTATTTATGCTGCACTCTGGTTCTCCAGATGTCTGGTGTTGTTTATCCCTCTCAGCCTTGTCTGTTAGGGAGGACCCATCTCACCTCCTCTACATCCTGGATGATTTTCTTGGAAGGGCTTATGGTGCCCTAGCCTCCAGAAGAATCCTCCTGTGTAGTCTTGCTCCCAAAAAGGAGGATCCTCTTGAGATTTAAGAGACGTTCTTCTGCCCCCTTGTTGGCTATAAAGACATTGCTACCCCCAGTAGTTAGCAAGATACCCTCAATTGAGCCATCCACACAGCTGTCACAATTGTTCCCAGGTCATAACATTGGCTGGTATCAGGCATGCTCCTGATGGCAGCCAATGCTTGCTTTCTTCTGGGTTCCCCATCTTATACTTGTGGACCCCTGCTAGAGCAGCCATACTTGTGTTGCACTGGTTGGTATTCTTGTGAATTCTTCCCCTAGGATGGGAGCCAAACTGAGTTAGTTTAGCCCCCTTTTCTTACAGATAATGTCTACACCCTTAACCTATATTCCAAAAAACTTGAACCTAAAAACCTTAGGCCCTTTTGAGTGATTGCTGTCTACAGCAATCACACCCAAAAACTTGAGGATGATCAAGGAAACACTAAAAGACTCCACCATGATTGCTTGCTCCCCTGCCATGTCATACCTACCCAGAAAGACTTTGTATGAAACTCTCCAGACCAGCCACAAGAGCCAATCTTGGTATCAGATAACAAGAAGATAAAAGGGGAGGTGTTACAACCAAGATTACTCCCCCACCCACTAATATATCTCACAATACATCAATAGCACTCAAAGAGACGCCCCATAACATAACTAACAGTATAGAGGATACTTTAGACAATGTAAAATTATGGGCACTATCTCCTACTTAAGAGCACTACCAATTTGACACACTGATCCCTTTCTTAAGATATTCACAGCCCAAACTCTTATAACAAACCCATCACAATGCCATCCCCTGATGGGTCTGTGGCCTCTCAATATAGCATATAACTTTGTTTTTCTCTAAATAAACATGTCCTTACTCCTATTCTTGTCCTTATTATTGGACCTTTGTCTTCCTTAATCTTAATATTGAACTACAATTGGTTCAGTTGCAACACTTGTAACTTGCCAATAAAGCATAGTTACAATATTGGTAGCACAGGTAGGGTTTCCATCCTACCTTTTTTTTCAAAATTCCTCCTGTTGCCCATACTTGCTGCAGTCAAAAAATATATGAAAGAATTATGTCTGGGCTCCCTGTGGACTGGATGCCCTACACACTAGGAACCAAAATACCAGAAGGGTATGTACTGTACCAGAACATGGTAATGCTGGTTTCTGCCTTCAATGCCCTATCCATGCAAGAGTTTTTCCAGATTCCTACTGTCACACCCCAAGTTAATGATGAGAGCATCATGACTTCCCATGTAGCCCAACAACTTCATAGCACCACCTTGGAATCATTTGCTGGAGACAATGAAAACAACACTATAGAATGGATACAATCTTCCCAGAACAAGCTGGCACAAATGAAATGCCCACAACATTTCTGGATTGCAGAGATATCCATCCGCCTTACTCACAACACAGGTGCCTAGTGTAACAAGTGGCATAAAGATCACACCAAGAAGGATTGGGACACCTTCAAGCGGGACTTCTTGGCAAGATTCATGATAAAAGATACCACCCTCATGATCATACACCAAGTAAAAAACCTATCCCAGAATGGCATGGTAAAGGAACTCACCTGCACATACAAGAAGCTCTGCCTACAAGCACCCTCTAACATGGCATTTGACAGCCCAGCTATGCACCTCATGTACTACAACACACTAAAACTGCATGTTATGAGACACGCCAACCTGGACCAAGTGATTGATCTGCAGTCCTTTACCGCAAGGCAGAGAAAGCAGAGAAAACATCCAACACCCTCCACAAGGCCCAGACTGGAAAGAGAGAGACCCAAGGACTCTCACCTGCCAGGACGCTCCAGTTGCTCTCCGCCTGGTAATAATAACAACTGTACAGGCCATAAGCCCTTAGATTCAAATGGCCATAGTAATGAAAACAACAGCCAATATAACCATGCTTACTTTAGAGTCACCAACACCCAAGGCAACCAGGACAAGGGAAAAGCCCCAGGAGAGCAATAAGTAAGCCAAGATCTCCCTGCCAACTTTCTGCCTCACCAAATGTGATTATCACCCCAGGGATGTGGATTAATGCCCAATGATCCAGGTCCCTTCAGGAGATCCAGTACTCTATACCATTTCCAGAAACCCAATAAGCTGCTGTTTTACCCTTTCTGTTTTTAAAGTTACACAGTATCAGCACTCCTGGACTAGGCACAGATTTTACCATAGTCAACAACAACTTTGTGAATAAGTTCAAGTTAGCTACTAATACTTTGCGGATTAATAACACGGTTTTAGCAGATAAATATCACATTGCTGATACCTGGGAAGTCACCACTTTTCATTGTCTTAGAAAGCATCCATTCCACTATTCAAGGACTCATCATGGACTTCTCTAGATTTGATATGGTAATTAACTTAACTTAAACTGGTTAAGAATAAACAGCCCCTATTTGGACTAGATTACATCAGTGCTATAATTAAACACAAGGGAAGCAATCATCAGATATACCAAGATACAGTGGACCAACTCCTAAGAACATTGTGTTTGTAATATAACTGAGACCCAAAAAGAAAAAATAACCTCAAGTCCATTAAATGGGACTTATGCCAGTAAAAACAAACCATCTCAAAGATAAGCAGGACACTATAACCCCCCAGGATCAGAAGATGGTTTCTAGACACCTCAAGATCTTAGAGGAGTTCTTTATCAGGGTTATCCCCCAAGAAACACATCCAGTACTCAATAAGGATAAAGAGCTCTGTACCTAAGTAACAATCCATCTACTGCATCACTCTAAACAAAGATGATGCCCTTCATACTTACCCCAAAGAAGCCTTAGAGAAGGGGCACATCAGACCTTTGCAATCATTTTTTGGAGCAGCTGTATTATTTGTAGCCAAAAATGATGGTTCCCTATAATTAGTCACCAACTACAGAGCTCTAAACAAGGTCACTATATGAAACCAATATTCATTAACTTTGACCAATGATCTCTTTGATTGATTCACCTGCTGGTGCCACTGTGTTTTCCAAGATTTACTTCACAGCCAGCTACAATCAGATCCAAATCAAATAAGAAGACATCCCAAAGTCCGCTTTCTGTACCAAATATGGGTCCTATGAGTTTGTTGTCTTCAACCTTGGGATGGCCAATGCGTCATCTATGCTTTTCAAATTCATGAACAAACTGTTTTCCTCTCACTTTGGAAATCATACCCTTGTTTACCTAGATGATATCATTGTGTATAGCTCAAATATAGACTGGCATCACAAAGATCTGGAAGCAGTGCTTGTCACCTTAGTCCAACACAAAATTCTAGCAAAACCCTCTAAATATCATTCTTAGGACACATATTATCTAAGGACATAATAAAGCCCAACAAACAAAAGATAAAAGCCATTTGTAACATGCCACCTCCCAAGGATAAAAGTAAACTTGGAACCTTCTTTGACATGATTGCTTACATACACTGTTTCATCCCAGACTGTGGCATCCTCACTGCAGCTATATCATCTATTATGGGTTCCAAATCCAAGTTTGTGTGAAAACCCTAACAGGACCTCTATTTCTTCTAACTCAAAGAAAAATTAGTGTCTGCCCCATCCTACAGTACCCAAGAAGCTATGGGGACTACCAGATGAAAAACAACACCTCAGATGCATCTATAGGTGGGGTCCTGTGCATAAAAACCAATTAAGAATAATTTCTACCAGTAGCATACAAGTCCTGCAAGTTAAATGCTGGCAAATGTCACTATTTAATTCATGACAAAGAGCTACTTACAACTTTACATAACTTAGTGAAGGGTCTGCTACCTTGAGAGACAAGGTAAGTTCACTTCTCTCACTGATCACAAGTTGCTCATCTACTTTAAAACACAATTGAACCTTTCCCACAAATGAGCCAGATGAATAGTATTCCTTGAGAGGTTTAAAAGGAATATCCAGTACAAGCCAGAACTTGAATTGGTCATCACAGAGGCATTGTCACAGCTCTATGTCTGGGCCTCTACAGAGAAAAATGGGTTAGATCCCAATTGGCCCATCCTTGTTCTGCATAAAAAGGACAAATGATTCTCCCAAAAACTACATACATTACCTCCAAACCTGTCATAAAAAACAATTACTTGTTTTCAGATATCTATGAAATAATTTACCAAAAATTATCAGATGGAGAAATTTTTCATATGTACCCACACACCAAAGAGTAGACATCATCTTATGCTACCACAGAGACATCAGACATACTAAAAGCAGGAATCTGTACAAGTTTTTAAAGCACAAAGTATGGTGGCTTACCCTCTTAAGAGACATCCATAAAGTACTCAAACAATGTGAGGTCTGTGAGAAGTTTGCTAAGAGCAACACCCCTCCTAGGTCAGTACTGCCAATCTGTACCCAACTATCTTTCAAGATATGGGCGCTAAACATTATAGGCATCATACCCACAAAGAGAAACAGCAAGAAGTAAATAATAACTGCAATTGACTTTGACACCTGATGGCCAGTGGCACAGGCTGTCAAAGCCCACATTGGTAACAGCATTTGAAGATTCATAGATATAGAAATAATAAGCAAGTTCAGAAAGCCAGAACTACTAATCACTGACAGAGGCAAAGAGCTAATATCTGATAACATTAATGTGTATCTGGAAAAACAAGGAAAAAACACACAGTAGCAACACCCTATCATTGTCAGGCCAATAAAAGAGTAGAGCAGTTGAATGGTATATTGATATAAGCACTTGCCAAACTCACTGCCAGGACACCTGAAGATTGACTAAAGAAATTGCCAACCACTCACTTTGTGTATTGTACCCAAGTGAGCAGATTCACTGGGAATAACCCCTTTGAACTAGTTTACGGCACACAGCCAAACATAGCCCAGGCCCTGACAGTGCTCAAGTTAGTAATGCCTAAACAAATTCTACCCAGATCTAACCCTCAACTCTTCCAAACCAATTGATAAGGAGCGCCTTTTGGGGAAGCTTCAAATATAGAATTAAGAAAGAAGAGAAGTATATTTTATTGGATAATACTTTAGACTTATATAGACTTAACTGTGGTGGGGATTTAGTTGGATCAAACCTAGGGGTTGGTCATGTGCAAGATGGGTTCAAGCCACTGGATACTTGGAAAGTCATGTGATATTGCTTGGTTACCATTATTGGTATGTCAAATGGTATATTGGAAGGGGACCAAATCAGGCAATGACTGGATATTAAGTAGGTTGGCGGTAGCCAGAATACTTGTACATCCAGACCCTTAACACAATGTTGATCAATCAATCAGGGAAGAGAAACACCTATAAGATATGCTTGTCCCCATGAAAGACAGACATAAGATTGTAGACAAGTTCTGGGTGATAAACACAGATAAGAGAAAATTATAACCCAAGAAAGTAGGCCTCAACATTGTCCTAAAGGTAAATGACAATAATACTTACCTGGTGCAAGGCTTGGGCAAAAGAAAACAGGATATGAACTGAAGCATAATAGGCTTTGACCATGCAAGGCCTGCCAGAAGCACTGTGAGACCATCATCCTAGCAACCTTCATCAGGGGGTGTCAAAACTGCAGGATGGACCCCCTGGAAAGGTTCTGCACAAAAGACCCAGTGTCACTCAAATTGACTTCCTCACAACAAAAAGCCAAATTTAGAAGTCAATCCAAGTTTCTAAACAAGGCAAAAAGAACCATTGGCAATCCAAGCTCAGTGGACAGCTCAACTTGGTGCTTGACTCATTACAAGGATCTACCACTCCCCTGTTCAATTCAAGTAAATGATTGTCACAATTATGTTCCTCTTAAAACAATTACCTCAAACTATATAAGTCATATATCACAATAAAGATAATTATCTAGTTTTCAAAATATTTTCCCCTTGTAACTTTCTAATACAGAACAGTCACAACAACAGTAATTTAGGAAAATTCCTAAAGTTTGATGCCAACTAAAAGCCAAGTTCTGTTCCAATAGTAGTATCATTTAATATTGGCTTCCAGCTCAGCTACCATAAAACTCAAGTAGGATTTAAGGGAGATAATTATCTTTGAAACTCTCAGTAAGCATGAAGACCAAATCTGGGGGAGGGAGCTACCACAACTTTTGGAGAAGGTTTAAGGGTCTTTGTCACAATGAAGTGGAGCAAAAAATTTACCCTTCAGAAAATTATTAGCACATTTTAATATGAAAAATATGCTTATTTAAAAGTGTTTAAGGAGATAAGTGATATTAGATATCATGTACCTGAACTTTGGAATTAAGATCAATATGATAAGCTTTTAATTTTTAAAATAATTAGTGCATATTATCTACTACTGCCACTGAAAAGGAATTTACTTTCATAGGCAATGACAAGAAAGCAAAAATGTTAATTCTTGCAAATGGCCTGAGTACAGACCACTGGCTTTGATTTATAAACAGGGGAGTTGATAATTGCCAGGATTAGGCTTCCCTGTGGTTTAAGCTTTATATGAAGTAGCTATTTACACTGGCTCAAGTTTGTAATTAGGGTTTAGCAGCACCTATCATTGACACCCTTATCATTTTCAAGGCTAGTGCCCCAACTGAATCTATCATCTAAATTTATTAAATGTGATATAATTAGTTGACCACTTGGTGAAATAATCTTTATTTTCTTTTGCATGAATTAAATTCCATGAAGCTTATGATAGAGTGTAGTAATAATATGAGGCTTTTTAAACTAATCCTATATTCTTACTAATGATCTTCTGTAATTGAACTTCAGGGTAGTATTTTTGAAAAGTGGGGGACATTTTGACTTCACTAAACAGATAATTTTAAAAACAAATAGCTGGGCTTATATATACTAGTTGAAAATGTCCTATAAAATCTGAAACATGATCCATCATCTATAGCCATAAATTTTCCAAGCACATACTGTGATGCTGGGACCATCATGCAATTTGTTGAATTCTGAAACCATGTTTTGAAATCTGGCTCTAGGATATTTTTAACCAACTGTGGAGGTTTAGGGAGTATTTGCCACTTTAATATTAAAATTATGAAAAGTGATACCATGATTTTTAAAATAATTGAAGAAATTAGTTTAATATATTGATCCATTTTGGTAAAAAATAATGCAGTAGCATTTATATAAATACCTTATTAATGAAATCTATTTTAATTTATTTATCATTGCAGGGTAGTTAGTTTAATATGTTGATATATTTTGATGATAAATAATGCAGTAGCGATTATATAAATAATTTATTTGATGAAATTTCTTTTAAATTTATTTATGTATTTATTTATCTTTGGAAGGTATTTATTTGATTCATGATATTATTAGCTGGAACATACGGCCACATTCAAGTTTGCAGGTTTTTAAAGGAATAGCCCCTCTTATGAATAGATTTTCTGGGGACATGCTTGTTAGGCCATGGGTTTAAATCAGATAGGTTAGCACCATTTACTAACCATTATATTCCCAGTAAGTTAGATATAAAAATCCCGTAACCATATATTGTTCAAGACCATTTTTTTAGAAACCAATATATTGTTCAAGACCATCTGTACCAAAGCCCCTCCCTGATTCTTTTTAGAACACTTTAAAAAATATCATTTAACGAAATAAGCTGCCTTCACTTCTAATGCTTGAAATAATACATTAACTAAAACACGATCTCTATTTATTCTTGGTTCAATTCAGACTACACGTATGAGGCTCTAGAGTGGCTATGCGCTAGACAAAGGCGTCAAACCAAAATATTATTCAATAATTAATGGTTTTGATATATAAGCCTCACGGGAAAGCCAAGTGAAATATGTTGCCCGGATTTCTCCTTGTCCTGTTTGTTTCCAACTGCCACGGCTTCTCCTTGCGGAAAGCCTCGTCACCACCCAAGAAAGTGATAGGAAGACATACTCAGGAGATATGCAAAGATGAGTTTACTGAGTCCAAGCATAAAGCTTTGAGCGAAGGGTACAAAAGTATGGTAACCTCTTTGGAACCTGGCTACCTTACCTATGAAACCGTCCCCAACTTCTTTAAGACTTACTGTGTCCAGTTGACCTGCCACCAATGCTATTCGACCACCCAGATATCCAGATTGGGTATGTCACTATGGGCATATGCCAAGAACAAATGCTCAAGAAACACCTTGGTTGATAGGAAGGATGCCAACTGCAAGTGTATCCTTAAATACCTCGAAAATAATTGTCAGACTAAGGATGGGTTTAGAAAGAAGTATGTCAAGAATAAGCAGCTAAAGTAAATAAAGTATTGTCTCACATTTCCGTGTTATCCCAAAGTAAACTTGTAAGTTGAATTTGATGCTTAGAAGGACAATAAAGATCACCATTTTTAAAAAACATTATATCAAGGGCAAGTTCCTTGGGTTGGAAGTGCAGAAATTGAAAACGGGACCCCCAAAAAGTTCAAAAATTAAAATACTATGTAGGGTGCAAAAATTGAAATATCAAAGATAAAGTGCAAAAATTTAATTTCCAGAAGGTAACTTTGAAGCTAAAAACCATAATTTATAATATAAAATATATACTAAAAAACCCGCAAAATTTATTTATGCGTTAAAGACTATAAAAAGTGCTTAAATTGGATGTTTGTTAAAGAAAGGCTTCCTTTTAAAAGCAAAGTTAGACTAGAAGCTATATAAAACTTCATTTAATAAACTATAGAATATAAAAATCCCAAAAAGTCTACTTCAAAATAGACATATATATTAAAGTGATCTATTGTTGCAACACAAAAATAATTTGAAATTTAAAAGTAATGCACAAATTTATTTGGATTGTTAGAAAACATTTGCAACATTTTCAAGATGATTTAGCCAGTTGGAAGAGTTACAAGGGAGATGGGGAGTTTTTTATGACTATCTGAAAGCTGTTGATATTTTTGGTGCTCTGAGGTACAATTTGATATCCATATAAAAGCTTCTGTTAGAGAGTTTTATGTGTTGCCTGTTCAACTTTGAGTTTGTTGATCAGAAAATTGAACTTGGGTTTCTTCACCTCAACACATTTAGCAAACTTGTTGTTTCAGATTTCCAGGGAGGAAGTAGTCTCCATAGTCTTATTCTTAACAAAATTGAACTGGTTTCATTCAATTTTGCTTTCTTTTCTATCATGGCATCTGCTCTCAAGTTTGCTAATCCATTACCATTCTAAGTAATCAAAAATGGAGCAAATATAACAGCATTCTCCTCCATATACTTGGTCTTCTTAAACGCCTCAGAAAAGTTTCTGGTGTCCTCTTTTATCACCAAGGAAATATCAGAAAAGGTGTTGAAGACCAGCTCAGGTCCTAGGAGGTGGATCTAGTGACCATTCTGTTGAGCTCAGTGAAGTTCTGGAGCTTCCTTCTAAGACATTCTCTAAAGTGAAAGAAGCAGCCATGAGGCTTGCTCTTAAATACTTTTTTAAAGGTGTTGTCTTGAGCAGGCTCAAAGTCAACAAGGAGGTGGGTATGATAAGGCTCTGTTGTTTCCTCATCATCAGTCTGACTAGGGATTTTTGACTTCTTCCTCTTGGGGGTATCAGTGGGGGTAAGGAGATCCAATTTCCCCTTTAGAATCTCTAAGGCATGAGTATAGTCATCCTCATTTTGTCCTGACATTAGAAAGTACACCATTGGAAGAACCTTGTCACCATACTTCCTATGGATGCACCAAAACTGGGAAAATATCTTGGGGCATGATGAGAAGGTCCCATCAGCCAACCAGATGTTGGCTACCATCAATCTCTTCAGGTTCTCCTGAGTAGAATAAAATATTATCCTCTTATGCTAATCAGGAACATCATCATGCAGAAGGAACAGTTCATCCTTAGAGAACTCTGAGCTCAATTAAGATATACAGTTCCAGGAGGGAGATGGCATTTTTGCCCAAATTTTTGGAATTCCAGAGTTTGTCACTTATATACTTTTGGAGAGATCCAAAAGTATCAATAGCTATCTTCTAGGAGCTAATCAAGTTGTGAAAGGCTCTGATAAATATCTCCTTGGAGATAAGGCTATGTTGAAAGGCTGCCTCTGGTCTGCTACCACTTTATCAGGTGCTGGAAGACCCCAGTTGGCTCCAGGCAGGTGTGCTAGCCATGCATCTTCTTGAACTGGGTGAAGCCAGTGTTAGAAGGTGTGCTGGGAAAGCAGGCCCCTCAAACTTGTAACAATTAATCACCAGGTGCTTCTTTTCTTCATTTCACTTGAACACAAATCCATTATGATAGAATCCAGTATTTACCTTGGAGGAGATTATTAGGAAGAAGATAGGTAGGACATCTGGTAGTTGAAAATACTATTTATGGTTGCAAATATTATAGACTTTTAGTATATTCCAGTGCTCTAGGTCATCCTCAGTGGATGTAGCATCCCCAGAGTTGTAGAAGCCTTTATGCTCTTTCTCTCATATTTTGGGAGTATCTATTATTTAACCTCCTGGCTGTAGACAAACATTTCCCAGTTATGCTCTTGGAGGGGCTGGAGATAGGTTCACCTTCAGTGGACTCCTTTTCTGGAGAGGGGAACTCAGTGTCTTCTTGGGGGCCTTTGTGGGCTTCTTGACAGCAGTTGTGGTAGCATAGGGAAGGCTTCTTGGATTTAAAAGGGGTAGTCATATTTGGGTTGGTTTAGTTTGATTTAGGGGTCATCTAGATGGCTCAAAGTTAGTATATTTTGAATAGTTAAAAAAGTATAAATCATTAATAAAGTTATTGTTTTTAACAGAAACTGAAATCCAGATTGCTACTTGCTATATTTTTAATTTCTAATAATCTTAATTGTTGTGGTTAACTAAATAATATTTCTAAAAGAAGTAAAGTTGGGGTTTGATCAGATATTTAGGGATGTTTTATTTTGGCACTTTAAATTTTGACGTCCCTTTAAAACATAAGGAAACATAGCAGCCTATTATATTAACTTAATATTTTTAACACTGTCAAAAATAGCAGTACTTTTAGAAAATTTTGAAAAGGAATTCTAAACTAAAAAAAAGATCTGAAGATTTAATATGGTTTACTGTAGCCCTTTAAATTTTTAAAATTTACTAAATTTAAGCTTAAAACTCACACTTGTTAGATTATGATGAGCTTTTAAAATAAAGTGATGTTTTGGGAAAAAGGGGCTTTTTATTCTGAAATTTGACTAAAAATGTCCATTAGAGATGAGTAAAAAAATATTAGATAGCAATAATATTTTAAGGTATATTGCTCATCAATGAATCAGTGCAGTATGAATTTTGATTTGAAGAATTTTCAATCTGCACACTCTATTAATCCACTTAGTAAATCATTAAGTTATCAGATAAGGTTTGTTTTTATTGCCACTTTGTTTTTTATAATAAAAATTGCTATAATATTAATCAAATGATCTACAGGTGATTTTGAACCAGCATGATAGATTTTAGCTTATTTTGTTCATTATGATACTGTAAATTCAGAACATAAAGGCAAAAGTGTGGGATTGTCAAATCCTAGTAACAGATTTTGAATTGCATTTACAAGCAACTCAGCTGAGTGAAAGCCTAAATATTTAATAAAATCAACTTTCAATTCAAATTTTTTGATTTATTTGAGTTTTCAAAGTTTGAATTCTTATTGCAGATATCTTAACTAACTAAATACAAAACATATCAAACATGTGAGATACATAAAATATAAATGCAGTATTTTAATGTAAAATTTGGTATATTCTGTAAGTCTAACAAATCATAGACAAAATAAAATAGTTAACAAACATGAAATTATGGGATTTTCAAATCCACTGACCAAGTTTCAAATCATAATTGAGGTGAATTTGAAATTAACTTAATTAATGCCTGTCTCAAAAAAGAAGTTAAGGATCTATTGTGGATTCATTCTAATTATTTTGGGAGTCACATGCATTCTCAAAAATCCCACAGTTCTTTTTTGTCCAGCTAAAATTTAGATGCCTACTATTTACCCAAATTAGACATACTTAACAATAAGATTTACTATAATGTAAACTCCTATTATTTAGTTTATTTTTTTAATAAAACAATTACTATACCTTCTTCCAACAACAAACAAGAAGCAAGCTATTCCCTGGCCTTGAAAAAATCATGTAGGGCTACAATGGGTCTATCAACAGTAAAGCCTATGTATATGGCTACTCCCAAACTGTAGGACCCTCCCCAAGCACTACCCATGAGTATGTTCTTTCTCCTGTGTCTTCTAGCATGGCCCTGTTTGCACCCCAAGCACAGAAAGCTGCTAATCCAAATCCAAATCCAATATTAAACTGGCATCCAGAATTGGCCAATTTAGCCAAGGGATCACCCAGGGAAGCCAGAATCCCACAATAGCCAATCAGATAACACTGTTTGGTTCCCAAGACAGACACATCCACTCCCAGCCAATCAGCCTGCAATATGCAGAAAAAGCTAGTTACCCCAGATTTTCTTCTGAAAATACTCAAAAAGTAAGGGATGCTTATGTTCCTTGAGGAAATAGTAGTCACAATGGGTTTTTCAAAGTTCACTATGGCTGCAACCCTTCAAGCTCATGTCAACTGTGTTCTCCTTCTCAAGAAAACTCCAACTGGGGCCTGTACATCAACTGACTTTGGTAAAGCCCACCCTCTCATGTTAGCCATTATAAACTTACCCCCAGATTCCCCTAGTACAGGTGCACCTCCAACTGGTACTCTACAGTATTTTTACCAATAAGAGAAAAGTCAATTTGTGGATGACCAGAGTTATGATTGCTTCAAGAATCTTGAACAATCAAGTTATCAATGGGTCTATTGTGGGATAACAGTGACTCATATGATTCTGCCATCATCAATATCATCAAAGAGAGGGTAATGAGAACATGCAATGATGTAATCTTCTTGTACTATGCCCTGATCTCTGCAAGCATCCAAGACTTTGGGGAAAGTACATATAATCTGAAGTTTACAAGTGTAGCCCAATTTTGTATTGATTTTTTGGAGTTTTGCTGTCTATTTTTCTGTTGAAAATGACTTATTACTCTGTACTAAAAACACCACCAAAAGATAAGCCTATCAGAAGAAGTTTTGTCAGGAATGACAAATTACCACCCCTAGGAAACCAGGCCCATGAGCAGGATTCAATCCCTGACCCTATATCCCTGTGGGCTGCAGGCCCCAAGGCCTGAGGGGCCACTGGCCCGCATTTTGCTATGATTAAACCCCTTCAAGCTGAGGACAAAAGCAACTGTTTGAACAAAGAAGCTAGCCAAACCCAGGCAATCAACCTTCCAAATAAGGGTTTAATCAAGGCGCCTAATGGATGCAGCAAATTATCAACCATCAGCTTCATGAGATTGAAAGCCATGCCAGTGGCCAATCAAGAGTCAACCTTAGGAAGAGGCACAGGCCTGTGGCCTGACCCCATTACCGCAACCACAGCGCCAGAAAAACAAGTCACCAACTTAAGAATTTTGGCCAATGAAAGAACTCTTGGCCCAGGTGCCATTCTGTTGCCCTTGAACCCAAGCACCCAGACCACCTGGGCCCACCTTCCCCAATGCCTTGGGGAGCCCCTAATAGGAAATGTTAAATCTGAAAGGGGGTGCTATATAGACCCAAGGACCCCGCGCTCCAAACTTATTGCCATTTTTGAATAAAGGTTATGTTAATTTGGCTCATACAGCTATTACCTTATTTTGTATTTACTGTCTACCAATTCATGTCATGCCCTGCCCCAAAGGGCAGGCTGCTTAAAGGTGATTAAGTTATTTTTCATTATTTACTTAATCTTTCAGGTTATTTATTAATTTCAAAAGTTAGGTCAAATTGTTAATAATTTATTATTTTAAAGTATTCTTACCTTTGTTTTACGCAATTCACATTTGAATTTTTGCAGTTGTTGTTGCTTTGACCGCCTGATTCTTAATTTACATATATTTCTACTTTAAGTTAGAATATTTTCATCCATATTACCTTCAAAACTCCTGCTTGCGTTGTTGCTGCTTCCCCAGTTTTACCAGCAGATCTGCATAGAGTACTGGCTTCTGTTTCTCCTTTTTCTTGCCTCTGGTTCTCCAAACTTCCCCAGTTGCTCCTCTTCTTGGCTGCTTCCTCCCTGGTGATCATTGTCAACAGAAAAGGCTTTCTTACTATAAATAAAGAGCTTTTGAAGAGTAGGCTTTAAGCCATAATTCTAAGTGATTTCTTCCCCTTCAACTTTACAATTTTTAAAACTTCAATTTTGTCATTTTTAGAATTTTGTTTTCTTTAAATTCATTTTATTAGTTTAGCTTTTCCCTTAATCCAAATGAAACTTATAAAACAACAAGCCTTAGGCTTGTTGTATCCATTTTTTCCCTTAAGAAATCTTTCAATAGTTATATGTATCAATTTGCAGATGGAGAATATCCTAATATTGATATTCCTTTAGTTACAAATTTTTCACTATTGAACACTTTAGTCTATCTTCTTTGCTTAGGGTTTTTAAACTTTATTACTCCATTTGTTACGCAATATAGGTTTTTAGAGGGTTTTTGTAAGATCATCTTACAGACAGTACCTACATTCTTATATCTTCTAAATTTGAATCCCAACACTTTGCACACTTTAGTTTACAACCTTGTACCATTATGAGCAAGACCTTAAAATTCAGTTTGAGATCTCCTGGCCTGCCTGCCCCTCTGCCTGCTGCTTTCTGTCCTTCTGGTGAACCCTCTGGACCCGTCCATTTTACAGACTACCCTCTGAAGTCTGAATACAAGGTATACACCCCAGAAAAGATACTTGAACTTGATCCCCTGGCCCGCATACAATCTGCTATTAGATACAACCAAAAAGGCCTGTGGATATTTTCAACACCCAAGTTGTTCAGAGGAAAATTCAATTATCTCCCTGCTTACAACCTGTCCATGGAGCCGCCCTTAACACTAAAACCCATGCCTACTTCCGCACCTGACCTCCCAACTGATCATACTGGCAAGCTGTTTGGGATTGTGTACATCACCCTCACAGGGGTGATTGACACTATAATCCTGGCTTCCAGCCTGTGGTCTTGGGTGAGGAAGTCTGCCTCATACCTTTTAAAGTTAGCTCCCCTCTTGTGGTGGGCATTGCCTGAAAAAAACCCAGCCCAAGTTAACCCAAAAACAAAAGGCTGGCCGCCCAAGACTGGATCCCTGACAATTACATCTAGAAGAGTCAAACATGGACTGGGCTGTCAGGCCAACCACTCTAAGATAAAAGGCTTTGAGCCTATTGTATTAGAGTAGCTCTGATTAAGTGAAACAATCATCTCTGTGAACTAGTAGCCCTCACTGGCTAGCTAGCCCTGGAAGTGGCCCAGGTAGACAGAAAGAATACCAATCTGTGGAAGATGTCAATTTAGCCTTCTAATAAAACCACCCCAAAAAGGCTGGGCCTCCTGCTGTGTTGCCCTAATGCTACTTCAGTCTCCTTTAGTGTTGTGAGCTAACTCGGATAAAACACAGGCAGGTGGGCCGCCTTCAAACCAGTCTATAAGAATAAAATACTGATGACTTCTTAACAACTTGATGATTGATCCAAGTATTATTTCCTCAATGTGATTCTCTCTTAAGGCTTTATTAGTGGAGAACAAAAGATCATACTGTTGCCATACAGTATTAAACCCTATAGTAAAATGTAGAGACAACAATTTATGAGCCTATATCCAGAAGTAGGAAGAACTGTCTCAAATCCTTTGGCCTTGGGCCCTGTCAGACTTGCTACTTCTGATGGCAACAAAATATTCCGGGCCAAAGGTTACATCAAAGTCACAGGTTCTCTGTACTTTCCTAATGTTAGAAGACTTAGAATATCATCTGGCGGATGATAAAATACCACAATCCACAATTTTCTGACATTTGGCTTCAAATTTAACCTCTGGAAAATTGGTTTTCACACTTTGATCTTTTCAATTTTTGCATCCTAAATAGTGTTTCAATTCTTGCACTTTTGACCTTAGGAACTTTGACCTAAGGATCTTGCCCAATTTTAGTGGTATAAATTAAATATAAAGTGATATTAATTTCATTTAATTGAAAATATGAGCCCTTTATTGATATAATACATAGTAATTTTTTAAGCCACAAATATGAAACTGTGTGACATCAACAGATTTATCTTGATTTAATGCCACTAGTGCCACTCAATATGAAATTTAACAATTTTCACATATGTGTCAATAGCTATCACATAGTAAACAAGGCAAGATTGGCTAAAGCTATTTAGCAAATCATATTCAGAAAGAAACATATTAAAATCCTAAACAATTAGATGTTTAAAACATAATTAAGTGAATATAATCTACTTTAGTTATAATTGAGTTTTTTTATTTAAATCTTTAGTATTAAAAATCATGAGTTGATGTATACAACTAAACTAAGCAACTTTAAAACCTAAATTTTATATATGTAGTATTGTTTGCATAATTTATCAGAATTTTTTAATGCAATCTAAATAATATTTTGATATTATTTCAAAAATATAATAAAAATTTGTAAAAAAGAGTTTTTCTTATGAAAGTAAAAGCAGAAGAAATATACAATGTAAGGGGGTTTTATTTGGGAGCATTGTAACCTATCATGCTATGATAAACAATGCATTTCAATTGAAACCACATGCCCTTCTGGATGTGATGGTTTATTATTGCTCCAATTAAAAGTGCGTGTGAAACTCATAGCCTCTGTGATTGAGGCCCAGTGTCAGGATACTAAGTGTTGGTGAGAGTGCTATTTAATGCAGTCAATGGGACCGCCAGTCCAGAGGCCAAAGCCCACCAGAGAATGAGAGGAAAATTGATAATGTAGGATATGGATCAACCAATCAGGGACCAAGGTCCAGTACTGGGTACTATAGAGTCTACCAAGCTTTTCAAAGCAATATAGAATACTCTAATCAGCTGGGTGGTAGTGGTATCAGTGGTGGCAACAGAATCTTGCAGGCAGTTGGGCTGCAGGGTCAGGGGAGGAGTCATGGGTACTAGGTAGTCAAGCAGATAATTATACTTATTATAAAATAGCCTGGGCTGCACTGTGTATCACTTTTTGTGGTTGTAGGTTTATGGGGTTCTGGTTGTTGACAAGGGGCTGTCAATTAGTATGTTTCCCAGGGTAAACTTAGAATATATTGGATTTGGAGGGTACTCAGTAAAATGTACAGGTCCAAAGGGTGATCCAATTGGGAAGAATAACACAGGCAATGGGCCACAATATTGTTGGTAGTATTGATAGGGGCCTTTGAGTCTACAGTGCTGGAGTTTAGGTAGTAAAATAATAGAACTAGATAACTATAATATTTTGTGGACCAAAGGTTATTTAACTTTATTATCAGAATGAGTATACTGCCATTTTTAGTATAGCTGGGGGTTTTATACTACCAATTATGGTATCTTCAGAAAATGTGGGCTTTGGGTCCACAGACATTCTATCATTGGTTAATTGGTAAATTGGTTGGTCCTCAGGGCAGCTAATTTTGGATTGGCTGGCGTTGGTGAATAGATGTAGTGATGCTCTATTTTTCTGCTTCTATTCTCAATATATCACAGTCTGGCCAAATTAATTTCAGTTTAGACGCTGGGGACTGATGCTGGCTGATGATTATTGGGGGAACCATTTTAGGTTTTAACAAAACTTCCTTTAGGTAGATAGCTCTCTCTGTATAGGTCTGGGCATTTGATGGTGCACCCTTTGTTGTGGACCTATCTATACTTGAAAAATCTCCTTGGCTTTGCAGACAGCTCATCAAGTAGCCTTCTGGTTTAATCCTAAAAAATGCAGGCAGCCAGGCCCTTGGCCCTCTGGGCTGGTGGGCTGCAGATTGCAAGGACCAGGGTTTGGTTCCTGCTTTTGACTTCTGTTTATTATAAGAAGAAAGATGTTATTTGTGACACCCAGTGTTAAAAAGGAAAAGTTGATAATGAGTTGATGAGTAATTTATTTTCAGTATGTATGTAATATCCCTAAATACTTTAAATAGCAAAGCAGTCTAGTAGAACATGCTCCACTGTCTTGTACTCTGAAGTATTTTCAATTTTTTAGAGCCAGCCATTAGATGTTAAAATGAAGCAGGACGTCTTACAATTTCTTGATATTGGCCTTTAAAACACAGTGTATCAAAATTACTAAATTAACAGTCATGTGAATTATTTTTTCTTGTATAAAGCTCAGAAAATAGTCAAAATTGCTTTTATGTGATTATCAGTCTGTTCATATATGCAGTATTTAAAAATTTGAACAAAAAACAGACAAGACTTTACTGCTGTCTGCTGTCCTGGATTCAATATAAAAAATAATTAGAGGCTTCAGCTTGTTCACAAGGATCACATATACAACTTGATTTGAGATTGATTTAACAAAGTTGTTTAAAATTTCTGATTTGATGTATTCAGTTCCTATTTGAAATTCTGTTTTTTGAAAATTTTCATTCATATGTGATCATTTTTTAATTGGAAACTGCTAAACAAATTCAAATCTATATTCATCAAAATACATTTGAAAATTCCTTTGAAGTTCATTCATTTCATTTCATTGATCTCCCTTCCTAATTCATATGATTTCCTCTTCCAAATTTAACCTCCTGCTGGTGCTTGGTTATTTTTCTTGCTACTTTTTTTGTTGTCTATTAATTCATATTCCTTTCAATCATTTGAAATATTTCTGCAGATTTTTGTTAAATCAATGAGGATATCACAAATTGATAGACCCCATAAACATTACTTGGGGTTTACACTATCACTTCAACAACATCTTCCCCAATGTGCAATATAACTAGGAAATTTAATTACAAAATAAAGAAACTCACTAATTCTTTTTGCTGTGGCCCCTTCAGCCACAGGTGCCCCTTCAGTATACTTAATCAACATTGGGTGTTACTACTTTGTTTTACTTTCTTTGATCCTTCTTTTCTTTCTTGCAATTACTGCTTTCACTTGACTTACTTCATTTGATATATCTTCATTCATTCCTGAAGTGCTTCTTCTTGATCTTGATCCTTCTTAATTTTTTTCATTTATTTCAGTTTTCATTGTGTTAATTTCATTATTTTGATTCAAATTTCTCTCATTTCTACTTCCTTCATTTTCATTTATTTCCTTGCTGTTCATTTCTTTGGATCAATTTAATTTTTTGATTATTTTCACTGGCACTTTGCTGGAACTCAGATGAGTTATAACTTGTATCTTTGAAATTTAAACTTGATAAAATTCTCCCTGAAAATTAAGCAACTTTTTCTATTATGTTCATTTATAACTGTTCACAAGTTATTTAGGACAACTTAATTCCCTTGAATTATTGATTGACCTCCATTTCCCAATTTTTTTGGTTATTATTTACCTGATGTGTTTTCAAGGTCTATTAACTTCTGGAGGGCAGCCTCCTATTCATTAATGAGTGAGGAGATATTAGACATGTTGATTTCATTACATACCAAATAAAGCCTTTATATCACAACCATCAACGTAAATTAAGTAAATTATTGTTAATAAACTCTTTTTGTTAAAATTTGTTGTTTTTACTACAAATAGCTTGCAAAGATATAAAAATGTGATATACAGCATGAATATTACAACATTGTATTAAGCTAGCCATTTTATTTAGTACATGTTGATTATTTTATTCACTATATAATACCTTTTTATTTAATAAATAATATCATTTTTATGCCATATTATAGTAAAGTGTGAATGTTTTATTGAATGATAACTGTAATAGGTTTTATTACTGACCATCCCAATTCCTCGTTATGTGTATATCCAAATGCATATCATTTAATAAAAATCATTATAAAATTTTTATTTCTCATTAAGATTTTATAATTACTAATGCATCCTAATATAGACATAGTACAAAATAAAAACCAAATAAAAATAAAAATTTTACAGTTTTTATTAAATGAAATGTATTAGAATATGAGCATAATATGGTCTTAATAAGATATAAAGTTTAGCAGTATAATTCCAATGTTATATTTACATGTGATAGTATTGAATTTATTTAAAATGAATCTATTAATACAAGTATGCCAAATGCTACAAAGTAAATGCATAAAAATATGATTGATTATGAGAATGTTATAACTTAAAAAATATATGATTAATTATTAATTGCAAGACAGAATAAAACTTCATTAAATCAGTAAGGAGAAAAGATATTTTTCACTCATCAAAGGGCAAGTGTGGGAGGGTATAGAAGGAAGTACATCATTGTTATCTGTGCCTGTATAAGAGAAATAACCATATGTAGTGGGGTGGGATTGGGCAATGTGTTGGGGGTCAGGGTTGGAAAGTTGCTTACTTGGTCTTGAGGGGGAGTCAAGGAAGTGAGATAGTCAACTGGGGCAAAGAAGCAAGAGCCAACTGCTTCAATTACTCAAATAATTCTTCTATCACATATGCAGGACTAATATATCAAATAGTCTTTCAAGGGGGAGGTATGGGTCTTTTCTTGACTTATCACTATCACTTGCATAGAAGATAATAAGATCAGACAAGTCTTAAACAAAGATAAAATGGAAAATCTCAAATCCCAGATCAATTATGGTGCACAACTTATGATATGTAGAAGGCTGCTGACACCTGAGTGCAGAACCAGTATTATATAGAAACACATCTGCAAGATGCATGTTGATGGGGTAGGTTCAGAAGGTATGCCCTGTGAATGCTATTTCCTTTAAAGCCCATTCACGCTGCTCCATCTTGGCATTTAACACAGCTGTGTGCACAGCTTGCTGGGTAGCCCGCTTTGCCAGAATGGCCTTGAACTTGTCAGGGATTCAATCTCAGGCAGCCAGACTGTTGTTTTCTGGAATCACTTAGGCCAGGTTTCTTGCAGGTAAAGCCCACCACAAGAGAGGAGCTAACTTGAAGAGGTATGAGAAGGACTTCCTCACCCAGGATCACAAGCCAGCAGCTGGGACTATGGTGTTGATTGCCCCAGTGAGGTTGATGTACACAATCCTAAACAGCTTGCCTGTGTGGTTGGTTGAGGGTTAGAGAAGGAAGCTGAAATTGGCTTAGGTGTCACATGTGGTTCCATTCTGAGGTTGTATGCAGGCAGGTAGTTAAATTTTTCCCTGAACAACTTTGAGGATGATAGAATCCAGGGCCACTGGTGGTTGTATCTAATAGCAGATTGTATGCGGGCCAGGGGATCAAGTTCAAGTATCTTTTCTGGGGTGTATACCTTGTATTCAGACTTCAGAGGGTAGTCTGTAAAATGGACGGGTCCAGAGGGTTCACCAGAAGGACAGAAAGCAGCAGGCAGAGGGGCAGGCAGGCCAGGAGATCTCAAACTGAATTTTAAGGTCTTGCTCATAATGGTACAAGGTTGTAAACTAAAGTGTGCAAAGTGTTGGGATTCAAATTTAGAAGATATAAGAATGTAGGTACTGTCTGTAAGATGATCTTACAAAAACCCTCTAAAAACCTATATTGCGTAACAAATGGAGTAATAGAGTTTAAAAACCCTAAGAAAAGAAGATAGACTAAAGTGTTCAATAGTGAAAAAAATTTAACTAAAGGAATATCAATATTAGGATATTCTCCATCTGCAAATTGATACATATAACTATTGAAAGATTTCTTAAGGGAAAAAATGGATACAACAAGCCTAAGGCTTGTTGTTTTATAAGTCCCATTTGGATTAAGGGAAAAGCTAAACTAATAAAATGAATTTAAAGAAAACAAAATTCTAAAAATGACAAAATTGAAGTTTTAAAAATTGTAAAGTTGAAGGGGAAGAAATCACTTAGAATTATGGCTTAAAGCCTACTCTTCAAAAGCTCTTTATTTATATTAAGAAAGCCTTTTCTGTTGACAATGATCACCAGGGAGGAAGCAGCCAAGAAGAGGAGCAACTGGGGAAGTTTGGAGAACCAGAGGCAAGAAAAAGGAGAAACAGAAGCCAGTACTCTATGCAGATCTGCTGGTAAAACTGGGGAAGCAGCAACAACGCAAGCAGGAGTTTTGAAGGTAATATGGATGAAAATATTCTAACTTAAAGTAGAAATATATGTAAATTAAGAATCAGGCGGTCAAAGCAACAACAACTGCAAAAATTCAAATGTGAATTGCGTAAAACAAAGGTAAGAATACTTTAAAATAATAAATTATTAACAATTTGACCTAACTTTTGAAATTAATAAATAACCTGAAAGATTAAGTAAATAATGAAAAATAACTTAATCACCTTTAAGCAGCCTGCCCTTTGGGGCAGGGCATGACATGAATTGGTAGACAGTAAATACAAAATAAGGTAATAGCTGTATGAGCCAAATTAACATAACCTTTATTCAAAAATGGCAATAAGTTTGGAGCGCGGGGTCCTTGGGTCTATATAGCACCCCCTTTCAGATTTAACATTTTCCATGGGGGGTCCATCAAGGCATTGGGAAAGCCAGGGCTGGGCCAGGGGAACTGAGTTCTTGGGTTCAAAGGCGGCAAAAAGGCACCCGGCCTGGGAGTTCTTCCATTGGTCAAGAATCTTGATTTGGCTGCTTGATTGTCTTGCTCTGGTATCAAGGTCATGGGACCGGGCCGCAGGCCTGTGCCTCTTTCCTGGGTTTGCTCTTGATTGGTTGCTGGCGTAGACTTCAAGTTCATGAAGCTAATAGTTGCCAGATTGGTACCTTCATTAGGCACAGTGATTAATCCTCCATTTGGTGCAATGATTTCTTTGGTTTATCTCTTTTTACCACATGGGTCAATATGCTTGGTATCAGCTTATGGGGGCTCAATCCCAGAAAAATGCGGGTGGGCAGTCCCGCGGTTCACAGGCCCAGCAGCCCAAAGGAATCCAGGTTTGGGGTCTGTCCCTGCTCCTGGGCCCAGGTTTCTAGGGAGGAAGAATTGTCAATCCTGACAGTAATGCAGATGACAGTTCATATGAAGGCCCTCTTGAACTAGGATTCATTTAAAGTTTTAGAATAGTAATTATTATTGGAAGTGTGTTTGAGGTGGTGGTTGAAGTGGATTAATTAATGAGCAGTAATTCCATATACCATTAATTAATTGTAAGGCATGAGTATGTTGATGCCAGGATATGATTTGATCACTGATCCCATAACCCACAGCCCACATTATTTTATTGAAACCCTTCCTAAGAGCAATTAACTGCTGGCCCACATTATTTTGTTGAATCTATTAATTAGTCAATATCCAGAAATCCTGACATCAAATAGAATACAGTTTTTAATATAAAAAATTACATATTTTAAAATCTTTTCTAGACAAAAGAGACCCCAAGAAATATATTTCTGTAAAAAAAGTATATGCTAGATAATAAAATAATTCATAAATTAGCTGTTTTTTAAAGAAATTTTATTTTAGTTTCAAAAGCAAAATTAGAGTAGAATTTATATGTAAATGTATTTAATTGAATATAAAATATGATACTATGAAAAACTGCTTTATAAACATAGTTTTAATAAAAAAAGTTTAATTTCATTTTTAGCTTATGTAAAGCTATAATAATACTTCAGTATAAGCAAAATAAAGGATTTTTCCTGCAAGATACAAGCATATGATTTTAGGTATTTTGGTTTATTAGTGATCTTATTACAATGATAAAAATTATAGAAACCTATCATTAAAAGAATATAAAGTACATTAATTTCTTAATAAAGCTATACTATACAATTTTATACTTAATAAAAGATATAGTCCTATATCTTACTGATAATAAATCACAACATTCAAAGATATCAAAAATCTGCCACTTTTAAATATCATAAAATAAAGAATTGAATATTTTTTTGTAAAACACTGTACTTCTATCAAAAGATGATATAGATAGCTCAAAGTTGTATATCAAAGAGAATTACTCTATACATCTTATTTTGTTCTAATAAATATAGTAAAAATATAAAATAGAAGATGTTTGTGTATAACAAAGGAGAGAAAAGAAGAGAAGAAAGAAAAAAGAAAGAGAAAAAGAAGGTTTTTTCTACTCAGTATCAGATTTTATATGATCCACCCTCTTGATGATGCAAATTTTTTTAAAAAAAATTAGCCCCTAGCCAGCCAAGGGGCCAAAAAAAATTTCAAGGAGAAATGAGAGGTGGAAAGGGAGAGGTGGAAAAGGAAAAATTAAAGACAAAAAACCAGGAGTTTAATGCACTTTAATTTAGGCACTTTGATTTGGTCCCCTGAAATAACATAGGATAAAATAGATAAATACTATATTAATTTAATCTTTTTTGAAACTGCCTCCAAAACACACCAATTTATTAATATTGCAATAAAATAAAACCTTTCAAAAAACTTCATTTCTTTTTTATATATTTAAATATCAGGTCTTAAAGAATCTACATGAGGAATTTCAAAAGTTTTTATTAATTATTTAAAATTTTATAAGCTTATAAAAAGTGTGACTAAATCTAAAAGATCAATTTTTGATTTCCTCACTTTTGATTTGAGGAAATTAATAAAGCATAATGAATAAAATATTAATTTTTTGAAAAAAATTAATATTAAGTAGACCTAGTTTTTTGGTACCTTTTTGGATTTTGATTTGACTACTTTTCAATTTCTGCACCCATTAAGAAACTATATGTAAATTTTTAAATAAATTTTTATGATAAATTTTTATTTTTTAAAAATAAAGAACTTAAAATAGTAATTTTTTTAAGATTTGAACAAAAAAATAAAGAAATTATCCAAAAGTTAAAAGGCTTCTTTTAGCTCTTGATTTCTTTTTTTACATATAGAAAAAATTTAAATTTTTAAAAAAATTAATTATGATGTATCAAATACAGTAGTTTTAAAGGCTATGGCAACAAAAATAATACCTCAGATTTAAACAAAATGATTTCATATCTAAACAAAATCCAAGTTGTGCAAGATTCAGGATTCACATAATTTAAATATTTTGGTTATAAATGAACCATCAAACAATAAACAAAATTTTACTTGCATATTATACAAAATTATATCAAACATCAAGCAGCATAGTATAGACCGCAAACAAAATGAACTGCCACAGAAAATGATATGGATGGATGTTATTTTGGAGTATATTATAATCCAATCAGGATTCATATGAGGCACCAACAGAAGGACTAAAATGAAACAAAATTTGAGAAATCTAGAAAAAAGATTTCACAAGCATAAAACAAAATGAACTCACACAAGATGTGTAATATGAGCAGCCTAAAATAGAAAAAGAACAGTTTAACATCCAATTAACAGCTATCTAATTTAGGAACAGAGGTATTTTATTCATTTTTATGGCTCGTAATTTGTATAAAATGGTTTTGATAACCTTCTAAATATGGAATGATGATTACAATAAAAATAAATCATAAAATTTTAAACTTCTACTTTTAGCAATTTTATCTTAGATTTTGTTTCAAGATGGTTTTTACTAGCAACAACATTTTCAACAGCGCCAGCAGCCAAGCCAGCTTCAATGGAGGCAAGGCTCAGGGCGTGGAGGCACCCGTTTACACCCAAGCCTTTGAGGTGGGTAACAAGGAAGCTGACATGTACCTGGCCCCCAACCCATATGGCTTTGACTTGTTCAACAGTCACCTAGTGTCTAGCTCTTTCACTGCTCCTGTACCCACCCCTGCATAAGCTGCCCATCAATCAACCAATCAGGATAGCAACCTTGATTTGAAACAACTTCCTGCCACTAGCCAACCTGCCCCCCTACAGCCAATCAGGCTTCAGCTCCCCCATCCCAGAGCCCCAAACGCAGAATCATTACTGCTTAGATTCTTCAGGAAATTGTGGCACTGAACCTGCAGGGTATGTCCTGGGAACAGATAGCCAGCCAATTACAATTCACCTGGGCTACCTTCATGCGGGAACTCAACAACCTGATGAACAGGGAAAACCTGGTTGGGACAACCAAGAATCCCATGAAGGCCCCAGAGTCCCAGATCAGCAAGGCCTATCCAATTATGCTTGATCTCTTGCAGCAGGACCCCAAGCTTTCCTTGACCCAGGTCCGTAAGTAACTTGTGCACCATGGCATTTGGGTGTCTGAGCACATGGTGCAGCTCTGAATGTATGGGAAGGTAGCCTCAGTCTGTGTGCTGACCAATGTTGCCAGCAACCAATGGGATAGCACTGAGAATTCCCCATATGATCAGGCCAGTGAATCCACCCTGGTCTAATGCCTGAAAAGTTTATCAGATGACGTCATGTTCATCTCCTATTACAAATTGTCCATTGATTTTGACAATTTTGGCAAGCAGGGAAAAGCTGCCACCCAAAAAGGGAGGAATAAGGTCAAGAAGAGGACGTTTATTGGTGCATTTCTTGCTGTTTTGACCAAGGCTTTTGTCTACTATTGTACAAACCCAGATTTCACCAATGGCTAAAAGTACAGCCAAATCCTTTGTGAATTGCTTGACTCCTGGGATAGCTCAAATTCCCTTCATTAGGTTTTCTTGAGCCACCAGATGGAGGGCAGATCCACCGCCCTCAAGTCCATCCAAGGACGTGGACACCAGGCCTCTGTGTATCCAGCCAGCTATGCATACATCCATCTGGGTGATGTGGAAACTGTGGTAATTTTGACTCCCTGGTGATCAACTCCCTTAAACTTGACTCCCTGGTAGTCAACACTATAGTAAAGTGAGAATTCAGCTTTTGCCCTGATTGACAACTGGAAATTGACACTTTTTTAATTAAAGGATCTTGATGTACTGCAAACTTTTAATATAAAATATTTAAGTCTTACAGCAATGGTATACTAAAGTGACCCCAGAGAGCTCAAATATACAATAGAAACAGTATCATTTTAATAAAAATAAGGAAGAAATGAGCAACTATTTCTCATTTCACTATGTAATTTACACTCTTCATTATAAAAATATTTTTTATTAGCATAAAAATTAAAATTCCAATGAACCAAAAATAAAAATAAAATTATGCAAAATATAAAGAAATATTAAAACTTATTTGATATGGTTCATATAAGTACAACTGTGAATATCATATGTTTTATTAGGGAAGTAACAAAAATTAAGATATTTCACTTACTTGCAACTATAAATATTCATCTCAAACTTACCATGCATACATAGAACAATCAATGCTATCTAATTAAATTAAAAAACTTAAAAATTAAAACTAAATGACCAAAGCTAATAAGAAAAATCAAAGTTAAAAAGTTAAAAGTTAAAAGTAAAAATCATATAACTGAGCAAGCAAGCAAGTTTATTCCTCATCATTCTTTCCCTGTTTTATTTTATGTCCCTTCCAGGAGGGCAGTGACAATAAGCTCAAGCTGCTGCTTAAGCTCAGAGGCCTTATACTTGCGCTTGGCCACACCCTGGATGACCTTGGTGAAGAGGGTACAGCGGGTGGTTGGCTTGGTGGGGGGACACGGTTGGAGAGATCTCGGAGCTTGGAGATTGTTTTCTCTTGCTCATGCTGCAGGAGAGAGAAGAACTTATTAAACTTTGGATGAAGCCCAAAGTTGGCTTTAAGATGCTTGTGATAAGAGTCTATGCCAAAGTGGTCTTCAGCTCCCTGTTGACAGCCTCCTGGTACACGTTCTAGCTGGCCTTGGCACAGGCCTTGCCTTGCCTCTGCTTGACAACCTTCCCAATTCACTGGGGCTTGAAGTACTCAAGGAAAAGCTTGAGCTCCAAGTGCTTTACTACGTAAGGATCCTTTGAGAGAACCTCAAACCCTTGTGCAGTGTACTCTGGCTTTAAAAAATCCAAGGCACTGAATTGTGCCAGCACAAATCTGCAGGTGTCCAAAGTATCCCTCTGGCTCAACCTACTAAGCTTGGTGTGGGCCTGCATGTTACAAGCAACTTCTTGGAGGAAGTGGAAGTGGCACCCCTGCACCTCCCTGCTGAACAGCTGCTTGAATGCATTGAACTGAGCAGGCTCAAAGTACATGATGCACATGTGAGGCCTGTGGGGTTCCTGTCCACCAGTCCCCAAGTGTGTCTTGGATTGTAGCCAGGGACCAGCTGGAAGGGGTTGTCATTCTCTAGTAAGGGGAAATGTATCTCAGAAATATGTATAGGGTTCAAAATGGGCTTTTATTCACTCTCAGAAGGAAGATCCCCTTAGAAACCTTCTGGTATATGGCCCGGGGGGTCAAGGACACAATATGGATTTGCAGATACTTTGAGTCCTACAACCATATCTTGGACTCCTTTTACTTGGTCTTAGACTTCTGCACCTTAGTCTTGGACATCTGCTCCTTAGACTTGGACTCCTGTTCCTTAAACTTGGACTCTGGTACCTTAAACTTGGACTCCAGCATCATGCTTAGGATCCAGCTTCTTATTCTTGGGCTCCTGCTCCGCTATCTTGGGTTGTATCAGTCCAACCAAGCTCCTACTGGTGATCAAAAGGCTTCCAAAACCTCTTGGCAGAAACTCAGAAGACCTGGGAAAGACCTCTAAAAGACCCAGTATCTTTCCAGCCAGCCACATTCTTATAGTGTCTTTTTCCCAACGGTTCTGCCTTCAAAATGGCTTTCTCTATAAGCTTAAACCATTGCTGTTCACTTTTTCCTATAATAACTTAAGCTTACATACTTACTTTCTCAAAAGTTTAAAGAATTAATTCACTATTTTCTTGCTTATACTTTAAGCTTTTAGCTTCCAACCAATCATTTTCATCAGGAAACCTTCCAGAATTCAACCAATAAATGCAGACCACAGAAATAGACCATTTCTGAAGTTCCACTGGGATCCAACTATGAAAATAATTTCCACAGCAGAAACCGCTCAAACCAACAACTCTTCACACATCAAAGTGTTACCCGGTCCATTATTCTGGCACCAGTCTTCCCTGCATCCAACCTGAACCAATTTAAATAATATAATACTATTTAAATTGTTCTTTCTGGATCTCTTCAATGTTTCCCCATATATTTACAAATATAGTAAAATCTAAGGAAAACGTCCCACCAAAACAACTTTGTATCCTGCTCTTATAGCAACATACCTTTGTCTATCCTAGGAACTTAATAAATAAATATCTTACCCACACTTCTATCCACATTCCTTCTTAATTTTAATACTAAACCAAGGCAAAACATTCTACATTTTCCCACTTTGGCAAAATCTTGGCTCATTTCTCCAGACCACCAGTTCTTCATCATCATCTTCTTCTGATCCTTCAGCCAGCTCCTGTATCATGATCAGCTAGTCCTGCATCATAATTTTCTGGCCCTTCAGCTTATCCTCAACCAGTTCCTCAACAAATCCTCACTAGGAACCTCCTTAGTTCCCTCTGCGCACTGAACCATATTGGTTCCCACAATTTAATATGAATTAACAGTCCGTCAACTAGCCTTCACTGTGACCAAACAGTCCCTCTTGCTAGTCTTCTCTTTTAATTCCGTGAACCAACTTGGTTCTTTATCTCAGTACCCATTACCAGAACTTGTAGACCCAGGCATGAGTCTACATTGAACTGGTGTTTGACTGGGCCCTTGCAAGTGGCAATCCACTTAGGCCATTCAACCATAGATCAATGTCTATGTGTTGTCTTTACTCACCCAGGTGATTAAGTCAGGGCTTTCAGTTGCAGAGTAATCAGCTCTACTTTCCAAAGGCCTGATCACACCAAGTTCTGCAGTTTGCTTCCCCAAGCAAACCATCTTAATGACACCTCTGAGCAAATATATGCCCTCCAATGCTTGCTTTGGGTTTCCCCCAAAGCTCCCATATGGGCATAAACAAGGACACCCTACCAGTTTGTTAGGTAGGATGCTTGCTCACAGACCTCCTGTAAATGTATTGGGGTACATAGAGCCCTCAGAGCTCTTCCCCTCCCTGGCAGCCTGTGCTACCCGCCAGGGGTCCAAAACCTTCTCCCCTCCAGACAGACAAAGTTCCCTGCTTGCTATCTCAGTCTTCACCATTCCGCAGCCACAGTTCCCTGCTAGGTGAAGAACTATAGCCCAAAGCAGCCAATATCTTCTGCTGGGTAGAGGCAACATCTGCCTCTGGTAGTCCTTTGTTACCTACCAGCCAGGCCTTACTTACCCTAGTAGTCCTATGTTACCTACTAGGCTCACCTTCAACAAACAACCAAACTTTTGCTTGGCCAACATTAGCCCCGCCTGCAAACCACCAAACATGTGGATCATCACAAGGCCCAAGAGCTCTTATCCTTGCCTTTTCCTCTGAGTCCAGGGTGGCCTGATCCTTGTCAGAGGCAGGTGGGTTGGCGTAGGTATGGGGGGAGTCTTCTTGGGTTTGTCATTGTTGGCAGGAGGAAGGAGGGCAATTGCTTGGCAGAGGATTGTGAACGCACGTGTGTAAATGGCCTCAGTGGCCCCAGGAAGAAGAAAGAATGCAATTGGAATCACCCATATGTCAATCTGGGCATGGACCATCCAGAGCTGCTTGAACATCCAGGGGCAAGTGGCAAAGGTACATCAACTAGCCAGGTTAAAGCCCTTTTCAACTTCATCAGGTTCTGCTGAGTTGAGTAGCAGATTATGCAGTCCTTGGCAGCAGGCCTGTTGTCATGGAGCAGGAAGCGCTCCCCACTTGGAAGCTGCTTGAGCTCATGGGTGAGCGTAAGCTCTGAGAGGACGTCTGAAGCCTTAGGGGGATTGGCAGCAATATGCTTATTGCTTATGAGCTCAACTGCTCTTGAGTTGGTACCAACTTGAGATTGTTGGGTTTGAGATGCTGCAAAGCCTTTATGGCCAGATCAGAAGCCCGGAGGTGAGAGGAGGTGAGTATTACTTTAACAAGGTACCATTTTAACATCTGAGTGATTAGATAATTGGAGGGCTCACAAGTGTGCTCCCCTTTCTCCGCTGTTACTTGCTCCCTGCCCTTGGTGTTTAGGCAGGCCCTGCAAGTCTTATCCTCACAGACAAAGTGCTTGCTCTTGGTTTGACGCTTTTGATTGTTACAATTAAAAATGTAATTATCAGCAACATAGCCAGGGCTGCCCTTTACGGACATGATTGGGAAGTAACAGGGGAAGCACTTGGGGACTTTAAACTCTCTGTCCATATTACAGATATTGTGGATGACCAGTGGATCCCAAGCCACATGGCCAGAAGCTTTGAACTTCTTGGAGTACTCCTCCAGCTCATCTTGGGGATCAGATGAGGGAGGGGGGGAAGAGCCATCAGGAGAGGTAGGGGAAGGGTTCTTCAAGGCCTGCTTGGATGCCTCCTTTTTCTTACCAGAAGAAGAGGTGGACTCCTTGGCAGCCTTTACTTTCTTGGTATGCTGCTCCTTGGTGGGCTCGGAGTTGGCCTCTGAGTGGTAAAAGGAGTGGTTGGTAAGATCACCATCAGATTTATTGGGGGAGGAATTTTTGGGGGAAGGTGAAGGTGATGTGCGAGATGAGGATGGAGGGGGGAGGAGTAGGAGAAGATGGGGTTGGAGACTTTGCCTTTGAGGGCTTCTTGACATGCTTGGGAGTGGAGGCAGTTTCTTTGGAGCCCTTGGAGGCTTGGCGCTTGGGCTGTTGGCTGTTCTTGTTTGATTTTGTCTAAAGAAAAGTTTAGTATTGTAAATAATAGAAGTATAAAAAGATATGAAACACAGAGGTAAAACAAAGTAAAAGTTAAATAAAAAGAATGCAAATAAAGTTTTATTTATCAAGAAAAAAACATAAAAAAGTAAATAGAAGCAAAATAGAGACTCAAAGTATAGATATAAAGGTTAAAACATAGAAAATAAGTGAATTTATGATGAAGCATCAAAGATGTTAGGTTCAGCATAACATCTTAGTGTTAAATCAATGTAAAAGTTTAATTGAAAATCAAAAAAAAATATGAAAATTATATGGAGAGTAGCAGAAAAAGTAGTAGATTATAATTGCAAAAAAATAAATAATTATTTTGTGGAATTTTTTTATTGAGAGTTGAAAATTCAAAACATAGTAAAGTGTTGAGTTTCGCACTGTCAATAAGCCAGGAAAAGCTGAATTCTCACTGTCAAGTATGCCAGAGTCAAGCAGAAACATCAAATTTACTATGTTTTTACATATAAAACTTGCTTAAATTTAAAACGGGTTCAAAAGTTAACCCAAAAGCAAGGCAGTATTATATGCTCAAAAATTAAAAAAAATACAACATAAGTTAAAAAGTAAATGAGTGGAAATGTGTTTATTAGTGATTAGGGTATGCTGTGAGGAGCTGGGAGTGAATTATTTACCATTGTGTTGGTTAAAACATTAAGAAGCTCCCTGTACTAATCCCAAGTTAAAGTGTCAAGTGGTGAGTGTCAAGTGGCGCTCATAGTGTGTCACATATTAATTTAGCCTTAATTCTGAGCCTTTGATTAGTTAAATCTGAAATTGATTGGGTGCCAAGTGGATAGAGTCAAACAAAGAAGGTTTCAAGTTTCAGTTTTTTATAAATTACATATGAAATCTCTTAATAAATTGGGCTTTGTTTTATGTGGCACCACTTAATCCAAAAACCTGGGAATGACATAATGTAAAACAAGTGGGGTATTTGATTAATGTCTATACCACTAAATCTAGTATAGTAGTGCTTGGGAGCTTAATCAACAACTATGGACACTAATAATAAAAATATAGTAGTAAATAATAAATTTTATATAAGTGCATATGTATTTTATTTAATAAAATTAAAATTTGGCTTAAAAAGTGTCAAACTGGTCACTTTTTGGTTTAGAGTGTTGAACACAGGCTTTTCATTTCTATTAGTAAATTTACTTATAAATTGACCCTTAAATTGGTATTTTAGCTAACTGAATTATTAAACAGAGTCAAGTTCAAGTAAATTTAACCTTGGTTTTTGGTTTCAAACCCTAAATTACTAGTAAAAATTAGCTTAAAATTGGTTAAGCCAAAAATACTAATAGATTCACATATGCAGCACTCAACTCCCTGGTACTTGACAAAGTGTCAAGTACCAGGGAGTCAATCACCAGGGAGTCAAACAAACCACAGTTGCTGTCCTTGACCATGATTCTCTCTTTGGTTGCCAGATGGTAGCAGACTTGTTTGTCCAAATTGTATTCCATGTGAATATGGGCAACCAATTGCACAAGGATAAGCGCCTCTCACCCTGTGCCACAGCCACCTATCAACCAATCCAGCCAATGACAGACAAGGAATATCAACAACAGTATATGGCAGCCATCACACATAATTCTCCTGCATCTACCCCTTCCACCACCCCCCACCTGCCAGCCCCACCCACCTAATCACAGACCCCCCAGGCCAGCACCAGCTCTACTCCTTCCTTCCCACACTATTCTACCTACTAAGCATATCTCTTCCCTGCCCCCAATAAATTCCCTCTCACCAAACTTTTTATATTTATATTATATTTATTTTGAATTTAAATTGTTCATTTTTCTTTGTTTATAGTTGGTTTTATTCTGTATGTTCAGTTTATTTCTATAAAATCATATATTTACTATGCCATGTATCTAGATCCAGAACACAGTTATTTTTAGCACTTAAACACAGCCCCTTGTGAAAATATTAACAAAAATTTGGTGATCAGCTAAATTTGAATTAGAAAATTATGTTTTAATTATGTTTAGATAAAGTTGTTACTAATCCAAACTCAAAACCTTAATGAAAAAATTTAAGCCAATCTAGGAGCCAAGTGATAAAGTTATTGTTGTGACATAAAGAGTCACCCAATAATTCTTTGGTGAATGTGCGCTAATTAATATGATGGGCTGGATTTTTTTTCATGAGCGCCATTGCCAATGTGGCAAGTTGTTGGTGGACTAGTGCCCAATCAGCTGCTGAGTTAGCACTAGTCCATCAACAACTTTCCACAGCAACAATGGCTCACAATGGAAAAACAACCAGCCAATCAGATTAATTAGTGCACATGCATCAAAGAATTATTAAGTGACTCTTTATGTCACAACAATAACTTTATCACTCAGAGCCTGATTGGCTTAAATTTTTTCATTAAAGTTTTGAGTTTGGATTAGTAACAACTTTATCTAAACATAATTAAAACATAATTTTCTAATTCAAATTTAGCTGATCACCAAATTGTTGTTAATATTTTCACATGGGGCTGTGTTTAAGTGTCAAAAGTAATATGGTGATTATGGAAGTAATACCAACACAAAGCAAACAACACATATTGAGATGAGCCTAAAACATATAAACAATGGGTACAAAGATGGGATATTGGAGTAATGGGAAAACAAACAGAGATAAACAAAGAGGCAGTAGTATCAGAATAATACAGATTTTATTGATGTGAAAGCTATAAAAAAATATGGAAAGGTTAGTAAAAAAGCAATGAGAAAATTGCAAAAATTGCTCAAAGACCTTGACTCTGCAATTGCAGAGATCAAAGAAATTGGCCGCAAGGTCAAGGAAAAAGTCAAGGCTGTTGTCCTCACTGAGGACAAGATTGACAAGGTGTCTTCCAAGGCACTTATGGCCAAGATGCCAGACACCCCTGAAAAAACAATTGAGTGTCTTCTTAACACCCAAAAACCTGTGGTTGAGGGCCTCCAGTTCAAGTCATTTTCCCTCTCTGCACTGTCTTTCTGGGTCAACAACCCTGAGATGTATGGACATCTCAAGCCAGCAAATTGCACCAGGAAAAAGGATACTGAATTGCCAGCACAATTGCTTACACCAAGAATAGCTAAGCCTGCTGAAGCCTCTGGCAAGGAAGAATCATGAGAAGGTAACCTAATAAAAAATTAATAAATTTTCAAAATATTTACCTTATTTTAGAAAACATAGACAGCAAAATCTGCTAAGTCCTGGTCCCCTTTGTCCCTGCCATGTTCTACGCCAACTACGCTAATCATGTGGCAAGGCAGCAGTTTCTGTCCCCCTGTTATGTGCAAGCTAGAGGATCACATTTATGGTACCTTTCTGATGTCCCAGGAGGTGTTAGCTGGGCTTACACATGGCAAGGGGACATCCAAGTGGGCAGTTTATGCCTACAAGGATGCCCAATTGGTCCACCTGGATCTGATGGCCCTTGGTGAAGTTTACTATTTAAAATTCACTGAGCATATTTGGGACGTCCTGGCAACTCTCCCATTCAAGAACATACTGGAGATGGGCCAGGCCCATGTGGCTGCTTGCTTCTGCTTCCCAGTGGAGCACACACTCTCTTACCTGTTGGAGATCTTTGGGTGCAAGGTGTTGAAATTGGCTGTTGCAGACACAAAAGTCATAAAGAATACAAAACCCCTTGCCAACTTCAGGTTAGCTTGGAGCGCCAATGAGACGGGGCTCCCTGCATCCATAGAGCTGACCATTGCTAAAACCAAACACAAAAATAAATTAAGTACAGTATATGATAAGCTGTGCAAGTTCACTGAAGCCTTTGCTGGGTAAGGCTTCACCTTATGGTTTACCTGGGATATCTTACCTTCTTTGGGATGGGCGCCAGCGTAGAGAACCTGGACAGGGTCCTTCTTGGGATTGACAAGGACAGGCTCTCCCTGGATGGGAAAAAGGTCTCCCAGGATACAACTTGGTTGATCACATCATCTAGGACGCCCTGGTCCTGGCTGGTATTTACAGGTTTACAGCCCTGCCTGAAAAACTGCTCCTGAACTCCCACCTGACCATACTGCCTTTTACCAGTAGGCAGGAGTATTTCAACCAGGGTGTATCCACTGTCTACGGTGTGGTGGTGGAGTTTGTGTGCCACCTCCATTGCCAGGTGGATACATACCAACAAATCCACTACAGGTGCACCCAATAAAAACCTTGTTCCTCAATATAATTTTTCACTTTTAAATTTTACTTTTTAGAACAATTAATTTTTCTAACTCTTATTTTAGCAAACACTGTTTTAAAAAATCCTGGTGAATATCATCATATACCCATAAATATATTTACTTTAATAAAATTTACTTCTACCATGTAAAATTTACATTTAACTTTTTTAATTTCATTTTTATATTTATTTGACAATAGTGATATAAATCTATACAATTAATCCAGTATCAAGTGTTTGGGATAGCATCAGATATCATAATAAAATAATTTAACATAAATAAATTACAAACCTTCATTGATGGTCCAGCCAAATGTGATTGTGGGCTTGGCAGTCTCTAAATATAAAACAATAATTAACAAATCTTAAATAGTAAATTAGAGATTATAAAAAAGTTGGACACACTAAGCCTTTAATTGATTGGCTGTTTGAAAAGGCGCACGGGGATGAACAAATCAGTGTGGCCATAGAATTTTGCCACTGTCTCAGCTGGGAGGGTGTGGATCTCAGCCTGCAGCAAATCAAAGAGGTCCTTGGTCCTAGTTGGGGTCCCTTGCTTGACAACTTGCTTGAGCCACCCAAAAACTTCCTCAATGGGATTTAGGAAGGGAAAATAGGCGGGGAGGAAGAGAAGGCACAAATTTTCTGTGGTTGATTGCTGGGGGCTCACTGCAATGCTGGTGTCAATTGATGAAAATTCAGCAAGAACATCTTCCACTTTGTGGATACCAACATTGCCCAGTACTATTACATTGATAAAGCCTGGGCTTGTGCGCCTCAGGTGCTTGTGGACCAATTGGAGGAATGACAAGAAGGTACAGCTGTTGTGAGAACCCAATATCATTTGATACAGCTCAATTCCCTTTGGACTAAGGAGAGCCACCATGGAATAGGCTGTGACGCAGACTGCAGCACATCAAGCTATCCCAATCATTTAAGCCTTTGGGGACATACCCATACCCATTGTGCATTGATGAGGAAAATGCTGATTTTTCAATATAGTAAAATTTGATTGTCTCTGCAGACTTGAGGGCAGTGTACGCCTCTGCATATTTTTTCCAGACATCAATGTTAGAAGGACTGTTTCTATTGTAGGGGGATACCTGTGACTGTACTACAATCACATTGAGCTGTGGTTTTACAAAGAGGTTGAATTGTGATGAATTTCATAGGTTGAAATTCAAAACAATAGGATTGGCCTTGGAGAGACTTTCCAGTGTAGTAATGGATTACGAGAAATCAATTAGGCTGTACTAATTGAGGGCCAAAATAAATAATCTTAACAATTCATATTATGAGACTAGGTGTCTCAAACATAACCTATTAACTGGGAAGGTTAATTAATTGATGCACTTGAATATGATTAATGAGGATTTAATTATAGGGCCAAAATGGACTTGACTGTTTAAAGTAAAGACTTGTTGTCTTCAAACAGATTAATTAACTGGGAAGGTTAATTATATATGCTGAGAATAATTAATGAGGATTTAATTATTTTTTTTAATTGCCTTGACTGTGTCAAGAAGTTTGGTTAAGGTTAGGCAAAAGTAAATCCCCAAATTGTGGTTTTAAACTGCTGTTTTGGCAAATTAAATAGGTTAGAAGCGCCGCCGCGCCGCCTAATTGATTTGTAAAGCGCTGGGGCGCCGCCTGGGAAAGTTCTTGGCACCGCAGTGGCGCCTGGTTTGAGTTTCAAAGTGTTTTAATGGGGTTTAAGGCAAAAAAAACCATTAAATACAAAAATAACTAAATATAGATAATGGTGTCTATACATTCAGGATTAATCAGCTGGTTCCCAGAAAGAACAAGGATAGCTTGGATCTGAATATGTATATTCCACAGGGTTTTGGCGCCAGAAGTCCAGAATGCTTCAAGCCAAAGCAATACATTTCCACAGAAAGAATCAGGTGATTCTGGAATGTATTAGGGCACACTCTTATAAGTTAATAGTGTGAAGATATTTTTGGTAAAGATCTGGATTGGATGACGCTGTTATGTCATAACCCATGTGATAGGAATCCAGGTGTGATTCCTGAACCAGAGGGATTTTCAGCTGAATGTACCCCAATTGGTATATAATAGAAACATGATAATAATTAATAAAAAAAGATGATACTTATGTGTGACACTGATTGCTTTCCCCTCAATCTTTTTATGCTTTGTGTTTTTGGCTTTTAACTGAAATAAGACTACCATGGAATGAAAGAGATGGTCTGCAGCTAAAACTATGGGAAGCAAAAAACGTGGAAGTGATCACCAGATGGCAACAAGTTTAACGCCAAGATTGCTTGCCTGGAATCCAAGCTCATCAAAGCTTACATAAAGGATTCCCTGTTAAACCGTAAAAGAGTCAGACTGGGATAATGAAGAACTAAGCATGAATTTCCTGGATCTGTCACAATACCCCAAGTTTTTTCCATGAAAACTGCATACCCTTTACCAAATGATAATAAAAGGAAATTGAGGCCTCAACCCCAAAAGTAGATTTAGCTATTGACTGTATAAATTTGAGTTCAAGATGACAGTCCCAGTTTATCCACTATCAGATTGCCCATCTTGCTCCTTGGTGAGCATGGCAGACACGTGCAGGGATTTCATTGCGGCAAGGACATAGCCAGTATTGATGAATTTGTTGAAGGTCTTGGAGGCGTACTTGGGATCCACCCCAACAAGAGCTGTGGCTGCCTTGTAGTCACCAGATTCCTGCATAAGTCTGAGCAGGATAATGTGCCTGATTTCAGGAATGTGCTTCTGGGCGGGCTTTGAGAATTCAGACAAGCCAGAATCCTGATTGGTGACAGGCTTGCAAGGCATGGGCACTTTGTTGTAGAAGGCTGCAACCTTCTTTAGAACCATCTGTTCCTTCACAGCTATATAGAGCTTGGGCTTGTTGTTGTCTTCTTGGTTGCCATCACTGACGTAAGGCTCATAGCTAGTGTCAAACACAGGCTTAACTTTCTCCATCATGGCTGATGGGACTTACTCTTGGCAGTACACAGCGTCAAACACATATGAAGTAAGTTATACTGTCAGGAATGCCTTTGCTACCTTTCCTGACAACAACAAGGAAATCTTGATAGATCCAGGGTCTAAAAATCCTTCTCCTAATTTGGATTTTTCTCCAGGTCCTAGAAATGATTTATTAGTATGTAATATCTGCTCTAAATTACCTTTGAATTACCTTGGATCAAGCCTGGAGGCCATTTCCTTGGCCAACATGGGGATTAAACCCAGGTTTTCTTGCTTAATGTTTGATCACCTAAACAACGTTAATAATTTGAATTCAAACTTACCTTTGACATCTCTCAAAAATACTTGCTGCAGCCAATCATATGTTACAACCGTGCTAGGAGCTTACAAACTCACTTTTGCTTCAAACTTGAATGAGGTTAAAAGACAATCAGGCTCTGCACTTAACAATAAAACAGCTAAGAGTGATTTACCTTCTTCTGGGGCACAGGTTTCAGCAACAGTTGTTCCCCAAACTGTTGCTTCTCTAACAGCTGGGGTAAATGACACCTAGCTGTTAGAGAAGGGGCAGCAGGGGTCAATTGTTCTATTTTAAAAATAATCTTAAAAATTCAAGTCAAAGCTCCCCCTGCCAAGTTTCCCTCCTCATTTGCCCCAACTTCCCCAAATTTGTTCAAATTCCCCTTGAAACTACAATTTAAAACACCTCTTAAAAGCCTATAAAAGGCTTCATTTGTCAGGGTGTTTGATTGTTCAGTTAATAAAGTCAATTTCATTATGTAGTTGATTTATTTTTTTGCCTGCTCTCCAGTCCTGAAATCAAACACCATGATGCTACCCAAGTCTTCCCAATGGGGACCATTTGGGTATAAATGGTTGGTTTGGTTGCTCCTTGTCCAGTCCTTTACTGCAAGCATATCTTTTGGAACCAGAGCAGATTCTGGTTCATCTCCTCTTAATTACCTAGACAAGTCATGGCGCCAAGTGGTGCCAGGTGTATGGTACACCGCCACTCCATTGTCACATAATCTCCCCATCACAGAGGAACCACAGGTCATGGGGGCCAGTCCGCCTGCTCCTTCCTTATTTCATCACTTAGCTTCTGTTTTCCTTCTCAGTTATCTTGGGGCTTACTTCATGTTGGGAAGGTTCAATTGCCTTTTGGGTTGATACTGTCTGATTAGAGAATTGTTCCATATGGGGATGGTCTCTGTTTCAATTGGTTCTCTAATCACAGGGTTGAATCCATCCTCAGCCATACACCTTTTGGGTGGTATGTTTCTGAGTGGATGGGTTACTGACATCTACCTCCTTGTTTCTAACTGTTTTTGTTGTAGTAACCTTGGCGGGCTTCTGGGTCAGCTTGGGGACCTGAGGGTTGATGCTCCACACCCTAGCAGCTTGTGCTCAATGAACCGGCTGTGTAAGTGCAGCTTCACTATTGAACTCTCCTATGTCTCCTTCCTGAGTAGGCACTTGGGTTGCACTAACTCTGTTCTTTGACCAGTGGGGGTGACCACAACCGCGGTGCACAACAGGTGCATTGTCACTCTGTTGTTTTGTTCCTTTTCAATTTTAAGAATTAAATAAAATGCTAAATAAATTTCAATTAAGTTACTCCCTAATTTTAATTTTTGCTTTTTTTATCTGAATATGGATATTTGATTAATATTTTTCCCACTCAATATCCCAATTATAGATTTTTTGTTTCTTAATTAGTTGTTTTTGGTTTTACAACACCCATTTTAGAATAATCAAAAAAATCCACCCATTTTCCCATATTTTACTGCCAAATTCAAACACCCAACACAATATTTTTAAAATTTGTGTTTTAGATCTTGTGTCTTATTTTAGATACCTTGGTATTATTCATGATTACAATCTATTGCACACATTGCGTGAGTGATTTTGTTTACACAGTGAGTTGCTATTGTGTTTTGTTTTTGGATTGAGTTTTGATTCACTGTGCTTGGGTGTATTTTGTCACCAATTCACATAGTAAACATATGTACACCAAAAGTCAACTCACACCATTTTGTTTGTGAATCTTTGTATTTCAGATTGTATTTTGAATAGTCTTGCTTGGCTGTGAGCAATTTATTGCCATGTTGATCCATTTTGCCCATTAACGCCATAAAGTCCTGTTAACAGAGTGTATGATTTAACCTGATAGTTGGAATTTGCTAAAATCTGAAATCATTTTGTTTAAATATGAAGCATTTTTGGTTGTTGCCATAGCTTTTAAAACTACTGTATTAAATTGAGGATTTTTTGCACTTTGATTTTTGCACTTCCAATTTTGTCTCCTATATTCAAAAGAATGTATAAATTCAATTGTAAAAGCCAAATTGAATTATGGTGTGTTTTAAATTGCATCAATTTGGGCACTTTGAACTTGGTTTTTTGATTTTGGTTACTAGTAAAAAAAATTTACTAAAGATCAAATTTAAGAAAAATATTAAATTTTTGGGAAATTTTTTATTAAAAAAGTGTGGAGATTAAAAAATCCATCAATTTGGAGATTTTGATCTCCACATTTTGACTTTAGGGTAATTTGACGCTAAATTTGAACTGATACTTGCTGTGTCATATTATAAATTATTGTATATATTTTATATAATGAAATATATTTAATCATTATCATAAGCTCTCTATGTTTTAAATACATATCAAAATTTAAGTCATTATAACATTAAAGACTATTTTTATTTCAGTTAAAAATAAACTATGTGAATCTACTGTAAATTCAGAGCCTAAAGGTAAAAATGCAGGATTTTCAAATTCTTTTGTGTGAACTCACCAACTTACTGGAATATTTTTCATCTTTTTATATAAAAAAGTAATTTGTTCTGGGATGAAAATCACTCCATTAAGTTGGTGAGTTCACGCAAACAAATTTGACAATCCCGCATTTTTACCTTTAGGTTCTGATTTTACAGTATAAAAAATAAAGCTTTCTAACACTCTTTATTTGATTGGCCTGGAAAAATGGCTTTAAGGATGAAGGACTTGGAGTGTTTGTTGTTGTAAAATCTACAATTACTCCCTCTTGGGAAAGTAATTCCCCAGTACAACACACCATCTCAAAAACAACACTTTGATTTACACTATCTCAAATTAAATTTGAGATGGCAATTTTTTGTTAGTGATTTTGAATCACAAAAAAATAAAATAATTAAAAAAATAGTAAAATTTACATATACCTTTATAATGCAGCATCTCAAATTTACGCCATCTCAATTCAGTCACTTCAAGTCAGATTAATTAAATCTTATTTCACTAATTTTATTTACATATGAAATCACTTAGTGTGGGGCGCATTCACAACATCTCAACTTTACTTTATTTTGAATCACACTATTTATCTTTAACTAAAATAGGCTTATACCCAAACTAAAATAAAGCCTTTTATATAGTACCAGAAGATAATTTCTATAGTATTACTCTAGAACACTTATAAAAGGAACAACCTAAAACAACGCACTATGATAGTCCTACTAGTGATTATCATTGCTGGGTAAAAAAAATTGTTATATGTAATTTATAACTTATCTATATATGGATACATTGATAGGAGTTTCCTTGATAAAATATTTTAATAATTTTTTGATATGGAAGGTGGTGATAACGCCACTTTGATTTATGTCACTTCAAATTTCACCAAGTTTCATATCACCTAATTGATTTGATGTACACAATGAATAGGGGAAATAAGGGGAAATTACATATGATGCCAGGCTACTCTATATCAATTCCATCACCGCAATTCTTGCTTTCCACTTTTCAAAAGTACATATTCACGTCTAAAATTATTATAGTAAAAAATTTAAGAAAACATATGAAACTTTGCAAATAGATATTTTTGGCCTTCTCTAAACAACTGGTTACTTTTTAATCCCAGTTGTATAAGCTAGTTTTTTAAATATTCAAGTCTTACTCTTTGGCCCAGTGGAGGTAGCTCCTCCATAAATTTTGTTAATTTAATATAAAAAATGGTCAAAAACACTATGTTTTTGAGCTACAGCACCTCAATTACATCACTTTGAAATACCATTTTGACTGCAAGTTTTCAGTCAAAACAAAAAGTTTTACACACTTATGTTAATAAAAATAAAAATACTTTACAAAAAAACAGTGGAATTTTAATATTACATATTTTAAGACTTTTTTTACAATTCTATGTAAAAACAATTACTACTTTTATATTAAAAAATTCTCATTTTTCTTTTTAAAAACAACCCCCAAATTGCTCATATTTTGATACTAATTCACTTTTAGATGCCTCCCAAGCCTACCACTAAAGCTGTACCCAAGGCATCCAAGGCTTCCAAGTCCAAGACTACTCTTCCCAAGGCCAAAAAGGCCAAAACTCCCACCCAAGAAGCAGCCTTCTAAGGGTAAAGCTCTCCCCAAGACCCCCATGCCCTCACCAGAGCCTGAGGGGAAAGGCCTCACTCCTCCTCACTATCCATTTGTATACTCCCCATCAGATCCCCAGGGAAGGTTATTCAACTTTAACCGCCAATCTGATCCCAACTCAGAGCCTGAAGAGGAAGAGGAGCAGAAACCTGAGCCAGGTGCTCTTGCAGATGACTAAATTGAGCTCTGAGATGTAAACACTGTCCATAACATCTGCAATCAAAATGATGCCTTTGCTGTGCCCTCCACATACCCAGCTAGCTACCCTATAATTTCCAAAAAGGTAGTATCTGGCTTTGTCTAAAAGGGCTACATCTTCAGATGTAATGAGAAGAAGAAACCAATCTGTCAACATCCATCCAAATGTGATAATGTTGGCTACCCTGCAAGACTCACCACATATGGGTTTACAAGATTTAAAGCCCTAACTATTTGCCATGACTGCACTGAGCCTTTCAACCCACTATATCAAAAAATCTACTAGTTTCTTTGCCAGGTCATCCCAAACACCAGAGACAAAACCTCAACTGGGGTATTCAATGATGCCCTCCTCAATTTAAATGACTCACAACTTTCCACTGTTGGTGACGCTTCCAAATTACAGAGATATCTCACTGATCAGAGATATGCTCTGAGCACTGAAGGCATCAGTGCTTCATCAATTATCAATTAATCCTTACTGAGGAACAAAAACTATTTTGTCATAAGGAGATATTCCTTCTCCATAATGATATCCAAAATGCACATGAGTGCATTATCTGCTTTGCCACAAGCCAGGATCTGTGCAACCTCTTGAAATGCAAGACTTGGCTTGCAGATGGTACTTTCTCCACCTGTCCAAAGCTCTTCAGCCAGTTTTGGAATATACATGGGCAGGTTGGTAATCTAGTTCTTCCCCTGATCTTTTACTGTCTCTCAAATAAGAAGCAGGAAACATATTTCTGTGCTCTTACAATTTTAAAGGCCAAGAGGGATGAAATCCTCCCAACCATTGAAGAGGAGCCAAAGGAAACCAGAGGACACAAAAAGAAGGCCCAGTCCCAGGAAGAGGAAGCCAATCCAACCAAAAAGCATCCAGACAGCCTTCCTATCACAAATATCTGGTAGTGGATTTTGAACAGAGTCAGGCAAATGCTTTCATTAGAGTCTTTAAGAGCTCCCCTCAGGGATGCTACTTCCACTTCCATCAAGCACTCTGTTGCCACCTCCAAAAGTGCTCTGATATTCATGAGCTGGTCAACTCTGAAAGCACTAAAGAAGCCAAGGACGTGTTCAACTGCTTTTCTGCCCTTGCCCTTGTGAGAAAGGAGGAAACTAATGTCTTTTATGACACCCTTCTCTGCCATCCGTATATCCCTGCCAACCAGGAAGCCTTTGCTCTATTCATAGAGTATTTTGAAACTCAATGGGTTAGAGTATTTCAAGGAGCATGCCAAATCAGAAAAGGCAGTGACTCAATCCAGTGGAACTGCTATTAGCAGGTAAAAGATGTTTTGATCAATACTATGTCTTCCCTTGAAGGGTGGCATAGCCAATTTGCAACAAGAGTTTGGGTTCATAAGCCCAAACTCAAAAAATAATGGTGCATTTAAAAACCCAGCAAGCCATCTCTGCCCAGCTCTTCAATACTGGCATGAATTCCAAGGGCAACCCCCCCAAGCAGACTAAGGTGGTAAAGAAATATACTTAAATCAGCAAGGTAGTCCTTGCCTACTATCCCAAGAATAGAAAGCTTGAGCATCTTCAGGCCATCTCTGTTGCTATTCAATCAATGTTTGAGCCCTTTCCCAATAAACTCTTCTTTATCTTCTCTCTTATTTCCTTTAATTTTATTATTCTTTGACTTTTTAGTATTTGGTACAATTCTATGCTTATTTTAAAGTATACTTTATAGTTATACTATCTGAAAATGTCTGTTTTTGTAAGGGCCGCAAAACATAAAAATTTGAGTCCAGGAGTCAAACCCGCAACCTTTGCTGTAAAGCAAAAATGCAGGCAACTGGCAAACCTGCTGGGGGATTTGAACCTCCCACAAGCCACCAGGGCGGGTTAAAGCCAACTCTCAAAAGAGAGATCAGTTTTAATCTGCTTTCTTTAAAAAAAGCAGTTGACATAACCAGGGCCAGTTCACAAACTGGCCCAGGGGGGCTAGTGGCCCCCAACGGTAGTGGAGTCACCAGCTCCTATACCATAAATGAGCTGGGTGGCTCCCCACCAACAATGGATGATTTTTGCTGGATTGTTCAGCAGATCCAGTATCAACTGGGTCTGTTGAATAACTTGGCAAGTAAGCCAGTCCCAGTTCCAACCCAGCCAACCAGTTCCCCTGAAGTTGAGGCTCCTGTCTCCATCCAACCTTGCAGTTTAAAACTCAATGTCACTTCACCCACTGATGTCATGAATCATCATCTTCATGAAGATGTTTCAGTTTCTCTTGCCAATCAAATAAATCCTGCCAGAGAAGATTCCCAAGCCATTAAAAACCCCAAAATGCCTGCAGCTTCAAACTGCTTCATTTGGTCAGGAATAGAAAAAAGCCAATCAGTCAGGAGTAGCCAGCAGCAAATTAAAATCCCTCTACCCAGAAGCAAGTCCAAACTGCCAATCAATCCCAGCCTCAAATGATTAAGCCAGATATAATTAGTCACCAATTAGCTCCCAGTGATCTGACCAATCTCCAGATGAAACCAGATGAGCCAAACCAAGACCCCAGACTCCCCCCAGCCATGAGTCAATCAACCAATCCATTGGCCAAAGCTCAGATAATTTCCCTCCACCAACCCAGTCTAAGATTCTTGGGACCATATCCCCTGTTCTCAATAATTCCACCTTCATCCCCAAAGTACCTGTGACCAAAGGCTGACTACTAGAGCACTCTAAGAAGCTGCCAGTAGTTGCTTCCAAGGAAGACCATATGAGTGATATAACACCCACTTCCCTACAATCAAGACAGATGCAGACAACGTTTAAATAAAGTATATGGTCCAAAGAGTAGACTTTGCCTTCCTTCCCCATATTCTTTTATCACCTTAGACAATCCCTTATCAACCAGCTCAGTCACCAGCACTTCCATTAGTAGAGACCGTAGAACCTATTACCATGGACTACCAGCCAGGGCCCAGCCCTGGATAGACCAGCAACTACATCCCTCCCACTCCTCCTCCAATCCCTCAACCCTTTGCTGAGGTTATCCCTTATGACCACAGCAGATATGAAATGGTCATTCTGACCATCCTTAGTCTTGCTGAGGTTGTAGTACCTCACCTTGGTGCCTACTGTCCACTTGCAGCAGGTATGCTGTACCTGTCTTGCTCCTTGCCCTTCCTGTATTGGGCTTTGGTGTCACGTTATCCTGAAGGATGGACTCCTTCCATGTTGCCTTGGTATGATACTACACCCGGTCATGACAGTTTTTGTGTATATTTTGACTTTTGGGCTTTCCACAGCCTTAAGACTTTTTTTAACCCCTTTTTATTGCAGATTTGAAATTCTGAGGTTTTTTAAGCTTATATCTGGCTTTTAAATTTTTATTTTTTGAGAATCTTTTGGTTTTTTTTGGAGTTCAAAAAATCTAAAACTTAAAAACTTGTTTTTTAGTTGTGATGCTGTAAATCAAAATGGTGTTTTTATTATAAAATTGAGTTAGCCTTTTTTGAGATGCTGTTTTCAAAATGGCATTTTGTATCAATTCCCCAAGTGATGCCCTGATTAATCATTAAGTCAGTGGCACTATTATCAGCTGTCTATTTTATATATGGGATCAATTCTTCTAAGTCCTAAATGGAACTCTAACTGGACAAGCCCCATGACTACCATGTTGTATATGAACAGCATGAGGCTTCCCATGATACTATTTAAACCCCAAAAATAATACCAAATAAATTAATGTTATCCTCTTAACTTCTCCCTTTATTTTGTTTTATCAGCTTCCCAGAAGTATGTACTTAACTTTGTAAAAAGCTGCCACCACATCAGTTGACATTGAGAATTGACCAATTGTTAGAAAAATTAATAGATCTTCTTTATCCTGTGGGAGATTTTTTAACTTTACTCTTGATACATCCAAATGCCTCCCTGAGAGAATTCATAAATGGAGAATATGGTGAGAAGAAAAGGGGTCTCATTGGGCAGTCAGCAAGATGGTGGCTGGAGGTGTGGATATTTTTGTTAACTGGTGAGAACTCTGATACTATCAAATCAAATTTGTGGAGCCCAAAATTATCAAGTACCAAATTGTTGGTTGTGCCACAATAAATGATCTGTAATTATTCCTTTAAACATTAGAGAAATTTAAGGAAGGACACATTAATATCTGAACCCTTGATCATTTTATATTGATCTGAATCACACAGACCAAGAAGTGCTACCATGAAATATGTTTGGGATCTGATAGTTACATGGCGTGCTACATCATTCTTTTACTTCTTCTTGGCCCATTCATGCCTAGCTCTGAGTGAAGAGAAAAATGAAGATTCATATATATAGAAGAGCTAGATATTACTGGTTTCTTTTAGGACAATATAGGCTTCAGAGTAGATGCTCTTATCCTAAATTGTCTTTTTACTGTTCCTGTTATACAGAAAAGCACCCAATAATTTCTGCAGAAACTCCAAATCAAACATTGTTTTATATAAAAGTTTTTTATAAACAGAAAAAACAAATTCCTTGGCTGACTTTGATTGTAAATTGAGAGAATCCAGGTGGAAATATTTGGATACTCACTGTTTTATTGTGTCAATATGCACAGGCTGCCATAGTTTTTTATTTTATTTGGCCTTTGTGGATTTTGGAATTTAGCTGGTGTCACTATATATGGTTTTAACTCTGTTAACATATCTGGTTGTGATCCCAAATTGGGATACAATAGCTTAAGCATCATTCCACCAGTTAAGCAATTGAAGACAGCTTCACATTCACTATCAAAACAAATGCCTACTCTTGGTGAATATTGCAGCATCTAAGCTATCTGTGTCAATACACAGGATGGGGACTTTTATGTAGAGAAAATCATTCTTGTGTGCAATGACACAGTCTATTATGGAATATATCACAGGCGCAGCTGGCTTTTCATTTGTTATCAATGTTTCATATGAGGTATAAAATACTCTGGGACATGAACTGGCAACTCTGGAATCCAGAGTTCAGGACCTTGTTACAACTGGTTGAACAGTAAAGATGTATGTAACCTTGTTGTTACAAATGATCCTGATATGAGAGACTTTAGTGGCAGGCCATGAGATACTTCTGTCTGTAATTTAAACTAATGTATTGATCTTTTGATGCAAGAGGTATTTGGCTTATATTGACACCTTAAGAGGCTTGTGTATTATCCTCAGTGTGCCCATTCTGTGCCATTGGTCTATTCCTGGACCCTCTTAGAAGTTCTCTTGGGCACGCTGCCTGTGTCCTTGTTGTGAGTGTGGACTGTTGGTGTAAACTGGTAGGATTTAGTCCTGGTAATTTTTTAATTACTTTATCTAATAACAGGGTAGTAAACCCAAAATAAGAGTGAACAATAGATGGGGGTAAAAACTTATCTTTATTTAATATATTTACCAAGTATATATAGTAGGGTGAGAAATTGGTGGTATAGAGAAATGGGGAAATAGGCCAGGCTTGGCATCAATACAAATATTAGCATCAATACCAATATTATCTATTGATTTTGCACCTGGAAGTAGAGATTGATCAAGCAATTGAGTTGTTGATATCACCTCCATTTAGTCTTCTGGACTTAAGTACCAAGTACAGACTCCAATTCTGGAATCAAATGCTTTGTTTGTTGCCCCTATTTGAAACCTTCAAAATACCCTATTATCAAGGAGATTTGAGTAGAATCCAGAATGCTCTGGTATTTACTAGTTCTCAATCAACTGGTTGAGTGATTGCCTAATGTGTAATTTTATTCTGGATCTGACTTCAAACTTAATGTCCATAAAATCCATCATTTATAAGCACATTTGCAACAGTCCTGTTGCAGGAGCTGGTTGTGTATGAGAAAGTCTGTTGATAACAAAATAAAAACATATATATCAAATTAAATGTGTGTTTTATTTTAACTTTTTTGGTTTAGTTTTGGGTTTTTGTTTACTATTTGTTTAGCCTTGAATAGTATCATGATTTATATATTAGTGTTTTAAAATGTGTAATATTTTACTTGATCCTGATTAGATAATCTTAAATTTTATTTACTTTTTAAAAATAAAAAAGTTATAATAATTGTTTTCCATTTTATTTTAAACATTGGATTGTTTTAATTTGGTTTAGTGTTCCTAGTTTACTTAATGTGTATTAAAATTTGATTAAAATCTTACAATTATTATTTGAGTTTACTAGTGGATTTCATTTGTGATTTCAAATTTGGTGCTTGAATTTGACAATCCCACAATTCCAAAAAAAAACATAGTAAATTTAATAAAAATGGTTATGGATTTGAACACTTCAAATCTGATTCTATTTAATTTATTTTGTTCATTTGAAATATACACCTCAATGTGAAATTTTCAAAATGTCTATGAAATCTCACAATTTGACATATTCAAATAAAAATAGAAAAGAATTCAATTAATTTAAAAAAGGACAAACTGAAACTGTATTCAAAATTTGGACCAGGGAATTGACAATCCTTCATTTTTCATTGGGTTCTGAATTTAAAGCAATGCCCTTTACAAAAAAATTATATCTTGTCTTCTCACTCACTCAGCCTCAAGCTGGATTATCAATAAGCAAACAAGGAAAATTTTGGTGATCCTTGCTACTAATCACTTTTTTAAGCTTAATAGACATAAAAATTTAAACAAAAACTTTAATTTTTTATGATAAAATAGTAAAAATATCTAGCTTGCTTTTTAATAGTGAGTACTAAAAAAGATAATTATAAGCCTCTTGGAAACATTTAGGGGCTGTAATATATAGCTTAAAATTAAAATGTATTCTCTCAAAGATGATATTGAATATATAATGTTTAAAATCATCAAATCTAAATATTATTTACTAGGTGGTTGCCCTGTCCAAGGACAGAATTAAAGTTGAATTTAATAAAACAATTAAATATATTTTATTGTGTTTTTAGGCTTGGAGTACTTATCACGTGTTTAATTAAAATTTATTTAATTGCTTTATTAAAATGTAGTTTCATTTATATTTATTTAAATTTAAAATTAAAATTGTATATTTCAAGTATAAATAAAAACAAAATCTAAATAAGTGTAGTATCACTATTAAGATTAGTACAGCTAAACTAATTATTTTAAAATTTAGTATTTGATTTTTTAACCCTTTAAAATGTAGAGCTGATCTGCAGCTTTTAAATAAGCTATTGGACATCAAAATTGGCTTAGTATTCACTGAGATACATTGATTTTAGTTTTTTAGTGTGCATTAAAGTAAATTTAGATAATTTCAAATTGAGTCCAAGCCTTTGATTATGACGTGAACCCAATTCCAGCACTTAACTATATATCTCAGCATCTACAGTAACCTGCATAAGTAATGGGTCAACAGTATTTTTTTAAGATAAAGAAAGATTTTACAAATTGAAAACGAGTAAAATTAGCATGAAAAGATGCACCGCAAAATTTTACACAAGGCTATAATAAAAATATGCAAAAATAAATAAAAGTGAAACAAATATAGAGTAAAATTGAAAATCAACACTATTATAGCTTTTTGATCTATATAAGAGTTAAGCTCATAAAATGCTTATGAAACAGAGCCACCTTATCAAACTTATCTATATAATAAAATTGAGGTTAGAGAATCTTTTGACCGCAAAAGATGGCTAAAACAAGAGAAATATATGAGTATACTTTTGGTCAAGTTATCCTAGAAAAAGATATGGGGTTATATTATAGAAAAATAAGCAACAAACTTAAGATTGGTGCTGAAACTGCCCAAGGAATTTACCTACAGCACCAAAAAGCTAACTCAGTGAAGAATTTTCTAAGATCAGGTTTCCCTAAAAAAGCTAGTGAGAAAATTGATCAATTGGTAATTAGAAAGGTTTTAAAAAATTGCTTTTTATCAGCCAAATTAAGCAAATGTACAAAAACTCCTTAGAAGTTGAATTTTCTGAGACTACTGTACATATAAAACTACATGATTAAGGGTTATTTGGGCATGTTGCAAGAAAAAATCCCTAATTACTCCAGAAAATATGGTTAAAAGATTGGCCTTTGCTTGTTGATATATTAATCACCTTATATCTTTTTGGGACTAGGTTATTTGGCCTGTTGAGACCAAAGTGCTTCTCAGTGGATCTCAGAGACCTAAAATTTGCTACTGAAAACCAGGAGAATCACTCAAGCTCTGCTGTTTAAAATGTACTGTTAAAGATAAACATGTGGGTGCTATGTTTTGTGTTGTTTTACAGCCAATACAAGAGAAAGGATCCAGCCACTCACTGGGAAGATGGATGCTGTTGTCTACAAAAGGATCCTTGATTGGAATCTCTGTTGTTTTATGAGGGATCTGCAAGATCCAGCCAATTATATCTTTATGCAATATAATGTCACTATCCACAAAGCCAAGATTATTAAGAAATATTTGGATTATAAAACATTATTTGTTTGGATTGGCCTCCTCAAAGCCCAGACTTAAGTCCTATTGAACATCTTTGAGATGTCATTAAGTCTAATTTGCCAGAAGACTCCAAACAATCCATATTGGATATAAAATTTGGAGTGGCTAAAGCATGGGAGGCAATTCCTATGGAAACTCTCAAAAATCTTGTCCACTCAGTGCCTAGAAGACTTGCTGCAGTTATCAAAGCCAAAGGGAGACCAACAAAGTACTAAGTACTTGAGATATTCAATATTGTAAGTTATCTAAATATGATAATAAATATGTATATTTTTGATTTTGCTTTATTTGTGTTTCACTTTTATTTATTTTTGCGTATTTTTATTATAGGCTTGTGTAAAATTTTGCGGTGCATCTTTTCATTCTAATTTTACTCATTTTCAATTTTTAAAATCTTTCTTTATCTTAAAAAATACTGTTGACCCATTACTTATGCAGGTTACTGTAGAGCAGTTAGAGCTATCATGTTTGGTACCATTTTGATTGGAATCATCTGAAAAATTGATCTACATCCTCTGAATTTCATGAAAATAATTAAATTGAATCATAATTTTATCATGGTATTTTTACTTCACTGATGTTCTTTTGGGATATAGCTGTGGCAAGCAAGATTTACTCTGAAACAATATGGAGCTAATTGGATCAGGTGGCATCAAATTGGAATGCTCTACTATCTCACTGAAGAATAAGAATTTTGAAATGTCCAAGCCAACCATCTCCTTCTTTAAACTAATATTCATATTATAATTCAAACTGTACTGCTTTAAATTGACCAAGCTCTCTTTTTGTTATCAATTCAATCCTCAGCATAGAGCATAACCATCCAATCATATAAAAGGATCTCAAACAATTGCTGCTTCTTTTCTAATTTTAATACACCCATTCTAGAGTCAGGTAATCTATACAGATAAGCCACTTTGATATGGTTGACTGGTGTTAGCCACTAATTTAAAATTCAAGTAATTAAATTCAAATTTATTAAAGTTCAAGTGGCTTATATTTTAGTTCAACATGATTTAGACCACACTCCATTGAATTCAATGTGTACTCTAGGGATGCTTCTGCTCAGCCCTGGCTAGCTTTTGTCTCTAGGCCTCTACAACTAAGACAGAATTACCTCATATTTAAACAGTTTAAAATAATTTTGAATTAGTGGTCAGGAGCCAGGAACTGGCCGCAGAAGCCCCAGTGTACTCTCAAAGATGCATGTAAGGGATTGAATGTAAGGATGAGCCAAATTGAGCTTGTGGCTTAACAATCAACTTTTAAAATCAAATTTAAGTAAAAATCAATTCAGTCAAATCCTTACAGCTTGAGCCCACTCAAGGCGACATTACAGACAGACAGACTCACTTTTATATATATTAATATAATTTAAAGTTTTTGGAAGAAAAAGGATATTATATTTAGTGATGATACTTAGATTTTATATATATTAGTATATTGTCAGATTTTTCTAATTGCCCGGCTAGCTCAATCGGCAGAGCGTGAGACTCTTAATCTCAAGGTTGCGGGTTCGACCCCCGCGTTGGGCTTAACTAGGTTCTATATTTATACAAAAAATGTCCAGGTCTGACTGATTATGTACTATTCTTTTTTTGTTGCTACCAAATCCCTTAATTTCTCATATAACATGATATATGATATCAACTGTAGCTTTTCAAGGCCAAAAATAAACTATGGTTCATATGATATATTTCAGATATGATAAACCTCAACCAAAAAATATCTATAAACATCTAGAATCAACTTTTTAGTATATTTTTAAATTAAACCCAGATTATTCATTAAAGCTATATAATATAAATGGTGTATTAAGTAACTAATATATTAGGATTTAAAGTTTTTTAAATTATTTTACAACACAATCCTGTGATAGGACTTCAAATAGCAAAAATCAAACTATTGTACAGTAGATTTCAAACCTGTTGAGATAAACATATATTAGCCAGGCTATAACCCACAAGTTCAGTCACACAACAAATTTTAACTGGAACCAGTTGAAGGTCAATTTACTCAATAAAGCTTCCATTTATCTACGGCCAGAAAATAAAAATAGTCAATCACACAATAAAATTAAAGTCAAATACAGAACCCCAAAAATGAGACAGCAAACACATGGAACTCAAATTCAAAACAAACACTAACCAGTCACTTCCTGAAGCATTATACATCAAATTTTCTCATGAGTGTGTGGCAAATATATACAAGCAGAGAACACATGAGGTTCAGTCACAAAAGTAATGAGCTCAAACACAAAACAACTCATTTTTTGATAATATTGATTATTCTTGGGACTCAAATTGGAAATGGTAGATTTCATGAGTGAATCCACCAAAATCTATTCAGGAAACCACAGCATAATCTTTAATGTATGCACTTCTAAATTTTGCCATTTATGTCTGATAGAATGTCTCAAAAAGGAGGACTCATTTAAATAATTTAATTTTCTAGAAATACTTTGCTTTTCTTTTCTTTTACAATGAGTTTTGTTAGCAAAGATAACTTTGACATCATTGAGAAGCAGTGCCAGGAGCTACCCCAAGCTCAGGATGCTGATCAAGAGAGTACAACTACCATAGACCCTGTCTATACCCAATTCAATGAAAGCCGTGAGGAGGGTGAGTTGTATGTGTCACTAGGCCCATCCACAGGTGGGTTTTTCAATATCCAGTAAGGTGATCCCCAAGACCAGGCCCAACCCAAGCCTATGTCACATTTTGGAGACTTAGAAACTGTGGACCACTCCAATCCTATCCAATAATTGTTGCAACCAAGTTTTCAGACTTGCCTGCCAATGTATCTTAAAATACACGGGGGCGCTTGATGAGTCGCCCCTTGATGTATCTAACGACATGAACTAATCTGATGACAATATTGAATGGAAGGTACTTCATCCTAATTAGGAGCACTATCAATTCAACTTGCTGATCCCCACACAAGTTATTCCTTGGCTTCAAACCTTACATGGAACTTCCCACCATGCCACCCCCATATGACCTTGTGGCTTTCCCCATATGGTATATTAATCACAATATCCTACAATAAACAATACCTTATTCTTATTATTCTGTCCTTTCCTATTGGATTGTTGTCTTCCCCAATTCCAAATACTGAATCCTCATTGGTCCAGTTGCAACAGTGATAGCAGAAGTAGGTTGACAACCTACCTAAAACAAAATCCCCCCAAGAAAGAACAGAGTACGGGCCATATGGCTACTCCCCAACAAGAGACCTTCCTGCCAATCCCCAAAGGAGATATTCCTAACAGGTACGTCATCTATCAAGACCAGCTAGTTCTCACCAGCGTGTATAATTGGCTCTGCCTCAGGCAGGGTGACGCTGGCGTCACCCTGCCCCAGTCAGACCTGTCTCAGCACATGCTCAACCTTCAGCTAGAATCCTTTGCTGGTGGCGTCAAAGGGGCCAACATTTTCAGTTGGCTCCAATCTACTTAAGCCCGCCTCCGCATCTGTCAGGTTCCTGAGCCCATGTGGGTTGCCACTGCATCTGGCCACCTCACAGGGCCTGCTGCAGTGTGGTTCACTAACTGGGCCAGTTAAGAACTCAATGTTACCTGGGCGGCATTCCAAGATGCCGCTAAGTCCCGCTACAGCAAAACCTTCTCCCCCATTGTCATGTGAACTCCTCTTCTAGCAATCAAACAAACTGGTTCTGTTCCTGAGTACCTTGCTGCCTGGCAAAGAGCTCTTGCTACCACCCCCCAAAGCCATGACCAACAGAAATGCAATGCTACTCACTCTCATTGTCAATGGGCTAAAACCCCATATCTGCAAGTGGGTCCCCGTAGGTTGCTGCACCTCCATTGATGACTGCTACAAGGCTATTGTGGAGGCTAACAACCAGGCCTCAATGGGCTTCCGCTGTACCAGTGAAGCTCCATTCCAACCACATACCACACCTGGCAGTGGCCACAATCAAGTAGGCTGCTACCAGCCCCATCAGCAGGACAATGGGACTAAACACCCTGCAAGGGGGGAGCTTCAGCTAGCGCAGATCAAGGATCAGGGAAAAGCCTGGGGGTTGTAGCAGCAAGTGGCCTTGCAACCCCACCTGACCCATCCTCTCAATCCCTGCTTGCAAAAAATCCCTTTGACTATAACATTCATGAAGCCATAACCCTGAATGTCTTTCAAGTCCATAGTGAGGACCCCATATTGCAAGAGAGCCACTCCTCAAATAAAGTAACACACTTGTCCTATCCCTTCTGTTTCTGTGGGAACACCCACAAATTACTGGTAGATACCGGGGTCAACCACACTATGGTGGACCAGGCGTTCACCAACTCTCAGCAATTGGACCAAGTGCCCAGCAGATTCAAAGCAGTACAAGTAGCTGACTCCTGCAGAGTTGCAATCACCCATGAGACAGTACCCTTCTCTGTGAGAATGGGGAACATCCAGGTTAAAATCTCTGGGCCAATCATGGCAGGGCTCAGCCACAACGTAATTGCTGGTCTTGACTGGCTTTGGCAAAACTGTCCCTACATCAATTGGGATACCTCTGTCATCACCCTCAACCAAAATGGGGTGGGGTTCCAGATTTACCCTGTGGAAATGAGCAAGTTACTCCATGATACTGTGTTTGTCAGAATAATAAAGACAGGCTCATATGATTTCAAGGGGGGGAACTAGACTTTAACCAATGCTCAGTTGAATTTATCCGCGCTGAACCATCTGTGGTCCCTCCCTTGACCTCCTCACCACCACCAGCGCTTGCTGCACTCCTCAAGGAGTACAAGGATGTATTCAGTGAGACACTTGAACAACTGCCTCCTCCCCGGGAGATCCAGCATGCTGTACAACTTCAAGGGTTGTTACCTAAGGCACAACCATTATACTGTCTTACACCAAAGGAAGATGAGACCCTCTGCCAGCACCTTGTGAACGCGCTCAATAAGGGCTTCATTTGCCCCTTGCTCTCTCCATACGGGGCAGCTGTCTTCTTAGTAGCCAAGAAGGATGGGTCCCTTTGCCTGGGCACAGACCACTGCACCCTAAATGAGGTGACAATTAAGAACAAGTACCCCCTGCTGCTGATTAACAACCTGTTTGATACACTTGCAGGTGCAAAGGTCTTTAGCAAGATTGGTCTCACTGCAGGATACAACCAGGTCCACATTGCACCAGGAGATGAGGCAAAAACTGCCTTCTGCACGCGCTACGGGTTGTTTGAGTGTTGTGTCATGAACTTTGGAATGACCAACACTTCTTCCACCTTTGCCATGTTGATGAACAAAGCGTTTTAGGACCTGATTGGAAATTTGTGGTTGTGTACCTTGACGACATCATTGTCTTCAGTCAAGATTAAACCACACACCTCCAACACCTCTGTGCTGTCCTCAACACCCTTCAGAAAAACTGGCTAAAAGCTAAACCCTCCAAATGCTAGTTTCTCAAGTTAGAGCTGTTATTCCTTGGGCACACCATCTCTGCCCAAGGGATAAAGCCCAGCCCTGCCAAAATCAAGGCAATCATCAGCATGCTGCCCCCCACTGATGTGGGCCAGGTGCAGACATTCTTAGGCATGGTTGCCTATATGCGCAAGTTCATTCCCAATTGTGGGAAACTAATCACACCACTAACTGAGCTCCTCAATACCAAACTGCGCTTCCATTTGACCTCCATCAGAGATTGAGCCTTCAAGACATTGAAGCAAAGGCTCACAACAGCACCAGTACTGCAGTTCTCCAATTGAAACTGTCAGTACAAACTTGAGACTGATGCCTCTGACAGGGCCATAGGGGGCGTGCTAAGGGTAGAAACTGACAATGGCATCTTCCTCCCTGTGAAGTATGAGTCCAGGAAACTTAATGACTCTTAACAACACTACCCCATCCATGATAAAGAATTGGCAGCCATTGTATACTGCGTCAAGAAGTGGCTCTGTTACCTGGAAGGTGCTACCTTCCCACCCTGCATTCTGATGGACCACAAGTCACTTCAGTACTTTAACACGCAATCCCACTTGACGCACTGCCAAGCAGGATGGGTTGAGTGTCTATCCCCTTACCAGTTGCGCATCAAGTACAAGCCTGGAAAGGAACTTGTCACAGCTGACGCTCTTTTGTGACTCTATGTAGCGTCCATCACTGGAGACAATGGTTTGGATCCAGATTGACCCATGCTTTACCTCTTCCCTGAGGCAACTTGCTACAAGGGCCTTAACTTGGTAATCATCTCCAAGTTGAAGGACAACAAAAGCCAGTTCACCACCAATGCTGGTAACGTCTGCTGTCAGGCAGAGACTGATAAAAAGACGCCTTACATTCCCATCACACATCAAGGGGACACAATGCTGCACTATCACTAAACTCTGGGTCACATCAGAGGGCGTAACCTCTTTGAGATCATGAAACGGAAGGTTTGGTGGCCGCGCATGCGTCAAGACATCTTGGACCTCCTCAAAACGTGCGTATTGTGCAAAAAGAACACGTCCAAATCTACACCCCCAAGTCTGTCCTGCCCATCAAGGCCATGGAACCCTTCAAGCAGTGGGTCCTTGACATTGTGGGGCCACTCCCCAAAGACAGACTGGGAAAGAAGTACATTATTACTGCCATCAATTACTTCACTCCCTGGCCAGTGGCCTGGCCAACAACCAACCACACTGCCACCACCATCACCTGCTTCATTGGCAAGGAAACTGTGTCCTGCTTTGGGCGACCCAAACGTCTCATCACCAATGGCGGTCCCAAACTAGTTGGGCATGTCATGAAGGCATACTGTACCAAGAATGCACTCTAACGTACAGTTACAACCCCCTACCATCCTCAAGCCAATGGACGTATGGAACAGTTAAATGGCTCACTGGTTCAATTGATTGCCAAGCTCTCACAAGAGCACCCTAACACCGCATATACGGAACACCTACCATAGCTCTACTTATCTTGCAAGCAAGAATCAACAGGGGCACAGGGTTCAGTCCCAGCACCCTGGTCTTTGGGACGCCTGATAGTCTGACAGGGGTTGAACAGGGAAAGTTACAGTCCAAGGTTCATGACAAGCCTCCCCTAGTAACAACCCCATCCCTAGACTAATGGCGTACCAAAGCCTGGGAAATTGAACACAAGCAGATATCAGGAGGGACAAAGCACCTCAAAGCTAGATACACCGTAGGTGACCCCGTCTACACCCTCAATCCCAATTCTGCTAAGTTGGAACCCAACCACCTAGGGCCCTTCAAGATAGCTGAAGTCTATGACAATCACACTTATCAACTTAAAGATGCCCAAGGAAACATCAAGAAGCTTCACCATGATTGCTTGCGCCCCTGTTGCGCCATCCCCACACAAAAGCTGTTTGTGCGGACCTTCCCAGACCTTACACAGACTCTGTTCTTGGTGTCTGACAACAAGCAGGGGGCAAGGGGGGTGTTGCAGCCAAGTTTCCAGACTTGCCTGCCAATGTATCTTACAATACACAGGGGGCACTTGATGAGTTGCCCCTTGACGTATCTAACAACATGAACTAATCTGATGACAATATCAAATGGCAGGTACTTCATCCTAATTAGGAGCACTACCAATTCAAATTGCTGATCCCTGAACAAGTTATTCCTTGGCTTCAAACCTTACATGGAACTTCCTACTATGCCACCCCTGTGTGGCCTTGTGGCTTTCCCCATATGGTATAATAATCACAATATCCTACAATAAACAATACCTTATTCTTATTATTCTGTCCTTTCCTATTGGACTGTTGTCTTCCCCAATTCCAAATACTGAATTCTCATTGGTTCAGTTGCAACATAATTGCGCAAGACTTTAGGCCAATTAAACCTTCTCCTGCTTAATTCAGGTCCCCTTATTCCCAAAGGCCCCCCAAAAACATCAACTTGTAACCAATGAGGTGATAGAGGAGTTTTATAAGCCTAAACCAGAGTGGCATAAATTTTGCAAAATTGCCACCCATCTTTAATTCATCAAGGCAGTGGTTAACATGAGTTCCAAGCTCTCTTGAAGAGAGGTGGTGCAAAGCTGGCTAAGAAACCAAAGAAGCAGATCAAACCCTAGATCAAGGATGCCTATCCTCTAATGCTTGAAATTCTACAGTGGGACATATACCTCCAATTGACTGAGGTCTGTTGCCTACTTGGGCTCCACAGCATCTTCATAGCCTGCTGCACTGCACAGCAGTAGATGTATGGGATTTTTTTAGTGTTCTGGTTCTAACCAATTGGCCAGCTGATGAGATGGATAGTGACTCTATTTTGCCCTACACCCTGTGATTAGTGCCACTATTACCTGCTGCCTGTCCTAAATTTGGGACAATATCATATTTATATCCTATTATAAATTGTCATTACAAGTCCAAGACTATGGCATCTTGGGGAAAAAAAACATCCCCAAGGGTAAAAAGAAGGAAACAGAGGGGATTGTTATTGGTGGTTTCCTAGAAACTTTCCCAAAAGGGACCATATTTTACCAAACCACAACCAGCTACATCAATAAGTACTGGTACAGGAAATTTCTCTTTAATCTTTTTGCCACCTAGAGCTTGATAAACTCAAAATTCTGAATATTCTTGAGCCACCAAATGGAGTTTGCTGAAGCAACCTCCAAAAAAATTCAAGCAGACAGTGACAACATATTAATTTTCTCTGCTGGTCATGCCAATCTTCACCTGGGTGATGTGTTGTTCTTCAACATTAGGGACACCATCTGTGAGTGCAACCCCAAAAACCTTTAGCCAGGTAGTTAGTGTAGCCAATGACCACACTGTGATTTCCCCTGTCAGAAGGTTGCTGTTACATTCACAAAGATGGTGCTGAACACCCATAATAGCAACTAATCATCAAAGGACCCCCAGCTTCCCTCTGGCTAATCCCTAGCTTATAAGCCAATCATCATTCTCTCTGAGTCTGAATATGATGTCATGTATCACCAATTACTCCAAGCCACTCAAGGCACTAATGCACCACTAGATTCTTCAGCTGCCCTAGTACTCATCCTATCCTCCCAGGTGAATAAAACAAACCCCTCCAGACAATCAAGTCCTCCCCTCATAATCCAGCCTGCCAACTAGTTCACCCCAACCACTCCAATATTTTTCCAACTAAACATTGTCCCCCCAATTTTTTTTAATTTTTATAATGTATATTTGTTTAAATACTAAGTATTTTTATTGTTATAAAAATGTTTTATATTTCACTACAGTGATGATTGATTTTAATTATGCCACAAGTTAAATTCAGCTACTTTAATATTTATTAATTCTATTTAATCCTATTATAAATTTAGTATTTTGTAGTGCTACAATAAAGTGAATTTAAAAACTACAAGTGCTACAGACCTGCAAATTAGAATGTGTGTTAATTTTTACTGTCTTTGTGCTTGGCTCAGACCAGACACGCCTCAGTTATTGCACCCAGTTTAACTTAGTGAAATAAGCCTGTTGAAAATAAGACATGTCTTTTTTATCAAATTGGCACGCCAACTTGTGGGTACAACACACCATCTCAAAAACGCCATTTCAAAAAAGGCTATCTTGAAATACACCATCTCAATTTTTTGTTATCTTAAAATTACAGTAAAAACACCATTTTAATTTACAGCATTGTGACTATGAAAAACAGGCTTTAAAATGTTAGTTTTTTTGAACTCTATGTCAGGATTTTGGGATATTGACTAATTAACAGATTCAACCAATTATTGCAGGCCAGCTGGCAATTTCTTTTTGGAATGGTTTCAATAGAATGATGTGGGCTGCGGGTTGCAGGATCAACGAATCAACAACTAACTTATGTCCTGGCATTAACAATTTCATGTATTCCTAATTAATAGTGAAACATGCAGATATTATGCAATTAATTAGTCCACCTCAACAACCACCTCAAACATGCTTCTCATATATAATTACTATTATAAACTTTAATTACATTCTAGAACAAGGGCCATAATATGGGCCATCATCTGAAACACTTATAGAAGAGCCCAAAATAGATTGGGCTGTCAAGCCAAACACTCTAAGATAAAAGGCTTTGAGCCTATTGTATTAGAGTAGCTCTGTTTAGAGAAATAATCATCTCCACCAACTAGTAGCCAGTCAGGCTAGCTAGCCACCTGGAACATGGTCCAGGTCCACAGCTACTCTGCTCACATTGAGGGATAGTTGCACAGCTTCAGAAAGGATAGCGAGCTATGGAAGTCATCAAGCAAACTTCTGTCACAAACTGCACACACTCAAGGTTGGGCCAAGCTAACTTGGAAAAACGCAGGCAGCCAGCCAGCCTCAATATCAGTCTTCTAATAAAGAGTTGATATTCAAATTCTTTCCCTAGTTCAATTCTAGTTGAGTGGAGAGCAAAAGCTCATACTTTTTCCATACAGTATTAAACCCTATAGTAAAATATAGAGACAACAACTTATGAACCTATATCCAGAAGTAGGAAGAACCATCCCAAATCCTTTGGGCCTTGGGCCCTGTCAGACTTGCTACTTCTGATGACAAAAAAATATCCTGGGCCAAAGGTTATGCCAAAGTCACAGGTTCTCTGTACTTTCATAATGTTAGAAGACTTAGGATATCATCTGGCTGATGATAAAATACCATGGTTTGAAATTTTCCGACACTCCAAAAAAACAAAAAAAACAAAAAATTAAAATTTAAAAACCATTTCTAGGCTTAAAAAGGTCTCAGAATTCTAAATCTGCAATAAAAAGAGGTTGAAAAAGTATTAAGGCTGTGTAAAGCCCAAAAGTCAAATATACACAAAAACATAAACTTTCATCTGGTATAACTATAAAATATACTTTAAAATAAGCATAGAATTGTACCAAATACTAAAAAAGTCAAAGAATAATAAAATTAAAGGAAATGAGAGAGAAGATAAAGAAGAGTTTATTGGGAAAGGGATCAGACATTGGTTGAAAGAGCAACAGAGATGGCCTGAAGATGCTCAAGCTTTCTACCCTCAGGATAATATGCAAAAACACCTTGTTTATTTCTGTATAATTTTTCAAAGTTTTGGTCTTCTTGGGGTGGTTACCCTTGGACTTCATGCCAGTCTCAAAGAGCCAGGCAGAGATGGCTTACTGGGTTTTTAAATGCACCATTATTTTTTGAGTTTGGGCTTCTTGACCCTGACTCTAGTTGCAAATTAGCTATGTCACCTTTCAAGAGAAGAGGTGGTCTTGACCAACCTGTCTTTGACCTGCTTGAAGCAGTTCTTGGTGATTGAGTCACTGCCTTTTCTGATGCAGCATGCTCCTTGAAAGACACCAACCCACTGAGTCTCAAAATACTCAATACAAGGAGCAAAGGCTGCCTGGTTTGGAACAATATAGGGATGGCAGAGGAGGGCATTGTAGAAGGCATTGGTTTACTCCTTTCTAACCAGATCAAGGGCAGCAAAGCATTTGAACACGTCCTTGGCTTCTTTGGTGCCTTCTTCATTTACAAGCTAATGCAGATCAGAGCACTTTTGGAGGCAGCGGCAGAAGCCTGCCAGAAGAGAAAGTAGCATCCCTGGGAGAGCTTTTGAGGACTCCAATAAAAGCATTGGCCTGAACCTGCTCAAAATCCACTACCAGATATTCATGGTAGATAAGGCTTTATGGCTGCTTATTGAGGGTGGGTGCGTCTTAATTTTAGTACTGGGCCTTCTTCTTGCGCTCTCTGGTCTCCTTGGGCTCCTCTTTGATGATGGGGAGGATTTCATCAAGCTTGCTCTTCAATATTGTAGAGCACAGAAATATTTTTCTGCTTCTTATCTGAGAGAAAGTAAAAGACCAGGGGAAGAACTAGATTAACAACCTGCCCATGTATATTACAAAGCTGGCTGAAGAGCTTTAGGCAGGTGGAGAAAGTACCATCTGCAAGCCAAGTCTTGCATTTCAAGAGGTTGCACAGATCCTGGCTTGTGGCAAAGCAGATAATGCACTCATGTGCATTTTGGATATCATTATATAGAAGGGATATCTCCATGACAAGATAGTTTTTGTTCCTTAGTCAAGATCAATTAATCAATGGAGGTTGCTCTGACGCCTTCAGTGCTTAGAGCATACCTATAATCAGTGAGGTATCTCTGGAGTTTAGAGGCGTCACTAATAGATGAAAGTTGGGAGTCATTGAGGGTTGATGAGGGCATCATTGACTACCCCAGTTGAGGTTTTGTCTCTGGTGTTTGGGATGACCTGGAAAAGAAACCAGCAGATTTTTTGATATAGTGGGTTGAAAGGCTCGGTGCAGTCATGGCAAATAGTTAGGGCTTTAAATCTTGTAAACCCATATGTGGTGAGTCTTGCAGGGCAGCCAACATTATCACATTTGAAGGGATGTTGACAGATTGGTTTCTTCTTCTCATTACATCTGAAGCTGTATTACTTGTATATAAAGCCATCTCCTCCCTTTTTGGACGTTATAGGGTAGCTAGCAGGGTAGTGGAGGGCACAGCAAAGGCACCATTTTGATTGCAGATGTTATGGATGGTGTTTACATCCCAGAGCTCAATTTGGTCATCTACAGGAGCACCTGGCTCCTGTTCCTCTTCAGGCTCTGAGGTGAGATCAGAATGGCGGTTAAAGTTGAATAACTTTTCCTGGGGATATGATGGGGAGTATACAAATGGATAATGAGGAGGAGTGGGGCTGGTTTCCTCAGTCTCTGGGGATGGCATGGGGGTCTTGGGGGGAGTTTTGGCCTTTTTGGCCTTGGGAAGAGTGGTATTGGACTTGTAAGCCTTGGAAGAAGTTTTGGTGGTTGACTTGGGAGGCATCTAAAAGTGAATTAGTATCAAATATGGGAAATTTGGGGTCAATTTTTAAAGAGAGAAATGAGAATGTTTTAAATAAAAAAGTAGTAAATATTTTTATATAGAATTGTAAAGGAAGTTTAAAAAATATATAATATTAAAATTTAAATGGTTTTTTATAAAGATATTTTTTAGTAACAAAAGTAGGAAAACTTTGAGTTTTGACTGAAAACTTGCAGTCAAAATGGCGTTTTTGAAATGACATAATCAAGGTGCTGTAGCTCAAAAACATAGAGTTTTGACCATTCTTATATCAAATTAACAAAATTTTATGGTGGAGCTACCTCAAATGGGCCAAAGAGAAAACTTGAATGTCTAAAAACTAGCTTATACAACTGAGGTTAAAAAGTAACCAGTTGTTTAGAGAAGGCCAAAAATATATTTGCAAATTTTCATATGTTTTCTTACATTTTTTTGCTTAAGTGGTTTTAGATGTGAAACTATACTTTTTGTCAGGAATTTATACTGACTTTGTTCTACCTTGGATACTTTGGCGGCCTGCCAAGCTATCTATTGGAGAAGCTTCAAATATCACTAGCAGGCTTAATTGATCTGAGAAGCCTATGTGAAGTAGATTTGAATCACTCATTACAAGAACAACCAGGAATACAATAAACTCCAATTATGACTGGCTCCCAATTGGCTAGAGTTATTCTGGAGTACTCTAGCAAACTGCCGGGTTAGATATTACAAGTTTATCTGAGGATCAAAAGGAACATGTCCAATTTGCACTAGCAACCCGCCAGTGCTATTGCAAATCAGTGCAAGAAAGGCTGCCTAGAAACAAAGTGTCATGCGCTAAAAATAGAGTCATAAATTAGCGCCGCCACTGCCAGCACACTAATAAATTATGTATCACTCTATTGTAATTAGTACCCAGCGCAGGGTACTACAATATGAAATCCCATGTCATTGCATGGATGCCTAACTCTGGGGGTTGATGCTGGCGGTCTGGGGGTGAAAAGAATACCAAGCAAGAGTTAGATGCGCCAGATGATCTGATCCTGGCAAGAGAGCACTGGCTCTATAAAAGCCCTCTCATTAGACTAATGGAAGGCCAACAATTATACCAATATCCTACTCTAGAACCTTTTCACAGTAGAAGAAGACACCCAAGTTCAAAGACCATTGTCAGTACTCAAAGAACTAGCAAGCCACCTGTATAAGAAAGCCACTTGGAAGTTGCCTCCCTTGGACATTGCTCTGCTGTCACCTTGACAAGGAAAGACCAGACACTGTAAGTAACGCTTGTTGCCATACAAGCATCTATCAACCCAATGACCCATATATCCCAAATACTCAATAAAGCAAATTGTAATCAGACTGCCAGGTCTGAGAGCAGAACCAAAAGTTCTGACACTTTTTATAAGTGGAAAGCAAGAATTGCAATAGGGGAATAAATATAGTATAGCCTGTCATCATATGTAGTTTCCCCTTATTTCCCCTATCTATTGTGCACATCAAATCTATTGGGTGATATGAAACCTGGTAAAATTCAGAGTGGCATAAATCAAAGTGGCGTAATCATCACCTTTCATATCAAAATAACTATTAAAATATTTTATCAAGGAAACTCCTATCAATGTATCCATACATAGATAAGTTATAAAATACATATAACAATTTTTTTACCCAGCAATGATAATCACTAATAGGACTACCATAGTGTGTTGTTTTAGGTTATTCTTATTATAGGTGTCTTAAATTAATACTACAGGAACATATTATGATTGTGTACAGAAGGCTTTGATTTAGTGCAGTAATAAGCTTTTTTAGTTTAAGATAAGTGTTGTAAATCAAGATAAAGTAGAATTGAGATGGTGTAAACACACCCCACAAAGTGATTTCATATGTAAATAAAGTTAGCAAAATAAGATTTAATTAATTTGACTCAAAATGATAAAATTGAGATGGCATAACTTCAAGATGCCACATTATAAAATTATATGTAAATTTTAACTTTTTTTTATTTTTTTTATTTTTTTTGTGATTCAAAATCACTAACGCAAAAATACCATCTAAAATTAAATTTGAGATGGCATAAATCAAAGTGGCGTTTTGAGATGGTGTGTCCTATCACTTATGGTCAATCTAGCACTAGAGAACCCAGTGGTTGGATGCTAGATTGACCACAAGTTGGCATGCCAATTTGATAACAAAGACATGTCTTATTTTCAACAGGCTTATTTCACTAAGTTAAACTGAGTACAATAACTGAGGTGTGTCTGGTCTGAGCCAAGCACAAAGACAGCAAAAATTAACACCCATTCCAATTTGCTGGTCTGTAGCACTTGTAGTTTTTAAATTCATTTTATTATAGCACTATAAAAATATTAAATTTATAATATAAAATAATAGAATGAATAAAAATTAAGCCATCCCACTACATATACTCTCTGAACTATATGTTCTACATATAACCCCTAAGTGTGATTATTTATTTTTATTATAAATTTGAACTCTACACATAATTAGCATACCAAGTTAAGAAAAAATTATATTGTACTTGGACAAAACATGTACATGAACAAAACATGCTGTTCATGATACCTGGAATGGGTTAAAATTTGTACTGAAATATATGATCTACATGTAACCCATATAAGTGGTTATTTTTTTAATAAACATGTACTTTTGGTTGTAATTGGCATAATGATTTAAGAAAAAATTATGTTTCACTCAAAAAACATGTACTTGGACAAAACATATTGTTCATATTACCTGAGATGGGTTGGTATTGTTGAGGATCTGGATGTACAAGTATTCTGGCTACCGCCAACCTACCCAACATCCAGTCATTGCCCAATTTGGTGCCCTTCCAATATACAGTTTGACATACCAGGAATGGCAACCAAGCAATATCACATGACTGTCCAAGTATCCAGTGGCTTGAACCTATCCCGCATATGATCAACCCCTAGGTTCAATCCAACTAAGTCTCTGCCACAGCCAAGTCTATATAAGTCTAAAGTACTGTCCAATAAAATATACTTATCTTCTTTCCTAATTCCATATTTGAAGCTTCCCCAAAAGGCGCTCCTTATCACTGGTAGTAGCTATGGTTTTTTGACCACACCCATGAAATAGAAAATGACTGACCAAAACCCACCCACCTTTGCTCACATAATCAATCCGGCCACATCCCAGGAGACCTGTAAAATTTACTTCCACACCCACGACATTAACAAAGATATACCTAGTGGATGCACTGTATTTGAAGGACTGGTCATGCCCAAAGCATGCACCAAGATTATTCAATACAGTTGCTCTCTTTAACCACAAACAAACACATAGCCACCTATCACAGGTGAAGTTACCAACACCAAATACATTTGTATTGACAAGTTATTTGGAAACACAAAGAAAACGTCATCAACTAGCTAGATCACTCAGCTGCTAAACTCTGCGCCAGCCGCATCCCCCACAAAAAATGGGTCTAGGAAGCCAGCAAGCGCATGTCCAAGGCTGCAGCTAACTGGTTTGCCACCTGGGTTGGCTCACAAACTGACAACCAGCTTGACAGCTGGGAAGAGTTTAAAGTAGACATCACACACAATTTTTGCGTCACTCAATCCCTCCAAGACATTGCAATACAGATCAGCAACCTTCCTCAGAAAACCACTATCACGGCCTACACCAATGAGTTTGAAGAAATACACTGCAAAATTCAAAACCTAGCGCAAGCTGACAACGTACACACCAGAGCCTCATTCATCAACAGAATGAAACCCTCTGTTGCTGCCCTCATCTGCCCAGAGGCTAATACCTCCATGCCCACACTCATTGCAGAAGCCAAGCACGCAGAAAAGCGTGTAAACATGGAATATGCTGCACACAACAACAATTGCTCCTCAAACAGCAATGGAAGAGAAAACTCCAATGGCAACAATTGCCAAAACACCAATCATAGCAACAGCAACTCCAATTGTAACAATGGCAATCACAGCCAAAGTGCAAACTGCTCCTGTCCCAAGAAAGAGGACACTGCCAAAGTAAACAATGCTGAAGCAGCAACCTGCTATGAATCTGACCCCACATTCTCTGAGCTCAAAGGTCTCAAAACAGAGGAACAGGGAAAAGAGGAGGGGGAACAGGATTAAGTGCCCCTGTCTCCCCCCAACTTGACAAGAAACTGTACCAAGGCACAAATATTGCTGCTTGCATTCCACATGTCCTGCAATACTCCATTTTTATGAACTTAAAAATTAAAGATTGCTCACAACTTATTGACTACCCATGCACTTATAAATCTCATACACATAAAGTTTTATTTGACTATGGTGCTCAACACACTATAGTAAGCAAACCATTTTTAACCAAGTACAAAATACTAGTTGTCAAATCCAACTTCAAATACACCAGAATGGCAGATAAATCAAAGGTTCTACTTGAAGGAAAAACAACTACCTTCAGAATCAACCTCCAAGTCATACAAACGTCCATCAAAGGACTTGTCATGAACAATATAAACTACAACATTGTAGCAGGCATAAACTAGTTCACCCAAGTGAACCCCAGTGTATGTTGGAAAACAAAAACCATGACCATCAAACACAACAGAATCAATTTTAATATCCTCAAAGAACCCAATGACCTCATTCTTAGAGACACAGTATTTATCCAGGTCATAAACCAAGATGACTCAGAACATCTAACCAAAGATAGTACTTTCCACATAATGAGATAAACCAAACTCAATAATATGCAAACAACCAAAATCCAATGCCCAGAACTTATGGCACTCCTAAATGAATACACTCATGTATTCAAAGAAGAACTCACAGAGTTATCACCCAAACAAGAGGTCAAACATGGCATCAGCCTATGCAAAACCATGCCTAAACCTGAACCCCTCTACAGACTCTCTCCCATGGAGACCCAAAACCTCAAAACACACATTGAGGACAATCTAGCAAAAGGATTCATTCATCCATCTGAATTCCTGTGGGGGGGGCAGCAGTGTTCTTTGTAAAGAAAAAGGAAGGTACCCTCTGTCTAGTAACCAACTACAGAGCACTAAATGCAAGCACAGTGAAGAATAAATATCCCCTACCACTCATAGAGAAACTGTTTGCAAGACTCTCAGGGGCCAAATTTTTCTCCAAAATTGACCTCACCTCAGGTTACAACCAAGTTCAAGTAAAAGAAAAGGACATACTAAAAATTGTGTTCCATACATAATTTGGATCTTTTGAATGTAGAGTAATGAACTTTGGGATGTCACCTTTCTTTCACAGATTAGCTCCACTTTTTGGAATCTAAGAATTGATCAAGCAATCAAAGCGCATAAGATTCTAAATTTACTATAGGCTTTTATTATAGGTAAGAAAGGTATGGCAACCAACAACTCCAGATCCTGGGCCAAGGTGGTCCAGGGCCAGAAACGCCCTGTCAAGAGCCAACTGGTGATCCCCACAAGAACCACCAAGAAGGGACCATTTGTTCCATCAGAAGGATCAATGAAGTTTTTGACCTCTGAACGCTGGTTCCAAGACATTACCAGAGCTCTCCTCAAGTCTCCTGTGCCCCATGAGATCAGAGTCAACTTTGGAGGCAACCCCACTCAGTTCCAGGAGGCAGCAAAAGCAGTTGCCACAGCATAACCCAAGGCTGTGTCACTTCACCAAAGCCTAATAAAGGACTTCTTTGATCTTGGTTTCCTCTGTAAAGCAGATGCTAATCAGGCAGCTGAGGAAACCTTCACTCTTGAGATCACTGACCCCAAGGGTAAGAAAACCCAGAAATTCCTACCAACCACCCACACCTGGTTCAATCAAGATACTACCCTATTTATGTTTTTTGAGGCCTTGCCATTAGACATGCCCAGAGGGGAGGTCAAAACCCAGCTCAAGGAAGGGCTGGCCAAGTATGGAGAAATAGTGCAGTTTGAACTGCTCAAGAATTTTTACATGGGCCACCTGACCACACCAAAAGCCATGGCTATGATCAAACCCTTTGCAGATGACAGCTTGTCATCTATTCCCTGTTGCACAAACATTCTCAAGAAGGATGGCACCCTTAGTGGCAAGTTCAAGGTATTCCCTGAGCAAACTACGCCCATCTGTGCGCTGTGCTCAGTCCTTGGCCACAGAGAGGCCCTTTTCCCTACAACCATAGCAGGAGTCCAGGCTGTGGAACAAGACACCACCAAAAAGCACCAGAATAGTGAACCAACTGGGTCCTAATCCAATGCTCTTGTAGCCTTGACCTGGGGCACTATGGCTGAGTATACAGTTGTAAAGCCAATCACATCCTTCCAGAAAAAGGCTCATGCAAAGACTCAAAATTTGTCTCAGCCTCAATCAATCAAGGAGACAGAATGTGCCCAAAAAGAGGAACCTCAACCCATGCAAACGCCTGCACATGAGACCCAGGAAGTTCATGACAATGTGGTTGATGAACAAATGGAAACTACAGAACTGGAGGTGCAGGAATTAATGACCAACCTGGCCCAAGTTTTATTGGATAATCACCACAATGCAGTGGCCCAAGAGAATTTGCAGCAGGCACATACACAGGAATTAATGATTAACCTGGGTCAAGTTTATTTGGATAGTCATCACAATGTGGTGGCCCAAGAGAATTTGCTGCAGGCCCAAACTCAGGATACACCCAATCAGGAGCAGGCACTTTTGGCACAGGATAATGGAAGACCAAGATGCAAGGTCCAAACCAAACTTGCCACAGTAACTAAGCTATCCCCTTACACGGCAGGGGATCCCAAACAGTCTAGGGCACCCAAAAAAGCCAAAGATGCAGTAGCCAATGACAGCAGTGGTCCTACTTTTGGTAGGGTCACTAATGTATAGTGGCTGATGGAACCCATCAATGGGACAAACTCTTCCGCAGGACTTCTGGCCCTATTCCCAGGCATGAATAGGATTTCCTGCAACCTCAAAGCAGTACCAATTGGCCCAGATGTGCTAATAACTGCTTTGAGCAAGGTCAATTTATGGCCTTGACTCTCCCAGATAATAATGGACCATAAGAAGCTGCATCTGGATTAATAGAGTTCACCATAGCAGCAGACAAGCATGGAAGTAATTGGGTACCAAAAAACCCAGGGCAAAGGACCACAGTTTCTGGATAAACACGGCCTGCAAAAATGCACTTTATTTGCTCCCATTGAACAACAGATTCCACCACCAGACCCTTTATATCTTTACCACATAACACCACACAATCCAAGGTGGGTCAGCAATTCTAAAATGTGACCCAGCAATTAACAAAATGTGAAAGCCAAATTTTCTGCAGACTGGTACTCATATGTGATCTACCAGTTGCACGGAGGGCACAGCCTAGCAATTCTGCCCTAACTCAGCCACAGACATATTAGATCATCCCGTAACAGGCACAGATCCTCCAAAAAAATACAGGAAGAAGGCCCAAGGGCTAATGGCCTGGATTAACTTGGATTGGTTATTGGCCCCTTAATCTACCACTCCACAACACACCAGTCCTAGAGATTACATCCCATCATTTTGAGGGCGCTAACCCTAGGCATTGTCCCTGAAACCATAGCCGCACACAGATTTAACCACACAAAATGTGTATCATGCTGCTCAACAAAAAAACGCAGGCCAAAGGCCCAAATTTTGTCTGGCCTGGTTTTTCTGGGATCAATAACATTTCAATCTGGACTGACAGCACCCACCATCCAAAATCCTAAAAGTTATATTACCCCCAGAGTGGGATATATAGCTCAAAGCACTCTTCCTCTTCACACCTTCCTCCTTCACCCAAGGTTTTTTTCCTGCCCTGCAGGTTTCCTTACCCCATCTTCCCTTTTCTTTTTTTATTATTGTATACAAGACTTTTGATCATTCTTTTATGGTCCTATGGGCTCGCTGTACCAGTCAGAAATGTCTGGGCAACCTGAATAAATGAACTTTGGGATGAACAATGCTCCCACAACATTTATCACCAATATGAACCAAGCGCTAAATGGCCTCTCAAATACATTATGCTACCTTAACAATATCATCATATTCTCAAAATCAAAAGAGAAACACCTCACACATGTCCGCAAGACACTCAATTGACTTGCAAAGCACAAACTTTATGCAAAACCAAGTAAGTGTCAATTTATGGAAAATGAACTCCTGTTCTTGGGCCAAATTGTCTCTGACAGTGGCATCAAAGCAGATCCAGACAAAATTAAATCCATAAATAACATGCAATGTACCACCTCTGTTAAACAGGTTAGATGCTTTCTCAGAATGGTAGCTTACCTAAGGAAATACATCAAAGACTGCGGAAAACTAACCACACCAATCAATTACTTAACCAAGGGTAATGCCAAAAAGAAATTCATCTGGACACCAGAATGTGACAAGAATGTTCAACTATTAAAACAAGCTTTGATTGAAGCACCAATCTTGCAATACCCTAATAATAATGGGTGCTACAAGCTTGAGTCAAATCCCAGTGACACTGCCATTGGCGTAGTAATACACCTACGCTAGCCAGGGCAGCAAGACTTCCTGTTAGTATGTTACAAAAGTATAAATCTAACCAACACTGAGCAGAGGTACCCAATAAACAACAAGGAATTGCTAGCAATATATCACACATGCAATAAATGGAGATGTTACTTAGAAGTAAATTTAAATGTCTGAGTACTAACTGACCATAAATCCTTAATATATTTCAAAACTCAGAACGCACTTGCATGGCAACAAGCCAAATGGATGTCCCTGCTAGAGCAGCTCAATTTGGACATTCAATACAAAAAGGGGGCAGAGCTGTTCACAGCTGATGCTATCTCTAGGCTATGCCAGCCAAGAGAGAATAATCCTGACCACCTGGACCCTGACTGGCCAAACCTATACAATACTGAGTATAAAACCAAAGGGAAAGACCCCTCAACACACCAACTAACCCATAATGCATTAGTAAGGAATAAAAAGTATTTACATGTATCAAATGTCACTGTATACCAAATCATTAATGACTAACATGTTCCCTACATCTCACTAGCACAAAGAGTTGACACCTAATTAAGACATCACTGCCTACTAGTATATACAAAGGCTAGCAATCTATACCTCACGCTAAAAGAGATAGTATGGTGGCCCAATCTCAAACAAGATATAATTGATGTTCTGAAAAAGTGCACAGTGTGCAAGAAATACACTAGCATAAAAGCCCCTCAGCCAACAGTCAACCCAGTACCTGATCCTAAACCATTCAAGGTTTGGGGACTGGACGTATTGGGCCCCTTCCCAGAAACAAAGACAAACCAACATTTCTTAATTGTAGCCATCAGCTTTGCCACACGCTGGCCCATCTGCTGGGCAACAAAGGACCACAAAGCAGGGACCATAAACTGATTCATTAACAAAGCAATCATAGCTAACTACGGCACCCCAGATTACATCATAACTGATAGAGCAACTAGTTATCAGGTCACATAGTAAACAACAATTTAAAATCCAAAAAAATTAAAAATTCCACACCCTTGCCCTACAGGCTAAAGGCAGAGTTGAACACCTAAACAGCAGCCTTATCAGGAACCTAGAGAAAATAATGGATGGTAAAGCCAAAGACACATGGCCACTATATGTGAAACATGCATTACTAGTATCCCGGGTCTGCACCAATCAAGGAACAGGTTATTACTGTTTGAGCTAACCTACAGGTACAAACCAGAAATAATTACCCACAAAAAGCACCCATATGTAAAGATCCCTCAGGGAAACCCCTCACAGTAGAACAAGTACCAAATCTTCAACACATACACCTCAAAGCTAAAATAGCAGAAATAAAAAGACTTAAAACACAAAAGGTAACCTCCACAGAGGAACCACTTCTCATTGACTCCCCTTTCTGGGCCCTAGCTGAAAACAGAAAGAAAATAGACTCAGTACACAGAGGACCAGGAAGAATCATCAAGTACAGACTAGACCAAAACACCTATCTAGTGAAATTCCAAGGTGTCAAAACCCCTTTGTCAAAAAGTACCACAGAACCTGTCTCTGCCTTAGCAAAGGAGAACACTTGACCAGACTAGTGCCAACTAGCCAACAACTCCAGGAACATCAGGTGGCAGCCGTTAAGACAAAGCCCCCTCCTGATGCACAAGAGTAACCCCTTAAGGGTGTGTGTGTTGAGGATCTGGATGTACAAGTATTCTGGCTACTGCCAACCTACCCAACATCTAGTCATTGCCCAATTTGGTGCCCTTCCAATATACCGTTTGACATACCAGGAATGGCAACCAAGCAATATCACATGACTGTCCAAGTATCCAGTGGCTTGAACCCATCCTGCACATGAACAACCCCTAAGTTCAATCCAACTAAATATCTGCCACAATCCAAGTCTATATAAGTCTAAAGTATTATCTAATAAAATATACTTCTCTTCTTTCCTAATTCCATATTTGAAGCTTTCCCAAAAGCGCTCCTTATCAGTATATACAAACAATATACATAATATTAATATCAGTTGAATATTATGACTTGAAGCTTTATTTTTTATAATTATATTCATTAATATGTTTATTAAATCTATAATAAATGCAAAGAAATAGATATATTTTATTGGGATGTCAAAAAAGCAGGGTCAACCCACCAACAAGGCTCCAACTAAGTGGGGTTATGACCTGCAATCCAACTTTCCAGTAACCCATAGCCAAAGAGGGAAGTCAACTCAAATTTCCAGAAATAACAATACAAAAAATGACAATCCCTAAGGATGGATACCTTGATTCAGCTTGACTCAATATCTAGATCAAGCCACCCCCTTTACCATCCAGCTGATTGATTATCACAATCATGTTTCTACTATCCATTATTTACTCACACTATATAGTTCCAATATATAAATAAAGATAATTATCTAGTCTTTAAATACTTTCCCCTTTTAACTCTGCTAAAATAGAATATTTAAAATTGGGATTTTTCATTAGTATAAAGAGGGGCTGGAATAAGCACAAGAAAAACATGACATAATTACAGGAAATGATCAATGAGCTAGACACAGCAGTGGCCAAGATAAAGGAGGTCAATTAAAAGGTGAAGGAAATGCTTAAGAAGGCAGTGTTAGAAGGTGACAAACTGAAAAAGCTTACTGTGAAGGTTGTGAAGAGTAAGATATCAAATAAAGCTGAAAAACTTGAAACTAGGCTCCTAAATGTACAAAAAGATGTTTTTGCCAACCTGCAGTTCAAGCCACAGGGGTTTGAGATCACAGAGGCGTGGAAAAAAGATTCAGAGATGTTCAAGCAGCTAAAAAATAAAAAATAGTAACCAACAGAAGATGGCCAGCAACCTGCAAGTGAGAAGACTTGTGAAGCAGCCCCTGTAAAGGGGTAACAGATAAAGATGTAGTAGAAGGTAAAAAATACAAATTTAAATAAATAAAAAATTATACTATTTTTTATGTTTAGATGAGCACAAAGGCGCACTACAACAATTCCTAAAACTAAATGTGACCAAGACTTTTTACAGCAACTAAATCCCCTATATGTGGCGTCAGCTGGTTCTGAAAAAAGCTTTCTAATCTGAAATTTTAGAAAAATTAAATAAAATTACCCTATCAACCCAACACAACTAGCAGAGCTCCAAATAACACAAAATAATACAGAATGAAAAGTTGCAGCTTTGGCGTGGCCCAAAAAGATTCACCTCAACCAGTACGTTCTGCCCCCAGATTTTGTAAGCTATTTGTCCTCCTTGTCTGGAAATTTGTTAACACCATGACATATCAAAATTTAACTGAAATGGAGAGAGGACAAGAAGAAGTCTGTTCCTGTTTTCTGCCAGAGTACACAATATTGCATGTCCTAAATATTTTTAAAGAAAAAGTAACCAACCTTACCAACAGTTTGTCTGCTGTCATTCCCCAGGTTGTGGGAGTCCTTGGAGACTTCAGAGCCTCCTGATGCTCTAAAAAGACTGGAATCCGCCTGATCATGGAAAAAACCTTTGTAACTACATCCCTAAGAAATAAAATAAGTACACTATACAATAAATTTTGTGAGTTCTCAGCTCTGTTTTCAGGGCAGAGACTTCAACTAATTGTTTACCTAGGTTTTTTTATAATGATGGGTATTAAAGCAGAGGTTTGTGATGCACTAGAAATAATAACTAAGCTGATAAAATTTGACATTTAATAGATGAAAAAAAGATTGGGTCTGGGTACAGCTCAATAGAGCACATTATTTAGGACACTGTTATTCTTGCCACCACCTATGTAATGTCAGCTCTACCAGAAAAGATCCTCTTGGCCAATTGTATCACAGTGCTCTCATTTTCAAGCTGCTGCAAGCTATATAGTACAGGAGCCATGTCAACATACACTTTGGTAATAGAAATTTCTAGTTTATTTCAAAAAAAGTCCTCAAATTCCACCACTCACATCCCCAATAAAGCTCATTAAATCAAATTCAAAGTTTTACTCTCTTATATATGTCTACTTTTAAAAATAAAGTATTTAAATTGTTCATCTACAACAAATTAATACACATTAAAAATAAATATTTTACATATATTAATTTTCATTCATTTGGCTTTTCTTTGTTAAATTTCATTATACCTGACAGTATACAATTGGAATTTTAGAACAAACGTCAATACAAATTTAACTAAATAAAAAACAAGTATTAAAAAGTAAATATTTTACATATATTACTTTTGTACAATTTGGCTTTGCTTTATTAATTTTATTATACCTGACAGTATACAAGCAGAATCACAGAAATAACATCAATACAAATTAAACCAAATAAAAACAAAAATTAAAAAATAAAATGCAGAATAAAACATTTGGAATAGCTAAGCTGTTAATTGATTGGCTGCTAAGAGAGGCATACAGAGAAAAACAGTTTAATGTGGACATAGAATTTGCCCACAGTTTTAGCTGGGAGGATATGAACACCAACCTGCAGCAAATTAAACAAATCATTGGGCCCAGATGGTGTCTCCTTCTTGACAACTTGCTTGAGCCACCCAAAAACCTCCTTGATTGGATTGAGTAATGGGGAATAGGAGGGGAGGAATAGAAGGCGTAGAGGCGCTATAGCCAATTGTTGGGAGCCAATTTCCATACCAGGATCAATCACTGGGAACTCATTAAGAATTTCTGCCACCTTGTGGAGCCCAACATTATACAATACAATAACATTGGTGACACCCAAACTGGTTACTTAGAGGTGCTCCCAAACCAATTAGAGAAATTCCCAAAAATTCCCACTATTGTGAGAACCCCTGATCATTTGATAGAGCTCAATGCCAAGGGGACCAAGAAGAGCTACTATATAGTACACAATAGAACACACAGCCGCACACTGGGACATGCTGTTCTTTTTGCCTTTGCGGATGTAGTCATACTTATTTCTCATGGAGGACGCACATGAGGACTCATCAATGTATTAGAATTTGACAGTCCCCTTCTCCTTGAGAGCAGTGAACGTCTTGACATATTTTTGGTGGTAGATGATGTTGCCTGGGCTTTTTTAATTGTACAGAGAAACCCTGAGTTTTCTTTCATAAGAATCTCAAAATCTTCACTGCACAATAGCAAGTGGAAACTGAAGCCTCAATCCCAAATGTGAACTCAACCATTGACTGAATATTTTCCAGTTCAAGATGGCAGTTCTAATTAATCCACTTTTGGATGACCCACAGGTGTTCCTTAACCAATAGGATTGGTTTGCACTTGGATTTCTCCAAAAGGAGAAAAAAACTTGTTTTCAGGTAGGTTTTGCGGAGCCTATGAGCATATTTTGCCAAAATACCAATAATTGCTGCAGCCTTCTTGTAGTCTGGCATCTCCTCCATGAGTTTTTTAAAGGTCTTTCAGATGGAATTGGGGATAACATAGTATTTGGAATTTTTGGAGGCAGGCACAGAATCTGCGGGCTCAGCCACAATGCAGGGCATAGGCACTTGGCTGCAGAACGTAGCAATCTTTTTCAACAGCTTCTGCCCTTTTACTGTTTGATTTTATTGTGATTGCTTTTTGTCATTTTGCCCTTTTTTATCACTCACGTAAGGCTTGTACGTTGTGTTGAGAACTGACTTCACTTTCTTCATGATAGTAGCCAGAACACCATTGCAGTGGTATACAGGGTCATATACAAAGGACACCCTCTTGGTGGTGATGTCATTTATTGTTTTGGTGGTGATGACCTTGGTGCATTTTCTGGTTGGCTTCTGGACCCTGGGATTTATGCTCTGTGTCCTTGCACTCTATTCCCCTTGAGCTGGTTGTGTCAGTGCAACCTCACTATTGAACTCTCCTCTCCTGTCTCCTTCCTGAGTAGGCACTTGTGTTGCACTGAATTGCTTTTTTGACCCGCGCGGGCACTGCGGCGCACAACAGGTCCATTGTTACTCCGTTGTGAAACTTCCATTTTGTTATAAAAATGGAATAAAATTAAAATCAGTTTATTTATATAGTTTATTTATTGTACATTTTACTCTTCTTATATAATGGCATGAAAGCTTATAGTCAATACTGTTTATTTCAAATTAGATTTTTATATTTCTATATTAATATATTTTGGTTGTAAATGTGCACTGTTAATCATGTGTTTTGATAAATTCAATTTTTATTAATTCTAATCCAAAAACAGACAATCAGAATATTTATTTTCTTTTTGTGTTCTAGATTGTATTCTTAATTAGGACAAGCTGGTAACAGTATTATAGATTCACTCATTTGTTTTGATATTTGATTTTGTTGTTGTCTGTTTTGGTTACTATTGGGGTTTGTTGTTGGATCAAGTTTGCAACTTTTGTGACTGAGTTTTATGCCTTTACAAAAAACATAATAAACATAGTAGATGTGTTCTGTGACTAAAACTCATGTTTCTAGTGTTTGGTACATTCATTGCTGAATTGTTAAACATTTGTCCCCAGTTTGAGTAAGCTGTTATATAACTGGAAATTTTTACCAAATAGCGCACATTTTCTGTGAAATATCTTCTATTTATATCTAACAAGTTGAAATTTGTTGTGTGACTGAACATGTGCGTTATAAACTGACTAATATTCATTTATCTTAACAGGTTTGAAAGCTACAGTAAAGAAAATCATTTTGAATCAATCTACCTCCAATGTGACCATGCCCCAGATGGGCAAGCTTAGCCTAGAGGATGCCAGAAGTGCCATGCCTGTACTGCGCCTATACTTTCTAGCCAATGTTGCAGACTACCTATATTGCGGTCAAAGTCTTGGGTGTAGCCTCTATGCTAGAAGGAGACACCTTAGACTGGTTTGATAAAGCCACTACTGACAATGTAGAATTTTTCTTGGGCTATGTCTAATTTGAGGCCAAACTAATGATCAATAGTGATGACCAAAATACCAGACACTTTGCCTTCATGACCCTATTGAAGTTCAAGCAAAACAGCCACCCCCTCCAAACCTATGTAGAAGATTTAATCAAACTACAGGCTTGTGCCATTCTGAACAACAAAATAGCTGCTATCTTATTCAGAAAGGGCAAGAACCCTGGCTTAAAGGACCTCCTCAAACACCGTCCCCACATTTGATTTAGAATAACTGATTTTACTCTGCCGCGGGCTAAGTTGGAACCAAGAGACTCATAGCGCCACACCCCATGGACCCCAAGTGGCCAGAATCCCTAATGAAACCAGACCAGCCATGAGACCTGACAAGCTGTAACAACACTATAGAGAAGTGTTGTGCTTCCACTGCCACAAAGCAGGGTGTTTTGAATGCCGCTATTCACACTGTTTTGATTTTGCCTTTCTGTGGTTATTTTGAAGACAAATTGCTCTATTTTGCTTTTGCCCTTCAAAATGGGTCTGTTTATGAACTGGGAAATTCAGTTGTTCAGTTTCCTGATTTTGCGCAACTCACTTGCCCCACTCATGCTTGTGGCAAGTGATCATACTGTCCTGGAATTGTTTTGTGGTATCAAAACCACTATATATTCTATTTCTTATTCATCAATAAAAATTTAGTTCTATTCACATTTTTGTCTTTGTGCCTCCCAGTACTTTGGCGCCTCTCTCTAGCCACAACTAGTAGAGATTATTCCATCAGAGCCACAAGGTAATCCAATAAAATTCCCTGCAACTAACTAAGACTTAGTACAAATCCATTCCTAAGGTTAGGATTCCTGTTGTGTGTCTGTGCCGCACCTCAGAACACAACAAAGGGCATCAGACCAGAGCCTGCCCTAGAAAAAAACCAAACTTCAGGCTCCCTTTCCCAATTAAACACTACTTCCCAGTCTTATAATTATATCATAGTGACCCTAAAAGTAGGAAACAAAGTATTCCACAAAAAGGCTTTCTTAGATATAAGAGACAATGGAAGTTTCATTGACCCCCCACTGGCATCTAAGCTAGGGCTCACCCCCTTCAGATAACCAGCTCCAAGTCACCATGGGAAATGTATCAATAGACATAGGCTAAGAATGTAACCAACATCTAGAGATAAAAATTGGACAAAACAACTACCCTTTGTCTGTTATTCTGTTAAAGAGATTACCACACCCCTTGATACTAGGAAACTACTGGGCTGATAAGCATGGAGTGATTATGAAATATTGTGACCAAACTATGACCATGGGAAAAGGGTAAGCCACAGAAACCATGTCTATCCTGTTAAGCCTTCTCTTGGTGCCCCCTAAAAAACTCATGACCATGCAGTTGGACCCTTGCTCAGGAGAATTGCCCAAAGCCCTTGAGAAATGGGCCAGCATGTTCATCAAAGTAGCCACAACTAAACTACCTGAGCCCTCTATCTACAACCACACAATTGAACTACTTTCTGAGACTCAACCTAGATTTGGCCCCATTTATAGTTGCAATCAAAAGAAACAGGTAGCCCTTAAAGTGTACATTAAAGATATGATCAAAAAAGGTTTATCTGTAATTTTAAAGGCTCTTGACAATCAACATGGAGTCAGTTTGTAGACAAGGGCTAATTTGGCTGAAATAAAGACTCAATGCTTAAATTTAGAGAAGGATAGTGGCCTAAAACAGGTAAATGTTTGATAAGGAGAGGCAATATCCAGGGGAGATCCCTATATGGTGCTCTAAAATATAAATTTGTGGCTGCTAGAAAAGGATGAGTTGAGGTAGCTCTGAGATCTTTTGTCCATCTGTGAAAGGACTGAAGTTGGCAAACCTTACCTAGTTTGGGGGTAAGGTTTCCCTGTCTATGTCTTCCTGGTAGCTTTGAAAAGGTCTTGAAGTCACCAGAGAGGCATGAATATTCCCAGAAACTTTATCAAGGTAGTTGTCTGGGGAAGCAGCTTCAGAAATTGATAATTGATAGGTTTCTGGGAAGCAAAGTTGGTTACTTTGCGACTGAAAGCTCAAGCTCACCACTTAATTGATTAAAAACAACTTCAAAGACATGAGGATTTTCTGTGGTTGATGGCCTAAAGTGGTGGTCACTGATGAGGGCCTAGTCAAATGCTAACTCACTTGTGGAGATTTATTGCCTGAGTCTGAGGTGTTATTAATGGAGACTACAGAGAAGGACAGAAACTTAGTGGTTCATACAGAGAAGAAACAGAGAAGAAACCTGGGTGATTCATGTGGAGAAAGAACAGAGAAGGAACAGGTGTGATTGAACCAGAGAAGAACTTTCAGAAGGAATTGAAGATGGCAGAGAAGGAATAGCATAAGAGGAATGAAAAGGTTTCCAAAGGAGAAGATGACAGAGAAGAACTAGAAGAAGGAGCAAAAGAAATGAGAAAAGGTCATTGGAAGAAGACTAGGAGTTGAGAAGAAAAAGACTTGTAAAGTTAAGGATAGAAAAGAAAAGAAGTAAAAAGAAAGGGATAATTTAAAAAAGAATTAAATGATATAAAGAAAAGAAAGAAGCAGTAGAAAAAATAGACTGTGAATTTCTTAAGAGTCAATTGAGTGAGAGTAAGCAGGAGCAGACAGAAACAGTACAGAAAACTTTGAGGACAAGGGCTGGAGTTTTGCCAAAATAACAGAAGAGAGCGTGAAGCAAGCAAAAGGCAGTTTCAAATTTCTCCAAGGGGAGAAAACACGGAGCCAAGGTTTACCCAGAGCAATAAAACACCAGGTTTGAACCAGGGTCAAGACTAAGTTATCTGGAGAAACGTTTTGGCAAAATCTCTCAATCCAGACATTTGATTAGCTGTATGAAAAAGTCTATTTGATCAGTGTGCACATTAGTTAAACAGAAAGAAAAGAGCCTAAAAAATGAGGGAATAAACCAGGAAAAGCTGGGGTTTGATTGACTGAAGTAAGTAAAGAAGTTTAATGTATTATAGAGCAAGAAAAACAGGATAGTTTAAGCCTGGAAAAATCAAGAATCCAAAAGGAAATATACTGAAAGAAGTAACTATAAAAAGGAGAACAGTTTGAAGCAAGACAGGGATTAAAAACAGTGGATTACAAAGGCCACAAAGACAGAACAAGGAGCTGAAGACAAGGATAAAGAATCAGGAGCCCAAGGTAAAAGTCCAGGAGCCCAGGAGTAAGGAGCAGGATCCTAAATAAGAAGCAGGGGCTCATGATAAAGATGTAGGAGCCAAAGACCAAGTACAAGGAGTCCAAGAGATTGTTAGATGACTCCAAGTATTGTCAAAACCCTATTATTTTTTATACACCAGGGCCATATAACAGAAGGTTTCTAAGAGAATCTTCCTTCTGAAAGGAAATAAACGCCTATTTTGACCCCTACACATATTTACAAGCTGTGAATTAATTTCCATGAGTGAATTACCTAATGTCAAGATTTCTGGGTCTTGAAGAAAGATATTTATTATTTGTCATTTGTAATAGGGTTATTGATAGGAGATTGTATGGCAAAAATCTTTAGCTACCAGTTGGGTATAGGATAAAGCTACAGCCTAGCAGTGTCCTGTTAGTCCATAGGAGAAAATACACTGGGTCTGCAAGTAGACAGCAAGGCGCTCTTCTTGGATACTTATGACTACTAGGTGTTGGCTAGTAGTAATACACTGATAGAGATTTATAATATCTATCCTTAAGGGTGAATATTCTTCTCAATCTCTAATAAGGAGAGCACCTTTTATAGGGAGGATAAGACCTCTTTTTCCAGATTGTTATATGACAAATCTAACTCTTACTAGTCAGTCTATCTGTTCCCCAGACTGCTAGTTTCAGCCCCCAGAGTTAGGAAGCCATACTGGTCTGGCATGGGACTTCAATTAATTATTGGACCCCAACCTATTATAACAGGGTCTTGGCAGAATATTGTCTAAAATTCATGCATATGCAGGATTTAGTTACCCTGTGTTGCAGATCCTTAATGGATTAGACGTTAAGTTGTCCACCTAGGGATTAAGCAACAGAACAATTGCACAATTGCTTTATTGCATCCTGATTTTACTAAGGATAAAGAAGTTTAAAACGCCTCTAAAACAGGTGTTCAAAGCGCCTTTCAAATGCGCATAAGGCACAGGCTTTACTTCCAAGGCTCATAATAGAACAACAAAGTTATTGCCACCTGCCTCCTTAAGGAAAGCTGTGTGAAACTGGTCAATCTTGCGCAGGACTTTCTTCTATGCCAATCTACTCTCCTCCATTAGGGAAGTCCTTCTGTCTGTGCTTCCCTTCCCCTGGTGAAAATTCCCCCGCCTCCCACTATATAGATGTAACACTATCACAATAAACACTAGTTTTGTCTTTACACCTTTATATTCTTCTGTCCTTTTACAGGCTGCCACTATACCATCAACAGGTATAGTAATAAGAATTAAGTTGCTAACTAACTGTTTGTATAAATTAGCAACCCTTTACTACTAGCCTTACAACTTGGCACTCATGTCTTTCAACACCACCAGCCCCCACCCACGCAGTCATTTCAATGAGGATGTAAATTCACTGCCACCTCTGGCATTGGATTGCACAATCTTCCCCTGCTGCACCAAGAAAGGCCCAAAAATACCAGCAAAACCCCTTCATTTTTTAGAGGATTTAGCACACACAGTAGATGAGAGGTTTGTGTTAGCCTACCCCGCAAATACCTTGCCTTTGGTTGCTCCCTCCTGGAAAGAAACACTGGTTAATTTAGACTACTTATTAGCCTGGTGTTGCCAACTTTTAAAAACCATTAGAGCTAGCCAATCAAAGGTTTCCAAATTGACGCTCAACAACTCAATTAAACTCCAAATGCCTGGGACTTTTTCCAGCCAATCAGATCCAACTGCGGAAATAAGAGTGAAACTCTCTAGTCCCCCTGGCCCTATCCAGCAAAGTTTTTCTTCTAGCCAATTGAATCCAGAGCCAAATGTCATGTGATTCACATTTACTTGCAACCCATTCCTTTTAATGCAGCAAGGGGACTGAAAGTCCCCTGCTTGTCTATTTTCCAAATTTATTAAAGTTTTGGTTCCTGTTGCACTTGGTTTTAATTTTCATAGTTATGGTTGGACCTCAGTTTGAGTTCCCATCATCTAGAAATTTTAAAAGTGTTAGTTGTTACTATAACTCTTACCTTCCACCACCCTGCTTCAAACTTGATCCCTCTTCTTGGACTCTTAGAACAGACTCCAGCATATAGCTGTTTGTGTTTTTGCTTTTGCTTCCAACGTTTACCCTCAAAACAAAGTTTGTTAGTTAATTTCAATATAAAATTCTACTTTTAATTTAATTTTCTCTTAAAACTTTTTATTTTTGAGCCCATTTTTGTTTCAATTGTCCCCAAGGCACCTGGGTATACCACCAAGCCCTTCTGAAGTCCCCCCTGTTACTTCCTACCTGTTCTCTTGTCTGTGGGTGCTCCTGGTAGCCTAAATTTTATTATTTTATTCCAAAACAAAACCATTCACCTTACCCAAATTTTGAGGAGAACACAACTATGATACCCCCTGTTATTAAATTTGTGGTATTTTCCTTGGCCCTGTTTTTACTGCTCTTATGGTCTACCTCCCCAGACTTGTAGGGGAAAATATCCTCTTCTGTCTGGCTTGTGGGTGAAGATCCTTCCAGTCTCTGGGATTTTCCCAGTGGTCTTCTCTTTTATGGAGAGGCTGTGGTTAAGAGCTTGACATGCAACAACTTGGATCTGGGTATTGTTGATCACACACATTATCTGCCTCTGAGGTGGATGTGTCTCCCATGCCTCCCCTCCCCAGTTTGGTCAAGAGTGATTCTGTACCACTTGTGGTCTCTGAGTTGTTCCCTCTCACTCCCACCCGCACCCCTTGGTTGCTCACCGGACTGATATTGATGAGGTTGAACAATTATTTCCCTCAAATGTCCCCAATGTCCTCCTTGTGGTCCCCTCTTTGAGCAGCTGTCCCAGTCCTCAATGGGCGGCATCCTGGTGGTTTGTTTCACCGGGATGGGAGCCAAACTTAGTTAGTTTAGCCTCCCTCTCTCACAGAGGAGGGAGGAATGCCCCTGGCCTAGTCTCCTGACACTGCTTCTCCTTACCACCAGGCACCAGCCTTTACTGCTGCTAATGCCCATGCTGGGGAAAGAGAAGGCGTTTCCTATGGCCTGCCCAACCTTAGCCACTTCATGCCAGAACATCAACGCCCCAAGGCTATTGTTTTTGGTCAACCACTGCTTCTACAAGCCCCTGCTCCTTTGGAGCTGGACGCCAACTCTTCACCTTCTGAGGACGCCATCTGTAGTGCCATACACACCATGGATGCTGGTGCTGCTGGCAATGGTGCTTTCTCCAACCACCTGGCCATTCAGCAGCCTTCTACTGAAAACTCCTTGGTTTGCTTTCAGAATCTCTCCCATGTCAACCCTGACCAGCTCCATTGTGACCTCTGTGCTTTCAAACATATCAAGGAATACCTACAAAAATTCACCCATCCTGCCGTATGCCACAACCAAATGCACCTGGCCACATCCAAAGCCTAGTGCATGACCAGGGAATACTAGTATCTAACCAACAGACGTTCCTCCAGGTTCTGTACTCTGAGCTTGGCAATAATTTCACCACCGTCAAACAGTATCTTGCCAAAGTTACCAACGCCCAGAACACCATGCTCCACTGGGTTGATGCCATCAAAAAGGGTATAGCTAAGCTAGTTCCAGTGCATGTGGTACAGAATCTCACCCATCAGGGTGTAGACACCAATTGGATTAGTGTAGTTACAAACCACATGCTTGAGACTGGCCCCAAGGTTCAAAGCCTGACTCATGAGGTGGAAGTATTAGCCCGCCGCCTTGCCACCATTCCCTTGTTTACCCCCACATCTGCTGCCACAGATAACTCCCCCTCCAGCCACCTTCTTGGTTGAGACATTCTTGAGCTCTTCAATCACTACAAGAAGATGCAGGCAGAATCAGTCCAGCAGAACGCTGATCTTGCCTTCCTGTTTGATGGCTACAACACTGTGTCAGAGCTTCAGGATTGTCTCAAACTTTGCCAATCACATGACAGAGTCAATAGCCAGACTCAAGTAAGGAAGGACAAGGAAGTGATAGCCTTGCTTCAAGTCTAGCTTGCCACCCATGAAAAGCGCATCATCTCTCTGAAAAATGACTTGGATATCACCTGTAAGGAGAACAAGGTCTATCAAGATGAGCTGGACAAGCAGCAACTTCTCCTGGACGCCTTCCAGAGCCAACTGGATAGGATGGACAGTAAGATTATGGCCGTCAGCTTACAGTCTATGTCCATCAACTCCAAGAGTCACCAAAGCCCACAGAGGTCCTCCAGTCCTGAGTTCAATCACAGCTATGAAAGCAATAATGACCACACTTGGTTGGCTCCCAACATTGTACAAGTATTAGAGCCAGTATCGGAGTCCAAGGATGACATCCTGGCCACCCCTGAAGCTTCTGGAGATGCTCAAGATAGAGAAGGAAACATAAAGTCAAGCAAGAGGAAAATTATCATTGCGCCTCTGAGGCTAGGTTTGCCGCCTCTACACTTAGTTGTTCCTGTCTCACCCGCTCTCCAGTGAGGATCACACCTGCCCCCCTCCAACATGGCTCCAACAACTTCAAGCCCATCAATCTACCCAATTTTGACCTCAAGAGCATGTGGTCATGTTCTTATGTCTGTATCAGAACTCCATGTATGGTGCAGACAATGCCATGAGGGACTCCACAATTATCAACTGTTTGGACGCCAAGACTCAAACTATTATCTTGCCGCATCTCCCTGAGAATGGCTGGACCTTTGCCAACGTCTCCAGTGCCTTGACAGAAGAATTTGGTAGCCAAGAAGCACTTCTTGGTTGCAAGATGGACTTTGCTGACACCAAGTTAAAGGTGGGGAAACCCTAGAAGACTTCACTTCTAGGTTCTACCTTGAAGCTCAAACCCTGTTGTCTATGAGTGCTGTGAAGTTTATTGATGTGCAGTCGGCACTCCTTAATGCTGTACACATCAACCGGGAACTAACTCTGGCTCTTAAGTTGGGCATTTACAACGCCTGCACCGTGCCAGACCTGATTTGCCTCCTACACAACTATAAGGAGGAGTTTGAAGTCCCTCTTTCTGAAGGCTGCCCTTGCCAGCAAGCTGAGTATAGACCCCACGTGGCTGTGGAGATGCCCAAGCCTTCTGACAAGGTTGGACCTGCTCTAGTCAACAACGCCCCCGTACTTGCTTCAAATGTGATATGGCTGGCCACTTCTCTTGGGAATGTAAGAATCCACGCCAAAAGGTCCACCATGTAGGCATGGAGGACACTCAGGAAGACTACTCTAAGGACGCTGATATTGAAGAGGACAATGAGGACCAGTCAAAAACTACTAAGCAGCCTGGACAAGGAGAAATCCTGTGCTGCCTTTGTAATTTTGACACCCTCATCTCCCCCATATCACTTCCCCCAACAAACCTGCTCAGAGGCCTGCAGCTTTACCATCCTCTGAGGCAAACCCTAAGGATGAATCCTCTCTGATTGACTTTGACTCCCAACTAATACATGGGGATGCTGAATCCAAAGGAGTTCAAGATTATCTTCTACATTGAGTCCTCACTGTTAAAACTCAAACTCATCAGACTACACTTTGCCCTGAGGTGGTTATCCCCCAAATAGCTTGGAGAACAGTGTCCTTACCCTATGCCAAACAACTGGCTCAACCAGGTGTTGAAGTCACCCATGAGGAGAACAGCGCTGAAAAAATAGCCAAGCTTCTTTGTACAGTAAACTTCTCAGCACTGCTAGAATCCCTCAAGGAAGTAAGCCCAGATGTGGGAGCTGCCATGGATACCTTCCTGGAGAAGCTCAAAGGACTAAGCGTACACCAGGTCTCTAAGATTGTGGAGATCAGAGAGGACCACCAGGATTGTACCTATATCAACCTGGTAGTGAACAAGACTCATGTCTAGGCCATACTGGATACTGATACTCCTGGGAACATTATATCCTCACAGCTGGTTAAGAAGCTTAAGCTGGCGCCAGACTTGACCTACCATGAATATTTCAGTACTGCTGGGCCACAGAACACTAGAGCAAAAGGAGCCTACTCTTCTCTCCCTCTTTGCTTTGGAAAGCTAATGGTCACTGCTCCTGCTATAGTTCTTGAAAACAACAGCTATGACATTCTTATTGGGACTAGCTTCATGGTTCAATATGGCACTGTGATTAACCACGGAGACCATACATTTGGAATATTGGGCCACTCCATACCCATGTTCTTCCATGGCAATTGACTGTCTGACCTGCCCTTACGCCATCTGAACTATATCAATCTGGAGTACACCAATGGAGAGCTTCCAGTTGCTTATACGCTACGTAGTAAGAAGGTCAAGGTGCTACCTCTCTCAATTGGGGAAGCCAAGGGTATCCCATTCTACACCTCCTGTAATGTGACTATCCCACCTGGCTCTCAGGTGATCCAAAATACAGGCCTCTTTCTGGCTCTACAGGCTGGCACTCATGGAGAAATCTTTGGCATCACTAATGCCTCTAGACTAGAACCATGGATTGAACCAGGCATCCTCATGCCAAGTGAGAAGGAGGTACTCATACTCTTGGCCAATATGAGTTGTGAAGCTATGATTGTCTCCAAAAACCAACTTCTGGCTTGTATACAACTGGAAGAGATGACAACATGCAGGAAACCACTCCCTTCCCAGACTTCTCTGAGTTGGGTCTACCCTGTGAGCAACCACTGGTGCTATTGATCATAAGCTGCAACTCCCTATCTGGACTCTCTGAAGAGCAGAAGGATCAAGATATGGATCTCTTTGCCCAATATAAGGATGTTTTTGCCAAGGATGATTATGAACTGGGCAAGGCTGCAGATGTTGCTCATCATATTGATACCCAAGGCAGTCCACCTACCTGTTCCAGAACTATACGGTGCAGTCAAGACAATCATGCCATAGCTAACAAGGAGCTTCAGAAGCTATTGGGATCTGGCTTAATGGTCCCTAGTAAAAGCCCTTGGGATTCCCATCTCCTGATTATCAAAAAGAAGGATGATAGCAACTGTGTGGTGATTGACTACTGCTGGCTGAATGCTGTTACCAAGAAGGATTTATATCCCCTCCCTTGTATTGACAATACCTTGGATCAACTGGGTGGCACCAAGTTCTTCAGCGCCATGGAAATTATCAATGGGTACTGGCAGATTGATCTACCCCCTGCTGATCAAGAAAAATTTGCAATCATCACTGACCAAGGGATATTCCAACCCACAAGGATGCCTCAAGGTCTTTCCAATGCCCTGGCTACCTTCCAGCGGGCATGGATGGAGTGATGGGCGACCTCAAACTCACCAGTGTCTTGGTCTACCTGGATGACATTAATGTGTTCTCCCAAACCATTAATGATCACCTACAACACTTTGAGGAAGTCTTACAGAGGTTACTTGCAGCCAATCTCAAGCTCAAGTCACGCAAATGCAACTTCTTTAAGGAGTACCTTGAGTTCTTGGGGTTCATCATTAGCAAAGATGGATTCCGCCCTGTACCTCTGAAGGTGGAAGCTATTGAGAAAATGCAGATTCCAGCCAATAAGCAGGACATGCAGGTCTTCCTGGGGATGATTGGGTACTACTGCTGCTTCATCTTCAACTTTGCATCTCTGGGCAACCCCCTTTTTCAGCTTTGCAAGCTGATAAGGAATTCTTCTGGAGCCCAGCGTGCCAATCTGCCTTCAATACTCTCAAGGGAACACTGACTGCAGCCCCCGTACTGGCCTACCCTGACTTTGCCAAGCCGTTTCTGGTTCATACAAATGCTAATCTAACTGCAATTGGGGGTGTTCTCTCCCAACTGGACTCCAAAGGACTTGAACACCCTGTTGGATATTGCTCATGTACGCTTAATGTTCACAAGAGGAACTACACTATCACCAAACAAGAGTGTTTGGCTGAAATATACTCCTACCAACATTTAAGAGTCTATCTCCATGGGGTACATTTCACAGTTGTAACAGACCATGCCTCCTTGCAATGACTGAAGACCCTCAAGGATCCTGAAGGATGTCTGGCGCGTTGGGCCATTAAACTTCAGGCTTATGACTATGAAATAATTCATCAAGCTGGAGCAGTCCATCAGAATACTGACTGTCTTTCCTGTCTTCCCACTGTTGCCTTAGTATCCCCCATGACTGACATTCTCTATGACAAGCTTATGGAGGATCCTTATTTGTGGGGAGAGGAGCTGGTAGAGATACAGAGGGCTCTTGAGAAGTTAGCTGCTGATACCAGGGTCTCAAAAGGACAACTCATGAAGCTTTGTGGAGACTATTGGCTACCCTACATGTGCCCATCCATACACATGGACTCAGTGGTGGCCGCTCACAAGACTACTGGCCATGGTGGCATACAGAAGACGTTAGCACTGCTACAGCAGAACTGCTTCTTGAAAGGAATGCACACTGACGTAGTAGATATACTAGCCACCTGTCATGACTGCAACATTGAGAGACCTAAGGTTGCTAAGTTCCAACACATACTTGTACGCCCTGGGTTTTTCTTCCACACTGTATTCATTGACGTAGTGGGCCCCCTGCCAGCTACCAACAGTCACAACAAGTTCATCATTGTGGCTGTTAACCATCTGAATAAATGGGTAGAGGCCAAGGTAATTCCCAATCAATCTGCACTGGTGACAGCCACATTCATCCTGGAGAATATCATATACAAACATGGTTGCCCCCAGATTCTGCTGACAGACAATGGTACCAACTTCACCAGTTATATAATCCCCTGCCTCAACCAACTGATGGGAATTTGTGGGACACTATCCACTCCTTATCACCCACAGACAAATGGCATGGTAGAGCGCACTAATGGGAGCCTGGTCCAGATACTCTGGAAGCTCAGTCACCAACATGAGACTGAATGGGATACCTTCCTTCCTGCAGCCACCTTTGCATACAACATTGGGTACCATCAGGCCACTAACAAGACGCCCTTCCAACTGCTCTACGGCCGGCAACCAGGACTTCCTCCTTTACTATATTCCTTGGTAAAGCCCAGCCTGGCTGTGTCCCCAGAGGCGTACCTCAACAAGCTGGTTCAAACCCTTATTTGCTTGCAATCAGAGGCCTACACCATAAACTTAAACCATAAGTTGCAGGACCTAGAACAAGCTGCATCCAAATGCACCACCTTACCCACTTACCTGGTAGGAGACTCAGTCTACTTCTTCAGCAATAGAGGGTACAGCCGCACATCTAAACTTGCCTCCCTTTGGCAAGGCCCAGTTCAAGTTATCCAGAAGACTGACCCCAACTCCTACACCCTTAAGGAGCCCCATTCTGGGTAATTGATCACTATAGTAAACGCTCAGTATATGTGTGCTGCTCCTAGTGACCAAGAGCAAGCCCCAATGAGGACAATAACCCAAAAAAAAGCCTAATTGAAAAATTTCATGGGTTGTTGTCCTGTTTGCAATAGTGTTGCATCAAAGTATGAGGAATAAGAATAGCAAACAAGGTGTTTATTGGAGACTGAAAAGACTCTTCCAGTACTGCACCAACTGTTCTACCACTTGAATAGCAGCCAAGAAACACAACTGGTTGCCTACAGATCCGCAAAGCCAATGACCAAGGATTAGGCAACAAACCATCACCAAGCAAGATACACAATTGACCCCAATGTCCACAAGAAAGGTGACCCCCAAGAAGATACAGTCCCACAGATGACTCTCACAAAGAGCATACTCTACTGGGACCTGACCACCCACCCCGTAGAATAAAGACAAGGTCTACTCAAGGAAGACTCCCATGTTCTCCTCCCGCTTGGTATCACAGCAGTTGGTTCCTCAAAGAACAAGGTTGCCAGCCATCACCATTGGTACCAGATGAGCAGTCCCCTCCACTGTGTATGACTTCAACACTTCCTGGAAGGCTTGTCAAAGACGTTGCTCAAAGTTGTCAGAGGTTTTTCAACTGACTGGTTGAGCCTCAGTAACCCCAGGTGCTGCCCAAGCAAAGGACTGACTTGACTATGCTGGATACTGTCCCCTGCTGCAAGACCAAGAGCACTTGACCCTCAAATTGGAATTCCTTCAACTGAGCCTTCAAGTACTCTTCTGTTGCTTGCATGGAGAACCGCCAATAAATGCTGTTACCCTTCTGCAACCCAGTTCCCGTCACCTCCCTGGGCTTGCTCAAGGCTAGGAACAATACAGAAAATAATGGGTCTGTCTTCACTAAGGCCAGCCAAGAAACCAGTAGCTGATCTAGCTGAATCCCCAAATCCAGATAGCTGTCATTCACATTATACAAGACTACCTGTTTCTTAATGGCCTTATCTACCTCCACCACCCTGGTCGGCCAAGGTCTCTTAGGAATTACCGCTTGCACCTTCTTCAAGACTCTTCTTGTGACTCTTCTAGAGTGACTGCTCATCATAGCCGTCACTTTGAGACACCAGCCATTTTTAACCCTGTTGTCTAATTCAGTGGAGGGAAATGTTGCAGATCCTGATTGGATTAGACGTTAAGTTGTCCACCTAGGGATTAAGCAATAGAACATTCACATGATTGCTTTATTGCATCCTGATTTTACTAAGGATAAAGACGTTTAAAACGCCTCTAAAACAGGTGTTCAAAGCGCCTTTTGAATGTGCATAAGGCACAGGCTTTACTTCCAAGGCTAATAATAGAACAACAAAGTTATTGCCACCTTCCTCCTTAAGGAAAGCCGCATGAAACCAGTTTTTCTCTTGCGTGGGACTTTCTGCTGTGCCAATCCACTCTCCTCCATTAGGGAAGTCCTTCTGTCTGTGCCTTCCTTCCCCTGGTGGAAATTCCCCCACCTCCCACTATATAAGTGCAACACTATCACAATAAACACTAGTTTTGTCTTTACACCTTTATATTCTTCTGTTCTTTTACAGGCTGCCACTATACCATCAACAGGTATAGTAATAAGAATTAGGTCCCTGACTAACTGTTTGTAGAAATTAGCAACCCTTTGCTGCTAGCCTTACAACACCCTGTCATGGGTTTTTGAATTCCACATTGTTCTTCTAAAAGACTTTCCATATTAGGGGTGTGTTATTATTAGAGTCCAGGCACAAATGTTTGACAGAGGCACACTCTGTAAGCATATTCAGGAATCATCAGATTATTGGCAGAGTCATGTTTTTGCAATCATATTCAAGAATCATTGAGCTTAATGGCTTAGATTTGAACCAATGAGAAGTCCAGAAGTGAATCAAGATCAATATTTGGGGTAATTATTAGTATCCTGATTACCCAAAGCTATGATTGGGATAAGCTAATACTTCTTGAAGCTTGCCGGCTTCTTGGATTTTGGCTGTATGGAGCCAATCAACAAGGGGAATGATGGTAAAGTCTACCATATTATTCCAAAGTCCTGACACCTAACATATTCTACTCTATTCAAGGGGAAGATGATACTTATTGCTAAAGTTTTCAAAAGTTTACTACTAGTAAAACTTCAAGGGAGGAGTGGGAAAGGTTGACTAGACATGTTGAGATGATAGACAGAGGTAGAGAATTCATTGGGTTTGAGTTCACTGGACTCTTGAAAGACTGGTATCAGCCCACAGAAGGTTTGGCCCCAGATGAGGTTCAGGTGCATGGAGGAGATGCTTTACTAGTAGTAGGAAAAGTTCTGTAAGAATTGGCTGTGATGCAAGCCAAGTACAAACTCCAACTTAGCCAGATGCCCCAACTAGGGAATGACAACCCCATCCAGCCAGTCCCTGGCTTTGACCCAGGGCATCCCATGGTGATCAAAGAGCTGGAACACCACAGGCCCTATGTTTCTCTCACCTATTATTTGTCGGGAAGAAAGATGAAGGAACAAGACCTTGCATAAACTACCAGAAGCTGAACAAAATCACGGTAAAAATTGATACCCCATACCAAATGTGGATAACCTTTTCAACATACTGACTTGGGCACAAGTATACTCTAAGATTTACCTCTGAGACGCTTTCAACCAAATTCATATCAAAGAAGACAAAAAATACAAGACTGCATTCAAGATCAGGAATGGACTTTACAAATACCTGGTTATGCCTTTTGGGGTATGCAACGCCTATAGCACCTTCTGGAGGATGATCAACTCAGTCCCAGGCAAATACCTAGACCAATTTTGTGTGATGTACCTTGAGAATATTTTTATATACAGTAAAAAGTATGAAGAACATCTCTGTCACTTAGAACTTATCTTGGAGAAAGTAGCGGCAGCTAAACTCCATGTCAAACTAAAAAAATGTGAGTTCTTTTAACCTGAATTAGAATTCTTGGGCTACATGGTAAAAACTGGTAGATTTTTCATAGCCCAAGACAAAGTAGGTGCAGTCACAGCATGGCCCTCCTCCACCTGTCAGAAAGATGTTAGAAGTTTCTTGGGTCTTGCAGAATACTGTATAGATTTCATAAAACTATTTTACCTGATTACCCTGCCCCTGAACTGCCTTTGCTTGGAAAAGGTCTCATTTGAGTGGACCCCAGAAGTTACCTCTTTATTTGATGCCCTGAAGACATCCTTTACCTCTGCGCCTGTCCTGACTATGCCTGACCACACCAAACCATTTATCTTGGAAGCCAACACCTCAGAATTTGCCCTGAGAGGGGTGCTTCTTCAGGAAGAAGGGGATGTTATGCTACATTCTGTAGCATATTATTCCAAAAAGAGAATTCCTGCTAAAAAAACTACTCAATCTATGACAAGGAAATGCTTGCAACAATAAAGACTTTGAAGCACTGGCGCAGATACCTATGTGGCGCCAAACATCTGGTAAAGGTCCTGTCAGACCACCAGAACTTGGTTTACTTCTTCAAACCATGTCAGCTTAATCAACAACAAGCACAATGGGTTCTGGAACTGGCAGACTACATACTAGAGATTGAATATAAATCTGGTAAAGTAGACATTGTCCCATACACCCTAAGTAGGAGAGCCAACCTGATCTTGTCCTCCACCAAGTTGAGAGAACACAACACCCACACCTTGTTGGATATAACCATCAGAAAAATACAACTTGGCTACTTGAAGATTATTGCAAAGAAATTGGATATATTAGAAGCCCAGGAAAAGGATCCCAATCCTGATACCAAGACCATGATCTTGGAACTCTCCACGCAACTAGACAGCCCACTGTACAAAAGAGGCTACTAACTAAAGGGAACTTCTTTAATGTTTTAAGGGAGAATCTACATACCTGAAGGAACAGCACAAATTTCCATCCTAAAGGACTATCACAGCTCAGAACTAGCTGGACACCCAGGCTGCCATGAAACCCTTCAAAGTATCAAAAGGAACTAGCTGTGACCCAAGATAGACACAGATATGATCAAATACATTGAGGGTGGTGAAACATGCAGGCTTACCAAAACAAGACATCCTAAACCAGAAGGCCTCCTCTACCCCTTTGACATTCTATCAGGACCCTGGAAGTTGGTGTCCATGGACTACATAGCTTAACTCCCCCTCCAAAAATTACAGCACAATACTAGTAATGGTGGATCGATTCACCAAAATGGCTTACTTTGTCCCCAAAAGTACCTACTGCACTTCCACTTTCATAACCAAATACTCATCCAACATGGAATCCTGGAAGAAATAGTGACAGACTGAGGATTATAATTCATGTCACACTACTGGGCGCAAGTGATGAAAGACCTAGGAATAAAAAGATGTGTGTCCACTTTGTACCATCCCCAGATTGACAGCCAAACAGAATAAGTTAACCAGATTTTAGAACAGTACCTATGAAGCTACACAAAAGCCAATCAAGACAGTTGGGCAGACCTATTATCCACAGCCCAGTATACAGGCAACAGCAAAGATCACACGTCCACAGGGATGTCTCCTTTCAAAGCCAATTACGTTTTTACCCTACTTAGGACCCCAAGATTGGCAACCAAGAGTCTAATAAAGCAGATAGAACTTGGATACAACATATCTACAAAACCCAGATGACCTGCTTCCAAAACCTAATCCATGCAGTAAAGACCTATAAAACCTTTGCTGGCAGAAAACAAACCCCTGGTAAACTGCTAGAGATTGGTGATGAAGTCTACCTAGACTCAAGGAATGTACCCCTAAAAGTCCCATGATAGAAGTTAGCTAACCAACAAAGCAAACCCTATCAGATAATGGGCCAAGTAGGCAAAGTAGCCTATTGTCTGAAGCTACCCAAATCCTGGAAAATACATAATTTTTTCCACCAATCCTTACTGTTCAAAAAGGATGCAACCTCCCTGCATCACCAGAAACTAAAAACTGCATCTCTTCTCATCATGGTAGTGAGATCCATCAAACACAAAGTAGAATATATACACAGAGACTGTACCTGCTACTACAAACCACAGTACTATGTCAAATGATTAGGATACCCACTCAAGGAAATCACCTGGGAATCAGCTGAAAACCTTGCCAATGTAGTCAAAGTTGTCTGCCAGTATTGGGAAAAGAAGAGATCCAAATCTGGCATAGAAGAGGATAATGTTACAAATGTAACAAGTTCAAAGCCCTGGGCAAGAATTGAACCTGCGCTCTGCCGCCAGGCGGGGTGAGCAAGTAGCAGGGATTTTCTCACACCTGGATTTGCTTCAAAAAGCAAAAATCCAGGTGCAGGGATCAATCCTGCCCTAGCCACATTTTTAGGGCCTGTCATGGGCCCCAAAAGCTATGCCCAAGCCTTGGTGGGTTTGGCTGGGCCTGAAAAGGCTAAGTTTAGCTTCCCAGGGCTCCCAGTTTAAGCCCACCCTCCTTTTTGTAATTTGGAGTTCCCAATTGGGAACCTATTTTTCAATTAAGTTCTCCAGCCTCAGAAATGCCTGTCAAGCCAGTCCAAAAATAGTAATCAGATTGAAAATGACCCCATGACACCTTCAGCCAACCCTGCCAGAACCAATGACCAATCAAGAAAAGATAGACCACCAGCAAGCCAAGCAGATGTTCCTGAAGACCCCAAAAATAATGATAAAATAGCCAACCAACCAGCAGAATTTGAGATTCCAAACCCTGAAAACCAGATAGAACAAGAAGAATACCCAGAGGCACCTGCATGTGAATGACTATATAAGCCAAAAGCACCAGAAAAATTCTGTATCATCATTATTATCAAATAAAGTTGCTATGAACCTTTGGTTCACTAATATGATTATATACCTATTTTTGATACTCTTCAATCTTCAATCAACTAGATATTAGAACTCACCCTCAGGAGTTGAACACCAAGCGCCAGCTGGAGACCCAAAAGCATTCAATTATTACTTCCCCCCAACACTCTGTTTGGCCCTGTACATTTCATAGAGTATCCACCCAATCCTGACAACAAACCCTGGGCTTTGGAATAACTGTAGTGATACACCTGCCTAGACACTCCCAAAGATACCTACCAAATTGTGTGTGACAGCAAGGAGATTACCATATATCCTTTGATATTTAACAGGAAATACAACAATCCTTCCGCCTACTTGGTCACAATGAAATCATCCTTGACACCCAAACTGTCTGTCTCAACCCCCCCACTTCTGATGCCGCTGGCCAGAATAGTCAATTCCTGAGAGTGCTATACCTGGCACTCACTGGGTTGATTTATTTTGCCTTGCCAGCAGCTGGACCCTGGGCCATGGCTGGGGAGGCCCTCTCCTATCTGGTAAAGTTAAGTCCCATCATCTGGTGGGCCATGCCTATACCTGCCTCTGCACCTCCTTCACCCAAAGGGGCATTGCAGTACTATTGATATTCTGACACGTGCCAAATTGGGTCATGTTTAATTTACCAATCATGCCAAAGGGATTTCATGAATGAAATAATTTATACAACTATAAATCAACAAGTAATCAATGAAAACCTATGTAAAAGAGCACTTTTTAAAGCCCTTTTCAATACTAAAAAATCCTAATATGTCCAAGATCAGTCAGGACTACCCATTAAGAGCCAAATTGAGATTAAATAAGCCCCCTGAATGACAAACAGTTGCATAAAATGATGTCATCAATACAACTGTGACCCATTAAATATCTGTTGGATTTGCATGTATAAGACCTCATTTGAAAGGTATTTTCATTTCCAACAGCTTTTATAAGTGATGAGCACCTGTTGAGAACCCCAATTGCCAGAAATTAGAATGAGTTCAGAACCTTGTGATTGATGAGCTGTAAGCTCATTAATGTGCACAATAATTTTCATCCCTAATTAATACTATTATTTCATCACATTTCTATAGTCACCTATAAATAAATCATTTTTGACTAGTTGATAGCTTAAGCTATCATTGAATTTAAACCCAAACTTTTACTATATATTCACTATGCTATAGGGAATGAACTCTGCTATGTCTAAAAAAGTTGGCCTTTACAGGGACAAAGGCTTAAAAGTTTGGATATAGTTGATATACAGTCATTTCACAATTACTCTCAGGAGATATTTTGGTCAAGAGGAAGGAACTAAAATGTTCATTAAATGATGGGGACATTATCATTACATAATTAGCAGCAGTAGCTCAAGGGAGTCATGCTCTCATATGGGGATCACTTTTTCAGTAAGCCCCAGTATGATGAGGTAGGAAAATCCAATTTTTCTACAATAATATGAAAGCATAGAGGGAAAAGGGGGGAGCTCTTAGTTGAAGATCTCATGGGCTTGCTTGGAAAGGCAAGTTGGTAGATTTAGCAAAGCTTTAGTATGAGAAGAGAGGCACAGAGGCAAGATCTATCTCCTGATCCAGGCGCCTGGTGAAAGAAACTGGTGCAAGCATTGGTTCTGTTGAGGCAGTAGAAATATGATCAGTTTCACAGCGCTGGCGTTGAAGCTGCAAGTACTCTCTGTTTGAAAGTACTAACAGTATGAGTTTTTAGCAATGTAATAAACTCCTGAAAAGGTAAAATGCTAAAAGTTGCATTATCTGAGAGACGTTTATTTAGAGATATCAACAAGGATAGGATTTCCTAATTCCCCAGATATATACTGCTGGGGAATTGAATTTTGACTAGTAAGTAATCCTGATTAGCTAGCTTATCACCTATCATTGTTTTCCTGACATTGAATCATCTGATTGGTTTATCAGGAGAGGAAGCACTCTGGTTTTAGGCCCTGGCGCTTTTCTCAAACCTTGCAATATTTTTATGACTTTTGGGACCAAAAACCACCTAACTTCTGAGGGAATCAACCAACTAGAATTGATTCTAACAGGTATTATTGTGTTTTTAGGTGCCTCATGGTTCAGATGTCCCCAGGGTATTGATTATAACTTTTGGGGAATAGTGGCATTAATTACTGAAACCTTATTTGATAGCCCAATTAGTAATAATGAAAGTGTTCAATTGCAAATTTGCATTCCTTTGGTTTGATTTATTTTAATGCTTTGCCAGGCTCATTTTGGGTCCTGACAGCCAGGCCCTTGGCCCATTGGGCTGACAGGCTGCAGGGGCAGGAGCCAGGGTTTGACTCTTGTCATGGGATTTGCTTTATAAATAATATCAAAACAACATTTTTGACATTAGTGGAGATAATACGAGTGGCAGGAGGCTGGTAAGGATATGTAAGTCTCAGGTATTGATATTGAACCATATTTGGGTAAAGAGAACACATGTAAGAAATTACTGTCAGGATTGAGCCCCCTCAAGCTGAAGCCAAGCATAACTCCCTAGATGATAATACTAGCCAAACCTTAGAAACTACATTGACCAATAAAAGATCAGAACAATTAATTAATGAAGGCAAAAAATTCATATCATTAGATTCATGAGTTTGAAGTCTACACTAGTGGCTAATTAAGACTCATCACCTGAGAAAAATGCAGACTGAAGCCTGCTCTCATGACCATGGCTCAAGAACAGAAGAATTTAGCACTCTTTCCAGTGATTCCAACCAATAAGCAAACAACCACCAGCAGTGCCACTTTGCTGCTCCTGAACCCAGGCGTCCTGGCCACCCAACCTCATATTTTTTAATCCTATGATGAACCTCACATAGAAAATGTAAAGTTTGGCGGCAGGGTACTATATGGTCCCATAGATCCCATGCTAAGACTTTATTGCCATTTTTAATAATAAAGCTTATGAGATATTGGTTTTCTCAATTATTGCCTTTTTTCATATTCACAATTTATCAGCTCAGAACAAGATCTCCTGGCCTGTCTGCCAGGTGCCCCATTTAGACCTGTCTGCTTTAAAGAGTACCTGCTGAAGCCTGAATACAAGGAGTACACCCTTGACAAGATCCTAGAACAAGACCCCCTGGCCCGCATAATATCAGCAACTAGATATAATAGACAAGGTCCTTGGCATATTTCCAAAACCAAGTTGTTCAGAGACAAATATAACTTCCTACCTGCATACCAGTTGGACATGGAACTGCCAGTGACCCCTAAACTGATGCCCATGTCTGCACCCAACCTCCCCCTGAACCATACCAATAAACTTTTTGGGATTGTGTACATCACCCTTTCTGGGGTGATTGATACCATAATCCTGGCTGTCATCCTGTGGCCCTTGGTGGGAAGGTCAATGTCCTACCTTACTAAGTTAGCCCAATCTTGTGGTGGACCCTGCTTGCAAAACCTGCAGTCTGTGCTGTGGTGCTCAAGAGTTCTAAGGATAGGTTGGATGTAGCTGAGCAGCAACTGAGGACACAACAGGACTAATATCTTCTTACTCAACAGAACCTCTATTTGTGGGCTCTGCAAGTAATCTAAGAATTGGAAGTTGTTGGTTATGTTTGTATGGTAAATAATTCTGTTTATTGGGGATCTCTCGGGGGTCTTTTTATAGTTAGAGGGAGAGGAGGGAAAAGAAAGGGTGATTCATGGTGACTAGGGTCTAGACTGTCAAGCACTGAGCTTATTCTTAGAGAGCTGAAACATTTTTGGGGAATATTCAGAGGGAAATGGATTAGATTGGGCAAGAAGTGAACATTTGAGCACGTTTTCTGAGGGCCAGGTGATTGCAGCAATAGTAGGGCCATCTTTGGGAAATTGAGTGTAGAATAGGGTTTCAGACTACTCTCTTTAGGGTCCATGCTTTGGTAAAAAGAGGGGCAGAAGGTCAATATACCAATTTACATAGTGGGCACAAGCAATGGGTCAATAATTGCCATATGAAAAACTCTTCCAATGGGTCACCAATCAAAGCATCTGCAGCTATCTGCAAATGCATCAATTGGCCACTAATTGCCATATAAAAAATCACTCCAATGAGTCACTCTTCAATGTATCTGTGGCTAGCCACAGGTGTGTTGATTAGTCTTTAATCAGAGATGCTTCTATATGATATGGAGGGTTACCCTTCAGCATAGAGCACAAAAAAGGGCAGAAGTTCCCCTTATACTTTTCCAAATAAAGAATCAGTCCAAATATGGCAATACTAGGGAGTGGCACCCTGCATCACATGTGCGTTCTCAGAAAACAACGGGCCAGTTGCCCAAGGTTGGCGCCCTGGCAATTAAATTCCCTTTGCAGCAGAAAATGTTGACAGTTTTGAAAACAATTTCTCAAACACAGCCAAAATTCATAAAATAATGGATAATGCAACTGCATTTAAAAGCACAAAATTGTTACTGTCAAGTAATAATAGTCATTTAGTTAACAGAGTTAGAGCAAAAGCATGCTCAATTCTTGAAAATTAATGTGTAAATCATATACACTCAAATTCAAAAACTGGAAACAAAACTATTTCTAAATATAAAACCTACATTAAAATCAAATATGACTCATGTCACAGCCCATACCAGAGTCTGTCTGGACTCCCACAGGGGAGGCAGGCCGGGCCTGGAAGGACATGTACACAATAGGTGCTATGCAAACCAGGTAGTTTAGAGCAGTGGCTAGGGGGCGCCAACTCCCAGTATGGGGCACAACTTGGTCGGCCAGCCCCAATACTGTAATATAGACAAACCCCAGCTTGCTAAAGTCCTGGGTGGGAGTTGCGTCAGGGAGAGGAGGGGCAGTTGGGATATCCTTCATTGCTGATGGCAGGTCCAGGTGATGGGGATGGAAATACTCCAGTTCAAGGGCGCAGGGCAGTTTGGCAAGGACAACAGGAGTATGGCCAGGAAGATATGGGTATGCAAGTTTGTATTGAGTAGTGGATTCATGAATGGATGCAAAGAAAATAATTAAATTTGAGCAAAAATAGACAATTCCTGCAATAAAATAATAATTTCTAGGTATAAACTCGCTTTATTAAGATGTCAACAGTGAGGAGGGCTTCTCCCCTCACTACTTATACTTACTGAAGATTCTGTGGCCTTTTGTGCCACCAGAGAACTGATGGCATTGTTTGGAGTTGGATTTACAATTTTACCCGGAATTTGCGTGCTTGGCCAAGAGGGTGAGATTTCATTGGCTGCTATAACATGAAAATTTTGAAATTTGCAGCATGGCAAGTTGCTACAGTTATTTTTAGCTTCTGCAATGAATCAATTATCTGATTGTGCAATCAAACAGTTGCGCTCCAGATGTGCCATTTCCCAATAGGTAGGTGGCCCAAATTTGATAACAGGCTTGATGCCAGGGATTTGAGGCTTGTGTGCCTCTCAAATCCCGGGCCATTTGCTAGTCAAAAGGGGGGTATTTTGCCTTGGAAAGTGCTTTGTGGGGGTTTCCACACTGCATGTTTAATCAACTCTAAGGAGGCCAGATGACTGTCCAGGGCAATCTGGGCCCTGACAACTCAGATCTATTCAGTTGACAACAACCTTAATGATATAAATCATTCATTAATTATTTAAGGCTCCTAAATCACCTCCACATTAAAGACAAACAATCAAAATAAATGATAACAGACACCAATCAATGGCCAGGGGGCCCAAAAAACCAATCAACTCTGGAAAACAACCAAGCCTTGGAAATGCTTTACATCCAAGTAAACCAGCCATGTCAGTGCAGAGTAATCAAGTTAACTGCATCCTGCCAGATACCCAAATCCTTAATTCTTTCTTTTTTGCAGGCTGCAGGCTTGAAAAACTATACTTCACCATCAAAATGTGCAGGATTTTAGGGTAAACACCATAATACTCTCCCAAACTCCCCTCAGTATTTAAACTGCAAATTCCCTCAAAAGCAAATTGCTCTAACAATTTTATCTCTTTCTCAATTCACAACAAATTCTATATTATCAAATTAACTGATTAGTAGTCAATTGTTCCTTTTCTCCAAAATTGAAGCCCCTTCCTCTTGTGTGGGGTTTCTGTTTGTTTTTGGGAACTTATCAAGCCAACATGAACTTAGAATCTCCTGAACCAACTCTGACTGATAAATATGAAGACTCCATTTGGTATCATCTTGGACCTTGTTGCTGCCATGCTCCTTAATCAAAACCATCTGCTTTCCTTCTATTGTACACCCTAGGAACCTTGGTTGGTTCTGGGTTATATCAGCGTTTACTATATGTTGAATCACTTCACTTATTTTTGGGGAGATTTCAATTGCTGGGTCATCTTATCCATATGTCAATGATAGGAATTCCTGTATGAACTTCTTTGATTAAATTTAAATTGGGTGCTCCCCTCTATTATATTGAGGAAAAGCTACCAAATGAGTGGATTCCAGACAACACCCCAGGACAAAAGCAGAAGGAATGGATTTTGAAGGAATAAGATTACAAGCTACCATCCATAAGGCCAATAAAACCCCTAAATAGTTTGGATTCATGGCACATACATGGTTCTGGGATATATTTTAATAAAGATGCAGAGGTTTCAGGAATATTTACAACTTTGTAGGTAAAAATTTAAAAATGATATATAATTTTAAAAGCTATTGATCAACTTCATCAAATATATTGATAAAATTTGATGAAAATGTTGCAACCAAGATTGACACATTGCCTGTCAAATTATTTCACAACATCCAGGCGCTGCTCATAGAGTTAACCCATGCTGTATCTAACAAAATAATACCTTCTGCTTTGAATGTTGAGTTACAGGTAATATCCCCAAGTCAGGAGCAAAACCAACTCCAGATGATGATTCTTTGATAAGTTATCTGTAACTCAAAACATACTTGTATCATGCCACAATGTCACCCCCTTATGGGTTGATGATTACTGTTTACTGTATAATAGTATTGAGCTCTAAATACAGCCATCATCTTACCCTTAATCTATATGCTTTTCTTCTGAACTTTTGTCTCCCCCAATTCTGAATGCTGAACTATAATTAATACAATTTGATAAAAATAATGTAGTAAAACTGATTTAGATATCAATTTACTTTTTCAAAGGAACTAATTATAGTTCAGTATTTGGATTTAAGAAAGCAATAGCCAAAGAAAAAAATAGGAAAAGGGATTATGAACAAGATGATATTTATTTAGAAAAGTGAGAGTTCTTATATTGGGGTGAAAGACCATTATGTCACTTAAGGGGGTGGAACTTATGGCGGTGATATAGCTAAGGTTTAATATGTTCTAGATAAGGTTATTGTTAGGATCTTTTTAATTGTGCTTGCTCCTTATAAAGAGCAAGCACAATTACAAGGTCCAAGAAATTGAGAGAGAATTTGATGTTAGATCTATCATGGGGTGACTCACTGAGTGTCTTCTGTGTAATGAGATGAATTGGCAACTGGGGTATCTATTTCAGTTGTAACAATTTAATAATATTAAAACTTCTACAAAAAATACTTTTATTTTACTTTTTATTATCAAAGAGTGGTTATGCAATCCATCATCTTATTGTCTGAAACCTTTGACACAAATCAAGCTTGTAGAAATTTGCATGAACAAATTTTCTGAGAGCATGTTTTCCAGACCATGAATTCAAAACTGATGTTATGAAACCATTTCCTGTTCCTAATATTCCAGAAAGTTGGATATAAAAATCCCCAGCCATAGATTTTCAGGATTTTTTGAGCCATATGTGCCAGAACCCTTCCCTAGTTGTTTATAAAGGTGGATCAAACATGATTGGTTATGTGTCTATAGAGCAGTAGCAGATTGCTGTTGACTAGCTTTTGGTTTATATCACAAGCCCAAAAATAAATTAGTATATATAAAAGTGAGGCTGTCTTTCTGGATGTAATTTTGTCTTGAGTGGGTTCAAGCTGCAAGGGATTTAAGGGAACTGATTTATCTTTAAATTTAATTTTGAAAGTTGATGACCAAGCCAAATGCTCAATTTGGCTCATCCTTACATTCATTCCCTTGATGTATCTTTAAAAGCATGAAGGTCAAATTTAGTGGAGTGTAGTCTAAATTATATTGAACTGAGAATATAGGCCACTCAAACTTCAATAAATCTATATTTAAACACATGATTTTTAAAAGAGTGGCTAACCCCATACATTTTTTGGGAGAACTGAATTTTATTAAAGCTCAAAGATGGTGAAAAAAGGAACACAGTCATGTCTAGCCCATGCAGCCATATTGAAGAGGTTTATCTGTATATGATTTGATGTTTAAAATCCTTGCTAAGGATTGAATTGACCAAATAAAACAAGATCTGGGTCAAATTAAAGAGGAATTGGTTCAAAAAACAAATATAAAGATTATTTTAAAGTAAGAGATAGTTTGTTTTTGCATTTCAAATTTATCTATTCTAAAGTGAAATAATTGAAAAATTCACATGGATGTGTCACTAAATCCAAGTGGCTGCAGATTGTTTGATAGTTAGCCTTGCTTACCATTCTATCATCCTAACAAAGATGTTAGTGGAGTAAACTGGAAACAATGATATCAAGACTCACTAAAATGGGTTTTTTTATAAAATTTAAAGTACCTAGATATGTTTTCCAGATAATTTCAATAAAAATAGTACCAAACATGATAGCTCTAGATGCTGGGATATACAGTTAAGTGCTGGAATTGTGCTCACGTCATAATCAAAGGCATAGACTCAATTTGATTCATACTGTAAATTCAGAACCTGAACGTAAAAATGCGGGATTGTCAAATCCTTGGTCCAAATTTCAAATCACTTTTGCGGGCAACTCAGCTTAGTGAAAAATAAAATATTTAATAAAATCAAACATTTGATTTGACTTTTTTTGATTTATTTAAATTGGCAAATTTTGAATCTCTTGAGCAGATAACTAAACTAACAAAAGACAAAACATAGCAAACAAATGCGGGATACATGAATCAGAAAAGTGGGATTCTAATGTATGATTTGAGATTTCCTGTATTTCAAACAAATCATAGACATCATGTATAAATTAACAAATATGAAATTATGGGATTGTCAAATCCAAGAACCAAGTTTCAAATCATAATTTCAAGGAATTTGAAATAAATATAATTTATGGGTGTCTCAAAAAGGATGCCAAAGGATCTAGAGTGGATTTGTGCTGATTCTTTTAGGAATCATAGGCATTCCCAAAAATCACCCTATTCCATTTTAGGACAGCTAAAATTTAGATCATAATATTCACAAAATTAACATATATAACAATAAAATTGCCTAAAATATACATTCTTCTTCTTGAGTTTAAAATTTTAATAAACATTTGTTATGTCTTCTTTCAATAACAACCAAGTCAATGAGCTGTTCCCTGGCCTTGACAAAATCATGCAGAGCTATGCAGGGTATCTTAACAGTGAAGCCTCTGTCTATTGCCACTCCCAACCCGCAGGCCCCTCTGCAAGCCTCACCCAGGAGTCTGTTCTTTCTCCTGCAACTTCCAGCATGACCCTGTTTGCCCACCATGCACAGGCAGCTGCCAACCCAAATCCCTTATCAGCAATGGCATCTGGAACCAGCCATTTTATCCATGGGGTCACCCAGAGAGCCCAGGAGCCCAAAACAGCCAATCAGATGGCATTGACCAGTTCCCAAGATGAACACATCCCTCCCCAGCTAATCAGCCTGCAAGACGCAGAAGAAAACTAATCACTCCAGAGATTGTTCTTAAAATGGTTGAAAAGCAAGGGAAGCTTATGTCCCCTGGGGGAATTGCGGCCACAATGGGGTTTGCAAAGTCCACTGTGGCTGCAACCCTGTGAGCCCACACCAACTGTGGCACCCCTACCAAGAAGACCCTGACTGGTGCCTGTAATTCAAACAAAGGTGATACATCCCATCCCATTATGATGGCCATTATGGAATGTGACCTGTGGATGCCCCTGGTCCAGGTACAACTCCAGCTGGGACTCCACAGCATCTTCACCAGCAAAAAAAACGGTGAATTTGTGGATGCACAGAGTTGTGGTTGCCACCAGAATCCTATCCAATCAGGTTCTTGGTGGCCCCAGTTTGGTGGATACCAATCCATACAATTTGACCATCATCAATTTTGTTAAAAAGAGGGTAATGAGGGCCTGTAACAACATCATCTTCCTATCATACACTAAGATTTCTGCAAGTATCCAAGACTATGAAGAGAAGTGTATCTAGTCTGATGTGTACAAGCGCAGCCCAATATTGTATCAGTTTTTCAGGGTTTTATTGGCAGTTTCTCCATTGGGCGTCAATTATTACTCAGCAATATCAAACACCGCAGATAGGTATGCCTACCAGACGGAGCTCAAGGCCATGCTAGAGGAGTGGGCCACACAAAACACTGTGCACACAGTTGTACTGAGTGCAGAGATGGAGCAGTGGGAATGGGCTACCCAAGAAATCAGGGCTATGGGGCATACCTGCTGGTCCTACCCCATCAACTACGCCAACATGCATCTTGCAGATGTATGTCTCTACAATTTTAGTTCCACCCTCAGGCACTTAAAGCCTGCCACCTACAATAAACTATGTACCCAAATTGATAAGGGGTATGAGCTTTTCCCTTCTGCGTCCGTCCAGGACTTATTTGATCTCATCATCTTCTATGCAAGTGATAGTGATAAGTCCAGAAAGGACCCCTGCCTCCCCCACGCCAGTCCATCCGTTTTGTCAAGCCAGTATATGTGACAGAGGAAGAATTCAAGCAATTGAAGCAATCAGCTCTTGCTGCCCCTTCCCAATCAACAAACCCTGCCTCCCCAACCCCCCATCAAGCCACCTGCCTTCCAACCCTGACTCCCAAACCACCACCCATTCCCTCACCACTATCTCTGATGCTGTCCCTTTCATAGGCACAGATGAAGGCAATGTTCATTCCGCTCATTCCCTCCCCTTCCTGTCCTTTGATTAGTTAGTAAATCTTTTCTTTGTGACAACTTATTAAAATTGATTTTGTTCTTTCAGTTCATAATTAATAATATATTTTTTACATTATTATAACTTCCCATAATTAATAAAATGTTGTAAATTTCACAAATAGCTTAAAATTATGAGCAGACATATTTTTCATCATCATTAATAAATTAAAGACAATAAACGTAAATATTGCATTAGAATATTGCAATTAGACGTCAACTCTTGATATTTTGATATTATGTGCATAACTCAATGAATTTTGTTTAATAAATCCATTGTAAACTTGGCCTTTTCCATTATAATTTATTTAAACAGATTGTGTTTATATTAGGGCCATTACCGCTTAGTATAATATTAATAATTAATGCATTTTACAGCCTGTATATTTACCTATTGGTATTAATTCTGTAAACTTTACAGTCGGATTTTGAAAGGTAATAATAATGTAATGTGTTAATAAATTACTGTTTATTGTCATTAATTGGTGATTTTCTTTGCTATGACAATTGTGCATTTTCTGATATTTACGCACTAGTATCCAATTGGTTGGCTTCACATCCAATTGCACAGGCAATAGGAAACAAGCCACTACCCTGACCACATCCAGTCTCAGGGTGGCGGCTTGTTTTCCTATTGCCTGTGCAATTGGATGTGAAGCCAACCAATTGGATACTAGTGCGTAAATATCAGAAAATGCACAATTGCCACAGCAAAGAAAATCAGCCAATTAATGACAATAAACAGTAATTTAATAACACATTACATTATTATTACCTATCAAAATCCAACTAAAAAATTTATAGAATTATTACCAATAGGTAAATATACAGGCTGTAAAATGCACTAATTTTCAATATTTGTACTAAGCGTTAATAGCCCTAATATAAACACAGTCCATTTCATTACATTATAATGGAAAAGGCCAAGTTTACAATGGATTTTTTAAACAAAATGCATTCAGTTATGCACATAATATCAAAATATCAAGAGTTGACGTCTAATTGCAATAATCTAATGCAATATTTACGTTTATTGTCTTTAATTTATTAATGATGATAAAAATATGCCTGTGTTGAAGATAGTACTATAAAAACCAGTTTTTTGATGGAATTCAAATAAAATGTCAACAATCTATAACTTTATCAACAAATTAGAAGCACATCTGCAAAAGGGTATTGAAATAGAAAAAAATATCAGGGAAATAGTAACAGGAAAGCTGGGTAACACGGGCCAGCTACTAATCCAGTTAAAAGAATTTGCTTTGGATAAATTGGGAAATATTATAGATGAAAAGAACAAAAAAGCATTACTTAATCTACAGAAAACAATTTTATCAAGTCTAAAGTTCAACAACACGGCCTACAATTTGTGGGAGTTCTGGCAGGGGGCCAAAGAAAACAATAAGATCAAACTAATCAAAGGAACAGAAATTCAAAAGGAAATCAACACCAATGAAGAGGAAACCAACCAAATGGAAACAGATGAAAATGAAACACAAGCAAGAAGCAGAAGCGCTTCAAGAAATACAGAAGCTTTATCAAATGAAAACCAAGAAGAAGCACAAGTAGCAAGAAATATAAGAAAAATTAAACCTAGAAAAATTAATGAAGAGCATCCAACACTCATGAAGTTTGCCAAAGTGGCGCCTGTGGCTGAGGAGGCCACAGGGGAAACAATTAGTAAGTCTTTTTATGTTTTACTTATATTTATTTTAGTCATTATCAGGAATAGGGATGAGGTCGCAGAAGTGGCGGCTTATACGCCAAGTTGGTTTACGGGGGTTACTAGTCACTAGTGGCCCCTGTAAAACAAATAAATAAAATAATTCAACAGAATATGAATAATTTTTTAATATTAAAGCTCAAGATAGGGAATATTCACCACCTGCAGGGTGCTTGCCATGGATAAGGAAAGCATATGAACTAGGATCAAATATCAAAATCAAAGAAATGAATGAAATTTGCGGGAATATCAAACTGAACTTTGATGAATACATATACAAAAGCATTCAAAGATTCCCTTTTACAAACATCAACAAATATGAAAAGAATTTAATAAGAACCAAATTTCAAATAGGAAATGAATATTTGAAATCTGCAATTTTTAATGAAGTATTTAAGGCACTATCAAATAAAGTTGGGGATGCAGTCCTTGTGAATAATTTTAAACCTTTATTAATATTGTTTGCCAAGGCCTGGAGGGCTGATTCAAGTCAGGCGCCCCCCAGAACCCTCTTCAAGTTCAATAAAAAATCCTATATAAATAGGTTAGTTCAAACTTTCAAAAAATTATGCATGTTCTTGGAAAAGTATACCTTGCAGAGAATCCACGTCACGGTATACCTGGGAATCCTCCTACACTGAATATTAAAAACCAATGTCAAAAAGTTGGAGGATGTACCTATTCACATGGATATTTGCTGCTTAGCACTCAAAGGCCAGAAGACACCACAGGGATATAGGACAGTCAAGCACGTCCTGTATGACTCATTTGTATTGGCAACGCTATACGGTTACTATGTGCCCCCCTCCCAAAAAAACCTACTAGTTGATTCACTCACCCGCCTGCCTTTTATCAAACAATCAACAACCACCAGGGTACAGGGAGCCACCCCTCTAGCAATTGCATCCAGGGTTGTCCATCACATACAGAAGAGTATGTGGATCCAATTAGATGCTTTAGCCAAAAACTTAATTTTGGGGTATATTTCCCCGGAATAATTGCATTCCTTTGCAATCAACATCCCCCAATAAATATTTTCCCCTTGCAAATTAATTTTTTTTATACTTTTTATATTTTAATACTAAATTTTTTAATATTGAAATTTTAATAATACATATTACAATATTAAAATTTTTAATATCAAATATTTTGATATTGAATAAATCACAATTTAATAAAATTGTTATATTTGATTATTTAAACTTTAACATTTAACTTTTACAATTTATAATTATAATTTTACTCTTATTATTTTAATTTTTATTTTAAATTTTAGTATGTAAATTATAATATTAATATATCTAAATATATTACAAGACATTATTTAAAGTTGCAACCACGTCAAATATTAAAATTAAGTTAAAAATGTTTTTATTTATTAGCTTGTTGAGTACGAGTTTATTTATCATATAGATAAACATTGAGAATTGAATTTATCTGCATCATGCAGCCTGCTCCACTATTGTTCTAAACAAATGATTGTTTAGAACTCAAATTATCTTTCCCTTGTAATGTGATTTGATAAAAATATTTGATATACTTGACCCACATCCTAAGTACTAATTAGTAAGCAATACATGAAAATCATTGGTTACTGTGTTGTGTGGTTATAGTGGCACTGAAATAACAAGGATCAGATGATGACATGCAAGGTCCAATTTGTGGCTTAAAAAAGCCAAAGTACCATCAAGGATTCACAATTATTTAAATAAACTAATTTATTTCTATCTTTTTTAATTTATTTATTTGTTAGTGCAAAAGCCAATAATAATATTCAGTGAATTATAATAAAAACATATTCCTCATACCTAGTATAATTAATTTTACCTTTTCTATGTATTCTTATATGTCTATAATACATTCAAATGCCACATTATTATATATAAATAATAATTATTGAGTTCTAATAAAAACAAACTAAATAAAATTAAAACTAAATAAAACCTGGAGCGCCCATTTACCTGATTGGCTCAGAGGCCAGGGCTTTAGGGAGAAAGGATTCTGAGTGATCATAGAAAGCCGCCACCACATCAGGTGGCATTGAAAATTGGCTGATCTTGAGAATGTTGAAGAGATCCTCTGTGTCCTGAGGGAGGCCTTGTTTCAACTTATTCTTGATCCAACCAAACACCTCCTCAATTGGATTCAGAAATGGAGAATAGGGAAGAAGGAAGAGGAGTCTCATTAGGCAGTCTGCAAGGCAGTGGCTGGCAGAATGGCTGTTTTTGTCAATGGGGGAGGGGAACTCAGACACAACCAGATCCACTTTGTGGATCCTGACATTATCAAGCATAACAATGTTGGTTGTGCTGCTGTAATTTATCCAAAGGTACTCCTTGACAGCTTGGAGAAAATTGAGAAAGGTCCCGCTGTTATGGGAGCCTTTAATCATCTGATACTGGTCCAACCCGTGAGGACCAAGAAGTGCAACCATGGAAAAGGTCTCAGAACGGACAGCTGCATGATGGGCTACGCTGTCCTTGGACTCCTTCTTGACCCACCCATGCCTAGACCTGAGTGAGGAGAAAAACAACAATTTGTTGATGTAGAAGAACTGGACTTTCCCAGTCTCTAGTGCCAGATATGTCTTGGCATAAATGTGTCAATTCTCAATGGTCTTTTCACTGTTCCTATTGTACGGAGAAACTCTGAGCACCTTCCACAAGAAGCCCAAATCAACCATTGCTTTGTAAAAAAGGGTTTTAGAAACAGAAAGCCCAAACTCTGTGGCAAGCATTGATTGGACAGCAAGTGTGTCCAGGTGGCAATCCTTGGCTACCCACTGCTTGATTGCATCAATATGAACAGGCTGAAGGAGTTTGGGCTGCTACTTAGCCTTGGTGGATTTGGCAATTTGCCTGGTGTTGCCATACTTGGTGTTGATGTTGGCAATGTATCTGGCTGTGACACCAAATCAGGACGCAATATTCCAAACCGCCATTCCCCCGTTCAAGCAGTTGAGGAGAGCTTCACGCTCACTATTTGTCAACCAACACTGGCCCTTGGCAGGTACCACAACATCCTGGCTACCAGGCTTGACACAGGGAATGGGGACATTTGTGTAGAAGTTGGTATCACGCTTGGTTGTGCTGGCACCGTCAATGGTGACATAAGACACAGGCACAGATGGCTCCTCAGTTATGGTCAATGGCTGATAGGAGGTATCAAAGACGCGGGGGCAGGAAGTGGCAACTCTTGGGTCAAGAGTGCGGGGCCAGGTGACAACTGGGTATACAGTGGAGGTGTAAGTAACCTCAGTGTTCCCAGTGACCCTGGTGTAGGAGACTTTTGTGGCAGGCCTTGAGAGTGGCTTCTGTCTGGGATTCAGGCTGGTTGATTGGGCTTGAGATGTGGGAGGTGGTTGGCTGGCAATGACACCTTGGGAGGCCTGTGTATTGGCATGACTCCCCTTGAGTTGGGTTCTTGGTCTGTTCTTGGACCCTCTGGGATGCCCTCGTGAACAGGCTGCCCTGCAGGCTGGTACAGAAGCAGGCTGAGGATGCTATTAACAGTTCATAAAAAAAATAAAAAATATTTTAGATTAAATATGTATTTATTTGGATTTATTGTTTTAGCTGTGAGTAGTTCTTTTCTCTTGATTTAGCCTTGAATAGTAGCAGATTTTCTATATCCGTAATTTGAAATGTATAATATTGTACCCTTTCCAGTTTTGGATAATTTTAAAGTTTAATCACTTTTTTGTCTAAACATGGTTGTTGAGATTGGATTTTTCATTTGATTTTATCCAGAGTGGAGCTTCTTTATTTGGGTTGGTGTTTCCTAGTGTGCTTACTCTATATTCAGTTTGGATTCCAGTTCCCACAATTAATATCTGAGTTTACTAGTGCCATTCAAAAGTGATTTGAAATTTGGTTCTTGGATTTGACAATCCTGCAATTTCAAAAAACATAGTAAACTTAATGAAAATGGTTGATGGATTTGAACACTTCAAATCTGATTTCAGTTACTTCATTTTGTTCATTGGATGCATGCAGCTTGACTTGAACTTTGCAAAGTGTCTATGAGTTCCTGTATTTTCAAATATTCAAATAAATACTCAAAAAATCAATTTAATTAAAAAAAGGCCATCCCACAAAAGTGATTTGAAATTTGGACCAATGATTTGACAATCCCGCATTTTTACGTTCAGGTTCTGAATTTACAGTATAGATTCACTTTAAGAATACATATACAACTAAAAACAATATATCTCTGTGAAGATTAAGTCAATCTTAATGTCCATAGCTTATTTTAAAGCTACAGTTCAGCTCTATATATCTAGTAAATTTTACAAAATCAAATATTAAAAAATCAAATTATTGTTTTAGATTTACTAAGCTTAATAGCAAAACTCCACTTACTTGGATTTATATATTTTTTACTCGGATATACAATTTTACTAAAATAAATAAGAGTTGATTTAACCTAAAAGAAGGCCTTTTTAAATAAGAAATTTAGTTAAACAGATGATAAGTAATCACAGCGTAAAAATACATGAAATATATTTATTTGATTTGTTAAATTCAACTTTATATCTGTCCTTGGACGGAGCAATCACCTAGTACTGTAATTAAATATAAAGCACTGCTTTAGCTGGCTGGACTAATAAGAGTCCAGAGTGGACCGTCGCAACTTTGCGTGCAAGGGGTGAAGTCGGAAGGGTTTTAGTGGCACGGATTCTTGTCTGAAATGATTTATCTATATTAGTTGCAGAAGCAAAAAGTAAGCCTTGTTTGTAATAAACTTTATTGATAAATGGTGGCATAGGATGTGAGAATAAACTGAGAATATGCTTGGATCTGCCATATTCCTTTCAACATCCTTAATCCACCCGAAAAGACAGCTTTGTTTTTTAAATTACTGGTGGCACCCCACCTGCTTGTGGGTATTTAAGGAACCTGTGGATGAAATTCACTGGTATGTTCAACCCAATTCAGCTTCTAGTTTTCCTGGTGGGATTCCTCATCCTGCGTTCCAGCGCTCAGTCAAGTGCAGGATACGATGTCAGCTACCACGACTATCCACAACCCCAAGATCACGAGCACTTCGACTATTACGCCGTGGAGGTGGATACCACTTCGCTTTTGTCTACCGTTGAACGTTACTTTCGCATCAAGTATGTCGAGCGCGTTGGTCAGTTGCCTTCTTGGTATCTCTTCCGTGCAAGAAAAGGAACTGTTAACCCTTCAGAAGTTATAGACAGGTTCATCCGGCTGAATTATGAGGTCGACCGTGAAGGGCAAGGGTATCGACTTGTTGCTCAACTCAAAGGTCACGTCCAAAACCTTGAGCACCAGCAGGTGAGAGTTTACGACTTTGACCATTCCGAGTTCAAGCGCTCTGCTGACCATTACCAAGTGGGCTAAAATAAATTCCAAATTAAAGAGCACATTTTATCATTCCTCTAAAAATTTAATACACTCCTTTAAGCATGTCAAAAATACCAAATCATACAAAAAACAATCCCATCACTTCTAACAATTAGCTGTATTTATCTAGAATGCTGTATTGATCAATTAACAATACTAGGCTTATGATGCCATATACCTGGCAAATGACTGCAGCTCAGTTGAACTCCCACACCTGGATTGCTGTTATTTTGTTATTCAGCAGCATCATGCCTTTTCCTTAAACCTCCCCAATATTCCATGTATCTCAACTGTCACTCTTATGTAAGCCTTTATTATTCTACATTACACATATATGATTTATAAATATTTAATTCCTGCCACTTTTAGTACCCCATATTTCCAAAAAATTACTATGAGAAGGATCTTTTTAGGCTAACACAGGAGCCTTGAGGATCTAGCCTTTTAGAATCTATCCACACTGAGAAATTCCACGGTGTGAGTGCTATCTCTCACTGGTAATCCTGCCAGGGAAGGCTATTCAATATATCTTCCACCCCTCATATAAAGAGTTATCTGGCTCTTCAATACCTCATACTTGTTGAAGGCTAGTGTAGCTCATGATATACATGAAAACTATAGGGCTTCTCAAAATACTGTATACCACCCTTATTCCTCATATAAAGTTTCATTATCCTCTTTAAATTTCTCCTTACCCTATATTCTATACTGCCAGGAGGTATATAATCAACCATATCAAGCCAATCTATTAATCTGGAGTATCACAAGGAAGATAATTAAGCTGTTACTAGGCAATGAATTTTAATATTTTGGCTCACTTTTTAAAAAGTCACCAGCACAAAAGATCATTACTCCTGCAGCTCTTCATATTAATTTTAGGATGAATCACTGTGCCTACATATACATTCACTTCCTGGCACATCTGGAGCTAAGATACTTGCACATGAACCACTTCAATTCTAGCATTAAATCACCTTAGCTATTGTTGCAACTGAACTAATTATATTCCAGTATTTAAGCTGGGAAAGACAACAGTCTAGGAAGGGGAAAATGATTAAAATATGATGATCTTTATTGAGAATAATGGGGACCCATATACCAAGGTAACCAGCCATTGGGCCACTAAGGGGGTGGCATGATCAAAATATGGTTTGGGTTCAAATAAATTGCCAAGGAAATTTGGCTAGAATTGGCTTTTCTCCTTAATGAGAAGTATGCCCTGCATTTCAATATCTAAGGAGAGCTTTGTAATGCTTTTAGATACCTTATGGGGCAGCTTGTTGAGCGCCCCTTGTGTATCCTAAGACATGTTTTCAGGCAAGGTATCAAACTCAGTTGCACCCCCAGTTAGCAAGGAAAGGACTTAGATCTACTTCCAAAAGTTGTATCAGTGATGGATTCTAAAAACTGCCTTTCTAGATAGCATATTTTGATTGGTATTTTTTAGGGCATCTTTAAGTGATTTTTTTACTAAAACCTATTTGGATAACCCATTTTGATTTTGATTTCTATGCTGTTTTTATAGTATTTTTTGTATGTTGTACTAGAAACCACTATTTAAAATTTAGCTATTTAATGACCTTTAGGCCTTTTAATTCTGATTTTTAAGCCAGGACCTTGTTTTAAGAAAGACTTTAAATGGCATCTTTTGAGATAATGTATTTCCCCAATCAATAATATGGGAACTGAAAATCTTGGTTTAAACTTCATTAAAGTGGTTAAAAGTTCTAGAGTAAACTTTAATTATTCAAGTGTCTAGTACTTTATGCATCACTTTTGATGGGGTTCTGAGCTCTGAATGGTTAAATAAGTTGATGATGAAGGGGGAACTAGGGGAGAATTGTTTTACAACATTGATGGTACAGTAACATTATAATATAGCATTTAATTTGGGATGGGGTTATTCTTTTAAATCTGTGGCCAGGATTAGCATTGTAAGCCAAGAAGATTGATCCCAGCATATGATTAAGATAAAAAAACACTTTCATGGGTATTTATGAGGGAAAAATTGTGGATAATTGAATTTTTGATAAGGATCTGCTTATATACCAGAAGAGAATAATTGAGAAATATGCTATATTTAAATAGCAGGAATGGTGTGAATTATGAGCTTTAAAGGAACCACTTGGATGTGTTTGCATTTGAATAAGTCTAAAAACTGATGGCATCATCACATTATCCTATGTTTCAGCAACAAATTCTGGCTTCAGCATTCATTTTAATTAATTTAATATCACTTACACTGGGTGGATGCACTTTCTTGTACTGTGAGATATTATAGTTATGTGTTGATTAGTATGTTGATGATTTTTAGTCTTGAATAGACCTGTATAGATAGTAAAAAGATGTATATCAATATTTTAACTCTAGCTTATGCTTAACATCATGTACCAATTGGTTGGATGGGATATTAAAAGAATGGTATTGAAAGCAATTGTAAGAATATAGGCTTAAGTATAAAAGGGGTTTGTGATCTTAGATTGAGCTTAGAATAGTGGAAAATAAAGGTTGTTATGTCATCTAAGTACTTAAATAGACTCACATTTTAATATAATTTTTAAATTGAAGCTTACTTATTTAAATGCCATTATTAAAGCATGAAGCCCTGGCTAAAAATGTAAGGTTGACAAGAATAAAGCACAATATTGCATATCGGCTTACTATATCACAAGAAGCTAGAAAATAGGTATCTTAATAAAGAGGATTAGCTGTACTGTAAATTCAGAACCTAAACGTAAAAATGTGGGATTGTCAAATCCTTGATCCAAATTTTGAATCACTTTTGCAGGCAACTCAGCTGAGTGAAAAAATAAAATATTTAATAAAATCAACCATTTATTTTGACTTTTTTTGATTTGTTTAAATTGGCAAATTTTGAATCTCTTGAGCAGATAACTCAACTAACAAAAGACAAAACTCAGCAAACAAATGTGGGATACATGAATCAGAAATGCAGGATTCTTATTTACAATTTGAGATTTCCTGTATGTTAAGCAAATCATAGACATCATATAAAAATTAAAAAATCTGAAATTGCAGGATTGTCAATTCCAAGAACCAAGTTTCAAATCATAATTGCAATGAATTTGAAATAAATATAATTTATGGGTGTCTCAAAAAAGATGCCAAAGGATATAGAGTGGATTTGTGCTGATTCTTTTAGGAATCATAGGCATTCCCAAAAATCACCCTATTCCATTTTAGGACAGCTAAAATTTAGATCATAATATTCACAAAATTAGCATATATAACAATAAAATTGACTAAAATATATTCCTCTTCTTGAGGTTAAAATTACAATAAATTTTTATTATGCCTTCTTCCAACACCAACCAAGTCAACAAGCTGTTCCCTGGCCTTGACAAAATCATGCAGGGCTACACTGGGTCTTTAAACGGTGAAGCCTCCCTCTATGGCCACTCCCAACCGGCAGGCCCCTCTGCAAGCACCACCCAGGAGTATGTTCTTTCTCCTGCGTCCTCAAACATGGCCCTGTTTGCCCATCACACACAGGCAGCTGCTAACCCAAATCATATAGCAACACTAGCATCTGTAATTGACCAAGTGAGCCATGGGGCCATCAATGAAAACCAGAATCCAGAAACAGCCAATCAGATGGCACTGTCTGGTTTTCAAGGCAGACACACCCTTCCTCCAGCTAATCAGCCTGAAAGGTGCAGAAGAAAATTAATCACTCTGGAGATTGTTCTTGAAATGGTCAAAAAGCAAGAGATGCTTATGTCCCTTGGGGAAATTGCAGCCGCAATGGGTTTTGCAAAGTCCACTGTGGCTGCAACCCTGCAAGCCCACACCAACTGTGGCCCCCCTACCAGGAAGACCCCAACTGGTGCCTGTACTTTGACCAAAGGTGACACAGCCCATCTCCTTATGATGGCCATTATGGAATATGACCTGCGGATGCCCCTGGTCCAGGTACGTCTCCAGCTGGGACTCCACGGCATCTTCACCAACTGTTGCAGATCCTGAATGAATTAGATGTTAAGTCATCTACCTAGGGATTAAGCAACAGAACAATTGCACAATTGCTCTATTGCATCCTAATTTTAGAAGAGATAAAGACGTTTAAAATGCCTCTAAAACAGGTGTTTGATTTGCCTTTTGAATGCGCATAAGGCACAGGCTTTACTTTCAAGATTAATAATAGAAGAACAAAGTTATTTATATCTACCTTCTTAAGGAAAGCCATGTGAAACCGGTTGTTCTCTTGCGCGGGACTTTCAGCTGTGCCAATTCACTCTCCTCCATTAGAGAAGTCCTTCTGCCTGTGCCTCTCTGCCCCTGGTGGCAATTCCCCTGCCTCACACTATATAAGTGCAATACTATCATAATAAACACCAGTTTTGTCTTTACACCTTTATATTCTTCTGTCCTTTCACAGGCTGCCACTATACCATCAACAGGTATTGTAATAAGAATTAGGTCCCTGACTAACTAGCCATAGAAATTAGCAACCCTTTGCTGCTAGCTTTAAGACACCAACAAAAGAACAGAGAATTTGTGGATTCACAGAGTTGTGGTTGCCACCAGAATCCTATCCAATCAAGGTCTTGGTGGCCCCAGTTTGATGGATACCAACCCATAAAATTTGACCAGCATCAATTTTATTAAAGGGAGTACAATGAGGGCCCATAATGACGTCATCTTCCTATCATACGCTAAGATCTCTGTGTGGTGCAGGGCGCCACTCCCTGGTATTGCCTTATCTGGACTAATCCCTTATTTAGAAAAGTATAAGGGGAGCTGATGCCCTTTTTTGTAATCTATCCTGGAGAGTAACCCTCCAAATTACATAGTGTCAATTCTGATTAGAGATCAATCAACGCATCTGCGGCTAGCCGCAGGTGCATTGGAGAGTGACCCATCAGAGTGAAATTTTCATATGGCAATTAGTGATCAATTGGAGCATCTACAGCTAGCCACAGATACATTGATGATTGATCCATCTTTCATCCCACTATGTAAATTGGTTATTTTATCTTCTACCCTTCTTCCTGCCAAAATTTCAACTTCAAAGAAAGTATTCTGAAACCCTATTCTACACTCAATTCCCTAAAGACGGCCCTACTATTGCTGCAACTACCTGACCCCAGATCACATGCCTAAATGTTCCCTTCTTGTCCAATCTAACCCCTTTCCCTCTGAATATTATCTAAATCTTTCAGCCCTCTAAGAATAGGCTCATTGCCTGATAGTCTAGACCCTAGTCAGCATGACTCACCTTTTCTTTTCCCTTCTCTTCCTCCAAGTATAAAAAGACCCCAAGAGGTCCCCAATAAACAGAATCATTCACCATAGAAACATAACAATTGACTTAAAAATCTTAGACTACTTGCAGAGCCCACCAATAGAGGTTCTGTTGAGTAAGAAGATATTAGTCCTGTTGTGTTTTAGTTGCTCAGCTACACTCAACCCATCCCTAAAACCCTTGAGCACCACATTTTCTGGTGCTCACTACAGGGATATCTGTCAATGCCCTTTGCACCACTGCCGGAGACCTCTAGTCCAGGGACCAAACCTGTGACTCCAAAACCATGGAATGCCAACACCGTTCCACTGCCAACTATGCTCAACGCAACACCAGCCCCCCGTGCCCTGCCCATCCAACTCCAGCACGCAGAGGCCAGGGTTGGCCCTGTAACACTGATTGAGTCTCAACTCCCACCAAAGTCTCCCACCCTGAGAGTCAAGTTTCTCATAGCACAGGATCTCCCCAACTGCCTATAGAGGTTGAGGAACCTGCTGCCCCAATCTCTGACCTTCCCCCACAAGCCCAGCCTAGAACTTTCCCGCCTGCCTCTGTCCCTTCCATTCCCCAAGCTTTCAAGCCCCTAAGACAGCACCCAGCCTAAGTCCACCCACAAAGCCCCTCACCTGCCTCAGACAAGGACCCCATAGAGGACTTCTTTGAGGTAGATGAAGAACCTCCTGCCAATCTTCCTTGGACTCCATCCTGGTCATTTACATCAAGTGGAGACCATTGCCACTCTAGGGCTCTGTCTGTAAACCCTGCACCCCCTCCCCAAAGACGTCAGACCCTTGAGCAACCTAGCTCTTTTGCCCCCTTTGTCTTGCGCATAGAGCCTCTACCTGTCCCCACTGCCCCTCCTTTGTACCAGTCCATTCTCAGTGCCCCTCCACTTTCAATGCACCAAGTTGCCCACCCTGGCCCCTCTGATGACCCCACCATATCAGATATGGAACATGTCTGCCAATTTCTGAGTGAGAATGGGGATGTTCTCACCTCCACTGTCATAGACAACGCCTGGAGGATCAAGGCCTATCTGATCCAATTTAACCACCCTATGGTAATGGCTCTGATAAATCAGCTGGAGCAACAAGGTATCAGCAGTAAAAAGACCATCACAGCCTTGAACCAACTAAGGGACTATACTGAGGCAGCAGTAAACCCCCTTCAAGACCAACTTCACCAGATCAGACATGAGCATGAGGTTCTGGGAGCCATGCACTCAGACACTGTAACTATTGCTCAACAGATAACTGAAGACCACTTCTTCCTTCAACAGCAAGTGATTCAATCCTTGGTTAAAGAAGTGGCCAACCTTAAAGGCCACTCCAACCAACATGATGTAGACATCAGTGACATTCAGGCCCAGCTAACAGATATCTGAGGGCTTGCAACCAATGGGCTGGGAATGCTGCGTCTAGAGTCAACCAGACTCAGGATGATCTAGAGGTCCTGAAGAACAACCTTGACCTACTTCCCCATGATCTCACACAAACACAGGAAGATCTGGACGTTGTGGGAACTGATGGCAACACAACCTATGCTAAGGTAGAAGTGCTTCAGTTGGACCAGGTTGCCTTCAAGGCAGAAACTGAGGCCAACCAGACCAAACACCTTGGCCTCATCCAACAATTGACAAACCAGCTTAAGCGCGTCCAACAGGAGCTGACCATCCTGACTCAGAAGCAGGAAACCCATGACTCCACTTACAACAAGGAACTCTCCACTCTTAAGGAGAAGGACACTAGCCTACAGTTGCTGATCTCCAACCTGACCAAAAGATTCAACTCAATGAACCTAGGGGGATTAGGTAGTACTCAACCAAGCCCAACATCTGCCTCTGCCTCAGAAGAAGTAGTGCGTTCTGTTCTCAAGTCAGTAGAAACCATGACAGCCTTGTTCAGTACTCACCCAGCTGGAGAGATATATCAAAGTTTCCCCTGGGCCACCCAAGGGGTCCCTGCCCCAATGTTAACCTCCTTCCCGCTTATCCTGGACATCTTGACCCCTGGCTCCACCTCAGTACCAACTGCTACCAATCAAACTCCCAGAGAGCATCTCCCCAACACTCTATCACTGGCCCCTGATAATGATCCTAGGGCAGACCCTGCAACTGCACACTGGGAGACCCCTCTAAATCCTGGACACTCACATCCTCAACAATACCCTTGGTGGCTCTCCCTTCCAGGTACTCAGGCCCTACCCCCTAACCATATCCACAAGAGGGACTTTCTTTCAGCCAAGTTACCCCTATGAGGCTTACACCCCTGCTGGGCCTTTGCTTCTACCTTGAGGCTATCCTAAAGCTTTCTCTGGAGGACCCCCAGGGCCATCAGGACCCCCACCAAACAACCCTCAGGACCATCAGGGCTGCTGCCTGGCCCTCCAGGACTGCCCTACAGACCTCCAGGACCAGCCCCTTCTGACCCTGGCCTGCCTTCATGGGACTCTTGTGCAAGCTCTGGCCCCAGTCTCAAGCTAAACACCAAGTTCAAACCAGGAAGACCCATCAATATTCATGTCTTTCTCAAAGGGTTCAAGCTTATGACCAGGGATAGCCCAGAGCCAGTTGCCCGCGCTAAACTGTTGAATAGCCTGGAAAAAACTGCCTTCTCTACCAAGGTTGCCTCTCTTAGTGGAGGAGAGGGGTCTTACAAGGAAATTAAAAATATCCTTGAAGATTCCTATGGTTCCCCTGAACAGCTAGAGGACAAGAAGGCTAATTTCTTGACTATCTATCTGAAGAAAGATGAGTTGCTTCCAGAATTTGGTAGAAGATTTAGGGTTGAGGCTTACACCCTCATGTCTATCAACTTCCTGACTCCCCAAGAAGCAGCAACAGCTCTTCTCCATGAAATCTGCCCCTTCCCACACTTGTCTGTCTTCCACCCACAGCTGTTGACACCTACTTCAACCCAAGCAGTGCTTTGCATAGCAACCTCCCTCCAACAACATACCTTTTGCCAGGCCTCACACCCTGTGTATCCATCCCGCCGGGTAATGAACATGGTGAAGGAATATAAAGAGGACAATGACGGAGTTCTCTATGCGGAAAGACAACCCATGGAAGAACAAGAATGCTTTAAGTGTGGATGGAAAGGGCACTTTGCAAGGAACTGCCCACACTGCCAACTAGACGGGAAAGAAGAGCCCGCTAACTCAAAACCCAGTGTACACGCCTTTCCCAACACATTGCAAGAGGATAGTGCCTTGGACAGGCCAAAAAACTACTAAGCAGAGCACACAGGACCAGTGTGTCTCTGCCTAGTAAAAAGGTCCCTCCCAATCTCCATAGCCCCTACTCTTTAATAATGGATGTGAATGATCATACACAAGCAAAAGCCTCTACTCAAAAAGAAGTACCTCCTCACAAAATAAGCCTGTTGAAGACCAATCCTGCCTTGCCATACATCCTCTAGGCTCAGAACCTCCAGAAAACCCACAATACTGTCAGCAACATAATCAAAGCTCTTTCAAAAATTGTGATCACTACTCCACTGGGGGATATTTTCCACATCCTTCCCACCCTACAGAAAGCCATCAAAGAGCTGGAAAAAGGACCCTCTCTTGTCTGCAAGGTACAAGGCGGAAATGGCCTCTCAGTTGGTTCAAGCACATGGGTACAAACCAAGGTATTTGGCATCCCAATTTCTGCTGTCCTGGATAGCGGCGCGCCAAACTTAATCCTATCCTCCCAATTCACCTGTAGGCTTTGTTTCCCACCAGACGTTGAGTGCAGTAGAACCTTTGGTAAAACAGGCAACAATCCTGCTAGATCCAAAGGCGCGTACTCATTGGTCCCTTTCAAGTTCAGGGATACTGTGGTCACCTGCCCGGCCATAGTCCTGGAAGCCAAGAACTACAATGTATTGATTGGTTCCTCCTTTATGGACCAGTTTGGGACCACCATAGATCACAAGAATGGTACGTTTCACCTCCTAGGCCTGGCATTCCCCCTCCTGACACCAGATGGCTGTCCTAAAGTCCCTCTCAAAGGCATGAACCCTAGAGGATGCATCCTGCTGGCCTGCTCATCTAGGATGATAGGGATCCCCTATGAAACCACCTTGACTCAAATAAGCAAGCTACCAACCACTGTTTGCTACAACAACCCTATCCTGATTTAATCAAAGGACAGTGTAAGTATCCCTCCTAAATCCCAAGCCATCATAGGAGCAGGTATCAAGCTATGCATACCTAAAGGGTTGCATGAGGAAATATTGGCACTAGGTTTTCCACATCCTGGGATGCCCACAGTTGCAACCCATCTCATCCCAGGGGAGACCACCAATGAGCTCACTATCCTGGTGGCCAACCCTCACTCCTCTACTCTAGAAATTAGTTGCAACTCTGGGGTAGCCTTCTTAAAAATTGTCTCAAATAAATCTATTTCCTCTGCCTATTCCATTGGATTGCTGTATGAGCTAGGATTACCAAACCCTGGTCACGACCCAATAGCACCCATCCTACAAGACAAACAAATTGGGGGCATAGACTTGCAACAGAAGAAACAGTTTCTGGAGCTCATCAATAAGTACAAGCACCTTTTTTCAACTCTGACGCCAAGCTGGGTTGCGCCAATAACTGCTTTCATAAAGTCAACACAGGGGAAGCACAGCTCCTATTCCAGACCGCGTACCGTTGATCCCCTGTGGCTAATAAGATAATCCAACAGGAAGTTGATAAACTATTGTAAGGAGGTCTCTTATTACCATCCAATAGTCCTTGAGCCAGTCCTTTGCTCCTGGTAAAAAAGAAAGATGGAACCAATTGTGTGGTAATCAACTACAAGAAGTTGAATGCCATCTCCAAGAAATATAGGTATCCCTTACCTTGGATCAATGACACCCTGGACAAGCTGGGAGGCGCGCAGTTTTTCTCAGCCATGGATCTTGTAGCAGGCTACTGGCAGATACCTATGGAAGTTGAAGACCAGGAGAAATGTGCCATTGTGACTGCAGATGGTCTGTACCAACCAGCCCAGATGCTGCAAGGACTAGCCAACACCCTGGCCACCTTCCAAAGGCTAATGAACACCACCTTCTGCAGCCTAAAGTCCATCTGTGTCCTTGTATATTTGGATAACATCAATGTGTACTCAAAAAGATTTGAGGATCATATTAGAGACTTAGAGAAGGTCTTCATCAGGCTAGACAATATAGGGATGAAACTCAAGCCAAATAAGTGTCAATTCTTTAAGGAAAGCCTTGAGTTCCTAGGCCATGTCATCAATAAGAAAGGCATCACTACTATCCCAGCCAAGGTAACAGCTATCTCTAAACTTGCTGCCCCCACCACTGTCAAGGACTTACAATGCTTCCTTGGCATGGTTGGTTACTATTGCCATTTTATAGAAGCATTTGCCAATCTGGCCAAACCCCTTTTTTGCCTCCTAAAAAAGGATATATAATTTGTATGGGACCACAATAGCTAAATTGGGTTCAAGGCGCTCAAGCAAGCTTTAGTAGAATCCCTGATTCTGGCATATCCTGAATTCTCTAAAGAGTTCATTCTGTACACAGATGTCAGCTTAGTAGCAGTAGGAGTGGTCCTCGCACAATTGGATGATGAAGGCCACAATCATCCTGTTGGATATTTCTCTAGAACCCTGAATGTTCATGAGCAAAACTACTCAGTAACTGAACAAGAGTGTCTAGAAGTCTTATATGGTATTGAAGAGAGCCGCTCCTACCTGTATGGGTCCCACTTCAAGGTTGTGACTGATTATTCCTCTCTGAAGAGGCTAGCTAACCTAAAGGACCCCAAAGGGAGATTGACTTGCTGGGCAGTGAGATTGCAGCCATACAACTACAAACTTGTACACCACCCTGGAGCCAAGCACGCCAACGCTGATGGATTATCTAGACTTCCACTAGTAGCAGCTCTTGCCCCTGAAGGAGACACCTTGTTTGATCTCATTCCTTTTCCCTCCAGATGTGATAGTATCCCTCCTGAGGCTCAGAAAACCCTAGCCAAACTTTCTTATAACACCACAATTAGAGACAGCTGTCTATATAAGGAAGTCAAGGGACATTAACTGCCATATATTTGCCCCTCTTGGCGGCTAGCCATATTAAAACAATTTCATAACCTAGCCACCGGGCATGCAGACAAAAAACACATGATGGCAACACTTGAAGAACATTGTTATTGGGAAGGTATATACACTGACATGTTAGAATATTGTAAAAGCTGCATGACTTGCTCCAAGTATTGCCCTTTACCCAAGGCTACTAGCTATAGACTGCATCCCCCTACCCATGCGTTTCACACGGTTAGCATTGATGTGATAGGACCAGTAGGCCCAAATAAGACTAGTTGTGGGAATAGATATCTTATTGTAGCCATTGATCATTTCAGCAAATGGGTCAAAGCCAAGGCTATTCCTGCCCCTACGGCCAAGCACACCACCCAATTTATTCTATCATATATTATTGCCAATCATGGCTGTCCACACACCATCTTGAAAGTTAATGGATCCAACTTCACCAGCAAGCTTCTGGCTGAATTAAAAAAGGTCATGGGAATTAAGGACGCAAAATCTACTCTGTATCACCCAGAAACAAATGGCTCTGTTGAACAAGTCAATGGCACCCTCAAGACTAACCTCAAAAAGCTCATGCTAGATTATGGCTTGTCTTGGGATACTTTAGTCCCCTTGGCACTTATGGCATACCAAGTAACTAATCATACCACTACGGGTTGCCCCCCCTTCCAGATGGTTTATGGACAACAACCCTCCCTACCTGGGCTCCTAGCAACTTATCAATTGGATCCAGGTAGATCCCCTGATGACCACCTGAGAGCCCTCACCAAAGGGCTTATAACTCTGCATCATGAAGCATACAACACTATGGGGACAAATTGGCGTGCTGCGTTTGCCTGCAACATAAAGCATTGTTCCAAGCTGGCTTCTTTTGAGATTGGCCAACACTTACTTGTCTCCAGGGCTTGGACTTCTGGACGTCCCCACAAGCTCATCCCAATATTCTCAGGTCCATTTGTGGTAATTGAGAAAAGTAGCTTTGATGCATATACAGTTCAACATATTGCCTCTGGTTGAACTTATCAGAGAGTACATGTCAAGTTCATGAAAGCAGTCCCTGTAGTTGACAATGAGTCTCCTCACCCCTTGCAAACTTCTGCCTACATGGGCAATCCTCAGTAAAGCCATGCGGCTTTACACAACCCCTGCCGGCCTTGCTATTATCTCTTCTATATAGGGAAGCAGAGTAAATATTACATAGGAATATAGAAAATTGATGAAGCAAGGTATCCTAATACCCCTTCATAGGATCAGGCTGAAGAGATCAATTGTTGGTATAGTCTGCATAAATAAAAAAGGGATTTATCCCATAAAAAAATATATGAAAGATAAATATGCTAGAAGCAAAAGAAGTTTATTCTTAAAACAGGTGAGGGGTCATGAACCCCATGTAGTGATTTGTGACTTTGGCAGCCACAAAGAAAGGGAACATACAGTCATCATTGTAGGCAGCTACGCAGTTGCTGATTGGAGCCTGCAGCATCCAATTGTACATGCAGCACTTCTTGGGAGGATGATGGCTGGTGTAGATGGCAGCCAGTATGAGCGCGTCTTGAATCATGTATTTGTACAACTCAAATCCCTTGGCAGGGCAACCTTTAGTAAGCTGGGCTTGCATGCTGTCAATGGCAGTGGCCACCTTCTTGCAGGACAGGTTAGCACAATTAGAAAGGTTGAAGGACAAGCCCAGAGTGACAAGAGCTTGTACCTGCTGGTGATACAAGTTGGGATCCAATTCCCTGACTCATGTGGCAAATAGGCAATACCGCCGGCTCTGAGAGGCTCCATTGAACCCATGGTACAAAAGAATGGGGCAAACGTCCTGCTCAACCCCCCCAAGTCTACACCACTGAGATCAGGGCGTTTTGAGCAAAGATGACATCTGCCATCTTGTAAGGACAAGTTAAAATCAGTCTGGTGAATTTAGACAGGGTAAAAGACAGGGCATGACAGATGTCAATGGCCGTGGCGTTCTCTACCAAGTGACTTAACCAGGCGGTAACAGGCCTGGTTACCTGACATCCCAGCCCAAGCTGTGCAATGTTAATGAGATTGGACAAGGAAGAAAGGCGCCCCACAGGAGGCACACACGCGTAGGCATTCACCAAAGAGTTCCCAAACCACACCAAATTCTTGTTCAAAACTAGTTCCAGGATTTGCACCATGGGCTCAACCTGGAGGGCAGCCCTAGCCTCCCAATAGTTGTTTTCAGACTGTTTGTTGAGCCAGACCGTGTTAATAGCCATCTGGCTGTAGGGGCCAAGGACTTGCTTGGAGCAATTGGGCGCATGATGGGTGATAGTCACATCATCCAGCCCCATGTCTGCAAAGGTCTCCTTGATAGCCACACAAGGAACCAAGGTGTCCTTGGTGGGGTTGTCTGCACCCAAACAATCCACTGCCTCCTGTGCTGTGCGCCGTTGTTTGTTAACAAGAGCTTTGGAAGCCGCCTGAACGGCAGCTGCATCAAAAGCAGCCTGGGCCATTACCTTCTGTAAGGCCTGCTTATTACTGGTTGGTAAGGACACCTCCGCTCCGTGGGCCAGGTCACAAAGACGCTGGCGCTGGGTGGCTGGGGAAGCAGGGCAACTCAGAGGGATGCAATCTTTAGGATTGGGATGCAAACTTGATCCTTCTTGGGCCTCAGGCTCTGCAGGCTTGGGTGTTTTGGGCTGAGGAGCTTTGAACCTGTCATCCTCCTTGTCTAGTAGGAGATACCAGTAACTCTTGGCAGCATGCACCCAGCTGGGCGCAATAGAAAAGGCCACAGAAGTTAGCAGGGCTTGCACAATCTCACAGTCCTCCTCAGGGAGGTCTTCCAATAAGTGTTCTTCTCTTTCTACGGAGGAGCTCACCCCCTGTTCAAGGGCCTCAAGCTTGGTGTGACAAAGAGCAGTTAGCGCGGCCTGTAAAGAGGCAGACAATTTGCAGACGCGGCAGGCAGCAGAAGATAATGTCATTTTTAACTAAGGGAAATCATTCAGGACGCCTCTATTTATACCTGATTTTACCCAATTAATTTGGCTTGATGATTATTGGACAATTCATCATGACTCACTCCTCTAAGTCTATTCACTGATTATCATTAGGCCACCCAACATTTGATTGTCTGTTTTAAATTGGTTTCAGGTGTGCATCCACTTACCATTATGAGGGCCTCAAATTTCCTTTTTTGGATGGAGCCCCATTCTAATCCGGGGGTATGTGGTGCAGGGCGCCACTCCCTGGTATTGCTTTATCTGGACTGATCCCTTATTTAGAAAAGTATAAGGGGAACTGCTGCCCTTTTTTGTAATCTATCCTGGAGAGTAACCCTCCAAATTAAATAGCGTCAATTCCAATTAGAGACCAATCAAAAGGTGTTTTATATATGGCAATTAACAACCCACCAACGCATCTGCAGCTAGAGGCAGATGCATTGATGATTGAACCATCATTCATCCCACTGTGTAAATTAATTATTTGATCTTCTGCCCTTCTTCCTGCCAAAATATGAGCTTCAAAGAGAGTAGTCTGAAACCCTATTCTATACTCAATTCCCTAAAGACGGCCCTACTATTGCTGCAACTGCCTGACCCCAGATCACATGCTTAAATGTTCCTTCTTGTCCAATCTAACCCCTTTCCCTCTGAATATTATCTAAATCTTTCAGCCCTCTAAGAATAGGCTCATTGCCTGACAGTCTAGACCCTAGTCAGCATGACTCACCTTTTCTTTTCCCTTCTCTTCCTCCAAGTATAAAAAGACCCCAAGAGGTCCCCAAAAACAGAATCATTCACCATAGAAACATAACAATTGACTTAAAAATCTTAGACTACTTGCAGAGCCCACCAATAGAGGCTCTTTTGAGTAAGAATATATTAGTCCTGTTGTGTTTTAGTTGCTCAGCTACACTCAAACCATCCCTAAAACCCTTGAGAATCACACTCTTCAAGTATCCAAGACTATGGAGAGAAGCGTATCCAGTCTGACGTGTACAAGCGCGGCCCAATTTTGTATCATTTTGTTGGGGTTTTATTGGCAGTTTCCCCATTGGGCGTCAATTATTACTCAGCAATATCAAACACCACAGATAAGTGCCTACCAGACAAAGCTCAAGGCCATGCTGGAGGAGTGGGCCACACAAAACGCTGTGCACACAGTTGTACTGAGTGCTGAGATGGAGCAGTGGGAATGAGCAACCCAAGAAATTAGGGCCGCAGGGCATACCTGTTGGTCCTAACCCATCAACCACGCCAACATGCATCTTGAAGATGTATGTCTCTACAATTTTAGTTCCACCCTCAGGCACTTAAAGCCTGCCACCTACAACAAACTATGTACCTGAATTGATAAGGGTTATGAGCTTTTCCCTTCTGTATCTGTTCAGGACTTATTTGATCTCATCATCTTCTATGCAAGTGATAGTGATAAGTCCAGAAAGGACCCCTGCCTCCCCCACGCCAGTCCATCTGTTTTGTCAAGCCAGTATACGTGACGGAAGAAGAATTCAAGCAATTGAAGCAATCAGCTCTTGCTGCCCCTTCCCAGTCAACAAACCCTGCCCCTCCAACCCCCCATCAAGCCACCCACCTTCCAACCCTGACTCCCAAGCCACTACCAATCCCATTATCTCTGATGCTGTCCCTTTCACAGGCGCAGATGAAGGCAATGTTCATTCTGCCCATTCCCTCCCCTTCCCATCCTTTGATTAGTAAATAAATCTTTTCTTTGTGACAACTTATTAAAATTGATATCTTTCTTTTAATTCATAATTAATAATATTTTCTTTTTACATTATCAACATTTCCCATAATTAATATAATGTTGTACATTTTATGAATAGCTTAAAGTTATTGGCATACATATTTTTCACCATCATTAATAAATTAAAGACAATAAACATAAATATTGCATTAGAATATTTCAATTAGACGTCAACTCTTGATATTTTGATATTATGTGCATAACTCAATGCATTTTGTTTAATAAAATCCATTATAAACTTGGCCCTTTCCATTATAATTTAATGGTATGGACTGTCTTTATATTAGAGAGCCATTAACGCTTAGTACAATTATTGATACATAGTGCATTTTATAGCCTGTATATTTACCTATTGGTAATAATTCTATAAACTTTTTAGTTGGATTTTGCAAGGTAATAATAATGTAATGTGTTAAAAAATTACTATTAATTGTCATTAATTGGCTGATTTTCTCTGCTGTGGAAATTGTGCATTTTCTGATATTTACACACTAGTATCTAATTGGTTGATTTCACATCCAATTGCACAGGCAATAGGAAACATGGTTGCCACCCCAACCACATCCAGTCTTGGCATGGCAGCTTGATTTCCTATTGTCTGTGCAATTGGATGTGAAACCAACCAATTAGATACTAGTGTGTAAATATCAGAAAATGCACAATTGCCACAGCAAAGAAAATCAGCCAATTAATGACAATTAATAGTAATTTTTTAATACATTACATTATTATTACCTTGCAAAATCCAACTAAAAAGTTTATAGAGTTATTACCAATAGGTAAATATACAGGCTGTAAAATGCACTAATTTTCAATATTTGTACTAAGCGTTAATAGCCCTTATAATTAAACACAGTCCATTTCATTAAATTATAATGGAAAAGGCCAAGTTTACAATGGATTTTTTTAAACAAAATGCATTGAGTTATGCACATAATATCAAAATATCAAGAGTTGACGTCTAATTGCAATATTATAATGCAATATTTACGTTTATTGTCTTTAATTTATTAATGATGATAAAAAATATTCATATATTGAAGGTAGTACTATAAAAGCCAGTTTTTTGATTGAATTCAAACATAATGTCAAATATTTACACACTTATCAATGAATTAGAGTCAGCCTTCCAAAGGGTTGCCAAGCTTGAATACAACATCAGGGAAATTGCGGTAAATTGGCAACTGCCAGAATTAACTCATTCTGCAAGTTGACTTACTATATGTCAATAATCAGAATTAAAAAACTTTAAAGTCAAAAGCATTAAAAATTCAGAATTAAGTTTTAACTCATGCAGACTACTAAATGTCAACACTTTTTTAATAAGCAGAAACCTGTTTTCTGAACATTTTACTTAATAAAAATTAAGCTTCAAAATTTTAGGGTAATGTGACAACATAGATTTTTAAAAGTCCATAAAAAATTATACATGACAATTAAAAAAATTCATAAAAATACACTTTTTTTACTATGAAATTAGCTATCTTTACTATAATAAAAATTTTCCACTTATAAAAACAAAAAAATCCAATACACAAAAAAATACTACATAAAAAGTTACATATTATAGCAAAATATAATAATCAGAAACAGTAATATAAAGTTTTTTTTATATTGAAAACTACAAAAAAACAAATAATTTACTAGTAAAATACCAATATAGGTCATGAAATACAGTCTAAAGCATCAAACTATCAATAAAAAAGCAATGATTTTATAAAAACAGTACCATAAATTATTAATGAGTTATTTAGAATAACTATTTATTTAAAAACTTTATACTCAATATATAAGAACTATATAAAAAATTAGGCAATACTCAATGAATTTAATTGAAAGCTAGACTGTGATCACCTGGTTGCCATTAAGAACTGTGGCAATCTTCTTGATGTATTCCCCAATCTCTGAAAGCATAATTTTTGGCCTTGAAAACTTCCTTGATCTTCTCTTGATATTTTTTCTCTTTGGTGGTTCTCTTGTTCTTGGATGGGAGGTTCTCAATATCTCCAATGGATGCAACAGTCCTCCCCTGTTGTACTTTGAGGTGCTCATAGAAGGTGTTGTATCTGGGCGTGATTCCAAAGGAGGACTTGATATGCTTATGCCAGCCCTCTAAAGATGAAGTAGTTTTCATCTCATCCTTAAGAACTGCCTGGTAGCAGTTCCAGTTGGCTTTGGCTCTGGGCTTGCTCTGGTGCTTAGTGACCTTACGTCTAATCCACTGTGGTTCATAATATCCAATGAAAGGGTAGAAGGAGCCATCATGTTTCTTGGTATATGAATCCTGACATAGGAGGTCAAAGGCTTGTCCAGTATACTCTGGCTTTACAAAGGCTAGTGCTACAAACTGCTGAATTAAGAACTTGCATTTTCCTGATGTATCTAGACGGTGGAGCTTGCTGAGCTCAGGTAGACCCTTTAGTTGCCTGTTGACAGCCTGTCAATAATGGAAAAAACACCCCTGAACCTCATTATCAAAGGTGTTTACAAAAGCATTATACTGGGCAGTTTCATAGTCCATAATTATAGTTGAGGGTCCAAGTGCTTTATCTTGAGCTTCTTTTTCTGCAGCAAGAGTGGCTTCATCCTTTTCATCATCATCTGGATTGGCTCTAATTTTATGGCCAGGGTGACTATTTTTATTATTGGGTGGGGCTTTGATGCCCTCCTGAAGGATTTTAAAGGCCCTTGTGTAGATCTCTTCTGTTGCCCCAGGAAGCAGAAAGTAGGCAAATGGGAGCACCTTGCCTTCAATAAGGGAATGTACAACCCATAGTTGGTAAAAAAATGGGGGCATACTGCAAAGGTACCATCACATAACCAAGTGTCTGAATCCCTCAACTGCTCCAGGTTCTGTTGTGTAGCATAGCATATAATTCTTGCCTTTGTTGTAGGCCCATCATCATGTAAAAGGAATAACTCATCACCAGTGAACATATTTAACTCCTCTGTCAAGACTAACTCTCCTTGGACCATGGCAGATTTCTTATGGGGGAATAGATCACGGCGTTTGTCACATATGTACTTTACTAACTGATTGCGGTCAGGGATGAGCTTTAGGTTCTCATTACTTAGGTGTGTGGTGGCCTTAACTGTCAGATCAGAAGCCTTGGCATCTTTGGAGACTGGGATCATTTAGTAGAGGTACCACTTTAGAAGCTTTTTGATAAGATTGATTGGAGCATTGCATGTGTGCTCTCCTTTTTCACTAGTGACTTTATCCTATCCTTCTGTATTGATCCTGGCAGCGCAGCTTCTATCTTCACATACATAATGCTTGCTTCTTCCTGCTCTCTTTTGATTATTGCAAATGAAAACATAGCCATCACAAACTAAACTTGCACCTCCTTTGACAGACATTAGAGGGGAAAACCAAGGAAAATTCTTTGGGAGCTTAAAATCTCCATTTACATTACAGATATTGTGAACCTTTAGGGGATCCCATGGGCCAATTGATGCTTGATGATAGTCAGACAGGTAATCATCAGGATCTTCTTTATTGAGTCTTAATGAGGAGGATGGAGTTGCAGATTTGTTGGGCAGTGGAGGGGAATTATCTGGAGTTGGATTCTTGCGCTTCTTGGACTGGGATGAGCTTGATTCCTTGGGGCTTGATTCCTTTGAGCTTGATTCATCTGGGCTTGACTGGGGTTCTGGACTCTTGGGTATCTTTGTTCTTCCTTGCTTGTTTAGTGAAACCCCATCTCCTTCTGATTGGTACCAGCTTGGAGAAGAGGAGGGGGCAGGGGAGGGCTCTTTGCTTTCAGGGTCTGGGGTCTTCTCCTTTGTCTTCTGTTTTGTTGAGGGCTCTTTGGCTGGCTTTTTGTTGGGTTAGGGACTTTGGGCCTTTCCAGAGGCTTTGGGTACTTTCTTGGTTGACTTGGGATTCTTTTGTGGCTTCTTGGAAGATTTGTCCTACAATAATTAGAGTAGAGTTCATAAAGTAAGAATAATCATGTGAGACATAAATAAAATTAAATAATAATCACTTGTTTTAAATTTTATTATTAAGTTATAGTTTATAGAAGTATAGAAAGTAATTTTAGAGCTAGTTTATTAGTAAAGAATAGAAAAAAAACCATGTTTAAATAAAAAGTTGACATTCTGGTAGTCACAATAGTCAAAAATATTTAAATTATTTTATCAGCATAAAAAAACACTTTAATTTTGACATCAAAATACTGACAGTCAGCATTAAAGTGGAAAAAAACTATGTAAATCACATATAAAGCTTGGTTAATATTTTCTGGAGTTGGTTTTTTAAGTCTAAAATTGATTATTTTTAAATTTAAAAAATTTAAAGATTCACATACGTAACTTATAAAAACTAAATAATAGGGATTGTAGAGGAAAGTCTAAAGTACAGCCCTGGGTACTTTGGCCTGAATTACCATACCATTGTATATGTGATTTTTGTTAAGCAGCAGTGTTTTACTAATAAACAAGTGAAGGTGTTGACATTCAGGCAGTCAGCGTTTTTTTAGCAACTCTCCTATTAAATCTTGCTTAAATTATGTCACTTTGTTTGCTTAGCCAAACCCCTTTGTTGCAATTTAGGCAACACATTGATTTGATACAAAGGCGACATTATAATTACATATATAATTTCTAGTTTTAACATATGTGTTTTGGCTTAAGTGGACTTCCAGAAATAAGCTATAGTTTATCCAATAAGTTTAAAATAACAGTAAATATCTAAATAATACAAAGAATGCTCTGAAAGTTGGCATATGTCTTTGTTCAATGCTTATCTTATTATTTATTTAATAAAATAGTAGTATAAAATATAAAAAATAGTTATTTTTAGAATATTGTGTATTCTATTAAGAAATTTATGGATTCTTATTTGGGGTTGACATCCAGATATTACTTACTGTAGTTGATCTTAATGAAAAAGTACAAAGAAACTTACATTTTCATAGTAAATTATATTAGTTTTTTTGCTTAAAATTAAGCCTTTGTTTAAATGGTGTTGACATTATGTCTGTTCCTTTTTAATTTTGCAATTCTGACTTAATAATTGACTATGAAAAATTAGCTTAGTTTTGGAAATGCCCAATTCCAGCGGATAAATACTAAAATAATGTTGACTTACTGAATGTCAACAAATTGTCAACATTCAGTAAATTGACTTGCAAAATGAGTTAATTCTGGCGGTTGCCGGTAAATCAACTGGGAAATGAGGGAAAAGCCTTGGTCCAGCAAAAGGAAATTGCAAAAAATAGCCTGGGAACAATAGTTAATGAAGAACACAAGAAAATAATTTTAAATCTTCAAAAGGAATTACTCAAGCAGTTAGATTTCAAAAATGAAAGTTACAACTTGTGGGAATTTGCAGAAACCAATAGAAAGAATACTCAAAAAATCAAGCTAATTGAAGGAAATCAACACAAATGAAGAGGAAACTGACCAAATGGAAGCAGAAAAAAAAACAAAACTCAGTCAAGAACCAGGAACACCTCAAGAAATACAGAAATTTTATCAAATGAAAACCAAGAAGAAACACAAGTTGTAAGAAATATAAGAAAAATTAAGCCTAGGAAAATTAATGAAGAGCAGCCAACACTCATGAAGTTTGCTGAGGTGGTGCCTGTGGCTGAGGGGGCCACAGGGGAAACAATTAGTAAGACTCTTTATGTTTTACTTATATTTATTTTAGTCATCACCAGGAATGGGGATGAGGTCACAGAAGTGGCAGCTTTTACGCCAGGTTGGTTCTACGGGGGTTACCAGTCACTGGTAGCCCCTGTAAAAAATAAATAAAAACCAAATAAATAAAATAATTCAACAGAATATTAATAATTTTTCAAATATTGAAGCTAAAGATAGGGGATATTTACCACCTGCAGGGTGCTTGCTGTGGTTAAGGGAAGCATATGAAATAGGATCAAATATCAACTTCAAAGAAATGAATGAAATTTGTGGGGATGTCAAGCTAAACTTTGATGAATATAAATATGAAAGCCTTCAAAGATTCCCATTTGCAAACATAAATGAATATGAAAAAAACCTAGTCAAAACTGACTTTCAAATAGGAACTGAATATTTAAAAGCTTAAATTTTTAATGAAGTATTTAAGGCATTGTCAAACAAAGTTGGGGACACAGTCCTTGTGAACACATTTAAACCTTTATTATTTTGTTTGCCGAGGCATGGGGGGCTAATACAAGTCAGGCGCCCCCCAGAACCCTCTTCAAATTCAATCAAACATCCTATATCAATAGATTAGTTCAAGTCTTCAAAAAATTGTGCATGTTCTTGGAAAAATATACTTCACAAAGAATTCACGTTGCAGTATACCTGGGAATCCTCCTTCACTGCATATTAAAAACCAACGACAAAAAGTTGGAGGATGTACCTATTCAAATAGACACATGCCGCTTAGCACTCAAAGGCCAGAAGACACCACGGGGGTATAGGACAGTCAAGCACAACCTGTATGACTCCTTTGCATTGGCAACATTGTATGGGTACTAAATGCCCCCTGAAAAAAACCTATTAATTGATTCACTCACCCACCTTCCTTTTATTAATTGTTCAACAACCACTGGGGTACAGGGATCCACCCCTCTAGCAATCACATCTAGGGTTGTCTACCACGTACAGAAGAGTATTTGGATCCAATTAAACGCTCTAGCCAAAATTTTAATTTCAGGGTATAATTCCCCAGAATAATTGCATTCCCTTTGCAATTTCATCCCCTCAATAAATATTTTTCCCTTGCAAATTGAATTTTTATATTTTAATACTAAAATTTTATAATTGAAATTTGTAATATTAAAATTTTATAGTAAAATTTTATTTTTAAATATTTAAATATTAAGATTTCAGTATCTAAAAGTTAATATTAAAATTTTAATAATACATATATCAATATTAAAATTTTTAATATCAAATATTTTGATATTAAATATATCACAATTAAATGAAAATAGTTAAATTTTGAATATTTAAACTTTAATAGATAAATTTTAAGATTTATTTATAATTTTACTTTTAATATTTTAATTTTATTTTAAATTTTAGTAGGTAAGTTATAATATTAATATATCTAAATATATTACAAGACATTAGTTAAAGTTGCAACCACGTCAATTAATAAAAATAAGTTAAAAATGTTTTTATTTACTAGTTCCTCAAGTACAAGTTCATTTATTACATATACAAACAACAAGGATTGAATTTATATGCATCATGCAGCCTGTTCCACTTATATTCTAAACAAGTGATTGTTTAGAACTTGAATTACCTTTCCCTAGTAATATGATTTGATAAATATATTTGATATGCTTGACCCGCGTCCTAAGTACTAATTAGTAAGCAATACATAAAAATCATTGGCTTCTGTGTTGTGTGGCTATAGTGGCACTGAAATAATAAGGATCAGATGATGACCTGCAAGGTCCAATTTGTGGCTTAACAAAGCCAAAGTACCAACAAGGATTCACAATTGTTTAAATAAAATTAATCTATTTCTATCTTTTTTAATTTATTTATTTGTTAGAACACCAGTCAATATAATATCCAGTGCATTATAATAAAAATATATTCCTCTTACCTAGTATAATTAATTTTACTTACCTTTTCTATGTATTCTTATATGTCTTTAATACATAAAATTTTCACATAATTATATATAAATAATAATTTTTGAGTCCTATTAAAAAATAAATAAAAATAAAAAAATAAAACCCAGAGCACCCATTTATCTGATTGGCTTGGAGGCCAGAGCTTTGGGGAGGAAGAATTCTGAGTGCTTGTAAAAAGCCGCCATCACTGGGTGGCATTGCAAATTGACTGACCTCAAGAATATTGAATAGATCCTTGGTGTCCTGAGGAAGGCCTTGTTTCACCTTATTCTTGATCCAATCTAACACCTCCTCAATTGGATTCAGAAATGGAGAATACAGGGGGAGGAAGAGGAGTCTCATTGTGCAGTCAGCTAGGTGGTGGCTGGCCAAATGGCTATTTTTATTGATTGGCGGGAACTCAGACACAACTAGATCCACTTTGTGGAGCCCAACATTATCCAGCACTACAATGTTGGTTGTAATGTGGTAGTTGATTCAGAGATACTCCTTGACAACTTGGATAAAATTGAGAAAGGTCCCACTATTATGGGAACCCTTGATCATCTGATATTGATCCAACCCGCAAGGACCAAGAAGCGCAACCATTTAATAGGTCTGGGAACAGACAGCTGCACAATGAGCTACGCTGTCCTTGGACCCCTTCTTGACCCACCCATGCCTAGACCTGAGTGAGGAGGAAAACAACAATTTGTTGATGTAGAAGAACTGGAAATTCCCAGTCTTCTTTAGTGCCAGATATGTCTTGTCCAAAATGTGTCAATCCTTGATGGTCTTCTTATTGTTTCTGGTGTACAGAAAAACTCCCAGTACTTTCCAGGAGAAGCCCAAATCAACCATTGTTTTGTAGACAAGGGTTTTGGAAACAGAAAGCCCAAACTCTGTGGCAAGCATTGATTGGACAGCAAGCGAGTCCAGGTGGCAATCCTTGGCTACCCACTGTTTATTTGCGTAAATATGCACAGGCTGCAAGAGTTTTGACTGCTGCTTAGCCTTGGTGGATTTGGCAATTTACCTGGTGTTGCCATACTTGGTATTAATGTCAGCAATGTATCTGGCTGTGACACCAAATTGGGACGCAATATCCCAAACTGTTGTTCCCCCATTAAAGCAGTTGAGGAGAGCTTTACGCTCACTATCTGTCAACTGACGCTGGCCCTTGGCAGATACCACAGCATCCTGGATAGCAGGCTCAACACAGGGGATGGGGACCTTTGTGTAGAAGGTGGGATCACGCTTGCTTGCAGTGGCGCTGTCAATGGTTGAATACACAATAGGTTCAGATGGCTCAATAGTGGTGGCCAATGGCTCATATGAGGTATCAAAAACGCGGGGGCAGGAAGTAGCAACTCTTGGATCAAGAGTGCGGGGCCGGGTGACAACTGGGTACACAGTGGAGGTGTATGTAACCTCATTATTCTCAATGGCCTTTGTGTGGGAGACTTTGGTTGCAGGCCTTGAGAACGGCTTCTGTCTTGGATTAAGGCTACTGTTCCTGGCCTGGGATGCAGGAGGTGGTTGGCTGGTGCTGACACCTTGGGAGGCCTGTGTATTGGCATGACTCCCTTCAATTTGTATTTTGGGTCTGTTTTTGGACCCTCTATTACGCCCTTGTAGACAGGCTGCCCTGCAGGCTGGTGCAGGAGCTGGTTGGGAATGCAACTGACAGTCCATAAAAATAAAATAAAAAATATATTTTAGATTAAATATGTATTTATTTGGATTTATTGGTTCAGCTGTGAGTAGTTGTTTTCTCTTGATTTAGCCTTGAATAGTAGCAGATTTTCTATATCCGTAATTTGAAATGTATAATATTGTACCCTTTCCAGTTTTGGATGATTTTAAAGTTTAATCACTTTTTTTGTCTAAACATGGTTGTTGAGATTTGATTTTTCATTTGATTTTATCCATAGTGGAGCTTCTTTATTTGGGTTGGTGTTTTCTAGTGTGCTTACTGTACATTAAATTTGGATTCTGGTTCCTGCAATTAATATCTGAGTTTACTAGTGGCATTCAAAAGTGATTTGAAATTTGGTTCTTGGATTTGACAATCCTGCAATTCCAAAAAACATAGTAAACTTAATGAAAATGATTGATGGATTTGAACGCTTCAAATCTGATTCCAGTTAATTAATTTTGTCCATTGAAAATATGCAGTTTGACTTGAACTTTGCAAAGTTTCTATGAGTTCCCGTATTTTCAAATATTCAAATAAATACTCAAAAAAATCAATTCAATTAAAAAAGGCCATCTTGCAAAAGTGATTCAAAATTTGGACCAAGGATTTGACAATCCCGCATTTTTGCATTTAGGTTCTGAATTTACAGTAACAGAGAATCTTGTATATGAGGATATTTGATATGATTATGAATTTGGAATTGACATGTTAAAGTTGATTCAGCTTATGTTTTTGGTAGGGTTCTTTACCTTAATCCTGGGAGGCCAGATAGTGGTTGTGAGATCTTATCACTCAACCCAGAACTATGACACTAGCTACAACAAGCACCTTGCCACCAAGATATGGGTCATTATTTGTTAGATTAAGCCAAGGCGCCAGCTTAAGCATTTCAAAGCCTTTTAACTTCTTTGGTATCATTTAAGTCATAAACTTGTGTTTTTTGAACATTAGTATAATGCTTAGTTTACTGAAGAAAAGTTTAAGAGTGTAAAATATACAAATAATAGAAATAAATCTTATTTCTATTAGCTGTATTTTTTGCTAAAACCCTTTTTTCTATTTTAATAAGCCAAGAATTAAATATATGAGTTGCATGGGAGAGTAATAGCAGCACCAAAGCTATAATTTCTATTACCCTATCTTTGGCTCATACAATTAATTTCTTAGTTATTTTTAGAAAAAAAAGTTGTATTTAAAAGACTATTTACCCTATGTGAAATATAAGTTTTTGTTATGTGTCCAACTTCATGAACATGTCCTACTAATCCTTTAGTAGTATCAGCTCTCTTTGTTTCTCTGTCATCTATGCAGAACTTTGCACAATAATTTATTTTGGAGTACTCCTTAACATCCTCAAATGTCAAAGGTGAAACATACAGCTCACCATCTTTCATTAAATATGAAAGATTAACATAAAATGCTTTGACTTCAAGCCAGCTTTTTTAGGCCTAGATTTTCTATCATAGATGTGAAAAAAGATTTTTTGGGAAACATCTGAATTTTTTACAAGTGTCTCATATAGACCCTTTCTTTCTTCCTCTCTCTCAAAAACCATTTTGAGATCATTTATATTTTTTTATATACATCTCATTTTCCTTTTGTTTAAATATTTTAGATAATACACCAAAATGAACATCAACAATACTTTTGCCATGACACTCAACAAATCTATTAAACTTAATTGTTCCTTTTATAATTTTAGGTACCTCTTTAAAAAGATAATATAAGAATTCATAAGATCTGAAATGATTACCATTATCAGTCCAAACTTTAATATTTTTAATATTCTTAAATTTATTATTTTTAAGCAGACTTATCAAACACTGACCTGAAAACAAAGAGTCATGAGATAAAATTTCAGATAAAAAGTCATGATACTCATATTTAATTTTCTCATTTTCTTTAAAAGCAATTGCCAATCCTAATAAAGAAATAGGTATTTTCTCATAAAAACAATTATTTGTCTCTATAGGACCCCCACCTATTTTAAAGTTTTCTTTATAGTCTATTACTATAACACATGAATTATTATCAAGATTATTTATATCACTAATATATTCTTTATTTTGATGCTTATAAAACTTTTCATGTAGGTCAATAGATTCCAAATTTTCTTAATAGATTTAGGCAATGGCAACTTCTTTATACTCAAATCCTTTTTCTTCATTTCTAATGACTTTTTTAAGTTACAAATGTTACACATATCAGTTTGCTTTTTGCTTTTAATTATATTATTAGGAATAAGCTTATAAAAAGTGGAAAGTGAAATAGAAATAGTGTTTTTTATTTTCATATCTTTGTAAATTTCTTTTTTTGTTTTCAATAATGAGTATTTTATTTTAGTTGAGTATTCACTCAACTCTTTTTGTAATTCTTCATAAATCAATCCAGGGGATTTTTTAGTGAATTGGCTAGTTGGAAATGAATTTTTTAATACATGTTTTAAAATATTTTTTATGTTTTCTTTCTTTACTGAATCATTATTTCCTTTTTTATTTTTTGAATTTAATGATACTTTTTTAGCATTTTTTATTTTTTTGAATATAAATACTCATTTTTTGTCATTTTAAATCCACAATCCCAAAGCTCTTTCAGACTGTAGCTTGATGTAACCAATGCTCTTAGGGAAGGAAGGTGCTTGGCAGGGGACTCTGACATCAATTCCTTTAGGTTGTTAAGGAAATCATCTGTCTTAGAATTTTGTATGGCAGGTAAGAGGGTACTTTTTCTAAACTCTGTTTCTAATATGAAATTCTCAACAAAGCTGTTAAGATCACTGCCAGCAGTAAAAAGGAATGCTTGTTTAAGCATAGAGATTCTTTCTCTCTTAGTAGAAGCCCCCAGTGAGAAGAAGGGTGTCATCTGAGGTGCAAACTTGATAGGTTCCATAATGATAGTGGTTGGGTTCCTTGGCTTGGTTCAGGCAGTTCTTGCTTGGAAATAGATGTGCAGTTATCAGAGAGGAGTAAAGGTGTAGATTGTAAAGTAAATTTCTGTAAAGTTGAGCTGTTTAAATGCCATGTTAGCTGAGCTTTTGCACTACAGGCATAAATTCCCAACTGACCCCCAACTGATCTCCTTAATTTGTCAATATCACCCCTGAAGTCTGATATCATTGTTTATTTACCCCTTTTTATATTCTGGTCAACTGTTGATATTTCCACAAATAGTACTTCAATCTTGCTCAAAATAGTATCATTAGAAAGCCCTTAATATCAGCTTTTGGAATTGTGCTGCAACTTTATATTTCAATACTGATTTAGTATCTTGAAGTGGCTTTGAATGTAAGCTTATAAAATTATTATTTGAAATAAAATATGCTAATTAACTCTTAAAGTATGATATTTTAATCAGTAAACTAAATTTAAAGTATAAATCATTATTTAGCTTACTTTTAGTAACCAACTCAAAAGCCTTTTTTAAATAAACTTAAGTTTATTATAACCTTTAACAGTTCTTAAAAAATGAACTTTATATATTTTAAATCTATCAAAAAAATATTTTTCTAATCACATATAAATATTTGCTTGTATAATTAAATTTGTATCTTATTTTTATAGATACAATGACTAAAATTATTTTCTATTTAGTTCAAATAAATTTTAACCTTTATAAAGTTTAATTAAATAAAGTAAGATTTTGATACATTCTTTTTTATGTTTGAATTTTTTATACATATTATCTCTAGCATATAGTATAAAAATATAATTTTATTAAATAGTTGTGTAAAGCTATTTTATTAATATTAAATACTTAAAATTTTGAAAAGAAAAACTTTTACTCTCTTATAAATTCTTATTATATATTTTCTATAAAATCTAACTTAAGAATAAGTTACCTATGCTAAATGAGATCACTGAAATTTCAATAAAAGTTCAGTTTTAATTTTAGTTTTAGTTTTTTTTAACTTTTTACTAGATTTTTTTTAAAAAATCCAAAATTATTTAATATTTATTAAATATGCAAAAAAGCTATCTGCCCTCTTTTTAAAAAGAGGGATTCAAAAATTATTATATTTTAAATTAAATATTTTAAAAAAGCTAAGATTTTAGGCAACAATTTGATTTCCAACAAAAAGCATCATATCAGTTTTTATTGTATTTTTATGTTGCTCTTTTTAGAATGATGTCATTTTGTACTAATCAGCTTTCAAGAAATAATGGTATATGAAATAAGATTGTTACTAGCTTTTAATACAGTTTAATTTAGCTGTAAGTAGAAAATGATTAATTTAATATAGGTTTCTATATTATAAGGATTAAATAAGATTTATTTTGATAAAATTGTTGTAATTATTTAAATTTATTGATAAGAAAATTAAAACAAAATTTTAAAGTTTTAAGTAGCACAGTTAATAGGAAACAGATTAATCTAACAAATAATGACCCATATGAAGCACTATAACTACTAAACTGCAAAACTGATAGATTTTTCTGGCATTTCTTAGGCAGAGAAATATCTTGATATCAAATATGCCCGGCTCATTGCTCAGTTGTAATGATGGTTTCTGTTTCATGCCTTAAGTTTAATTCTGGCGCATTCTGCATACCGGAAAAGTTCCACCAGATAACTCTCCAGAACTCACCCCTTGGCCAGTGGGTAAAACAATTGGATCTTGATGTCAAGTATCAGAAGCCAATAGTGGTTAGGAATGAGAAGCTATAATTCACTTGGCTTTTTAAAATTAAAATAAATATTCTCAATGTATAGCCTGGATCTGTTTTAAGCACCTTTCATCTTATGATAATAATTAAAAGCTTGCTTGAACTCATAGTAATCTTTATCTGCAACATATTAATCAAATGAGATTTTTAACAGAATGACAAGATAAAATATATTAAAAGCAGCATCTCAAAAGCTTTTTGAAAGAAAGGGCTAAGATTCTAATTTCAAATATAAAAATATTAAAACTTTTAAACAATTATTTTTTCTTTTGGTTTCTGTTATATCATCTTAGAAAAGCTTTTATAAGCCAGTGCTATAGTATATTTAATTACTCTCTATTGGAAAACTAATTCCCTGAGTGACTTACCAAATGATTTCTGACTAATTATTAAGTCAGTGGCACTGCTATTAGTCTCTCATCTTATATGAGGATCAAACCTTGAGTCCTAAAAGGAACACTACTTGTACAAGCCTCATGACCAGCATGATTTACATGGATGATATGTGACTTCTTATTATACTATATAATACTCTAAAATCATATCCAATAAGTTATCATTCTCTTCTTGATTTCCCTTTTATCTTGTTTATACTTCCCAGAAGTATATAATCAACAGTGGTAGCAAGGTAAGTTATCCACACCTATACAACTTAAAGGAAAAATTCCTCCAAAGAAAAGAACCCAGAAGATAGCACTCCCCACTGGCTGAAGATAATACAAAGAAGGTCAGGGAGCCCTCACAAGATTTGCTGCCTTCAAAAATATCATTGTACTAACCAAATAGTATAACTTCCTCAGTACACACAGGATCCTGAACCTGGCTCTAATTCCAGAAACAACCCAAATACCCAACATTGTGTTTCAACGCCTACACTCAGAAGAAATTGGAACATTCTCAGGACTAAATTGAGAAAATGCCAACCTCTGGATTTAAAGCACCCGAAACAACTTTGAACAAGTGTGATAACCCTGTAAACTCTGGGCAAGTGAAAATTCTTCATATTTTACCAGGGCTGCCTCACACTTTGTAAGTGAATGGTTTGAGCAACACCCTGGTCACAATAAAGACTGATAAATTTTCAAAGCTGCCTTCCTGGAGAAATTTGACATAAAGGAATCTGATGTTGTGATCATGACAGAACTCAGAGCCTTCAAAACAACAGGGACTATAGATAAGTACATTGCAGTCTATGAAGACATACATGATTGAGCCCCCATTACCATCTACTTTGATGAAGCTGGACCACAACTAGACTTTTAAAAGGGCCTCCCCACACAAATTAGGCGTCATTTTGATATGAGCTGCTGCAAAAATCTCCAAGACATATTATTGGAAGGAAAGCAAGCTGCACAAAAATCTGGCAATATACGCCCATCAAATAAACAAAAGGAAAGTCTCACAGAAAAAAAGGAACCTCAACCTAACAAGAAGAACAATTGAGCCAACAACCCCAATCCTTGAAGTGGAAATTGTACCACTCAAGTAAATCAAATGAGCACTGATAATACCGCCAAGGAGAAGAAAGCTCAGGGGAGTGCTTAGGAAAGCCGCCCTCTCCAAACTTGCAAGATTTGTACAGAGACCAAGACGTAGACTCAATCACCTTGATCTAAGTACCCTCCAGGAATCTTCTACTGTTTTCACAGACTGGAAATAAACTCTTCACTTATCCTTTGTGCTTTTGCAGATATCAGGGCACAGCCCTATTTGACACTGAAGCAGACCAATCCCTTGTTGACAAAAAATTTGCCAACCTCAAAAAACTACCCACAGTCTAAAGTAATATCAAAGAGTTATCATGGAAGATAATAGAAGTGCACCAGTCATCAGAGAAGCAAAATTTTTGTGCCCAAATAAGAGACATACAGACAAAAATTAGTGGCCCAATCATACCAATCCTCAAGTTTGATGATATACTTGGCCTGGACTGGATAAGAAATACCAAACCTCACATTGACTGGGATAGCACTACCCTTACTATACAACAAGGCAAGATGCACCACATGTATATCCAACTCATCTTGATACACTTATGAGAGACCACGTTTTTGTGAAAATTATGGAAAAAGAAGAGGAAAAGGCCCCTAGCAAGATCAATTAGAACACATGCATGTATGAGATTATCCACTTTAAAAATGCAGAGACCTCATACAAAAAAGACCCAATCCAACAACAATTAGTCCTAGAGGTCCCTTCAGATTTCCAAGAAACATTACCAGGACTATTTCCTAATTGGGGATCAAACATGAAATAACCTCAAAGGAAGTGTGCCAAAAGCACATCCTATCTACTGCCTAACACCATAAGAGGACAACACCCTAAAGGCCTACAATGACAAGGCCCTTGAAAAAGAACTCATACAACCTTTTAAACCTTCTTTTGGCGCAGCTGTCTTTTTTGTAGCAAAGAAGGGTGGAGGAATCTTCCTGGTCACAGACTACAGGATGCTCAACAAAGTCACAATTAAGAACAGGTATCCCCTGCCCCTGATTGATGGCCTTTTTGATGCACCGGGGTCCCAAGTCTTCACAAAGATTGACTTGACAGCAGGTCACCACCAAATATGTGTTAAACCAGAGAACATATCTAAAACAGCTTTCAGAACTAAGTATGGCTCAATTGAATGTGTGATCCTTAACTTTGGTAATGAAAAATGCCCCAAGCACTTTTGTAACCTTTATGAATGAAGTCTTCAAGGAACAGCAACTGTGATAAGTTTGACTCCCTGGTGATCAACTCCCTGGTGCTTGACACTATAGTAAAGTGAGAATTAAGCTTTCCCCCTGATCAACAACTGGAAATTGACACTTTTTTAATTGACAGATCTTGATGTACTGAAAACTTTTAATATATAATATTAAGCCTTACAGCTATGGTATACTAAAGTGACCTCACAGAGCTCAAAAATGCAATAAAAATGTATTTTAACTAATGTGAATAAGGAGAAATAAGCAAATATTTCTCATTTTACTATGTAATTTACATTCTTTATTATGAAGATATTTTGATTACCATAAAAAATAAAATTTCAATGAACCAAGAATAAACATAAGCACAAAAATAAAAGTTATGGAAAATATGAAGAAATATTAATATTTATTTGATATAATTCATATAAGTATAAATGTGAATATCTTATGTTTTATTAGTGAATTAACAAAAATTAAGATATTTACTCACTTTCAACTATAAAAATTCATCTCAAACTTACCATATATACTTAAAAAACACTGATATCTAAGTAAATCAAAAATCTTAAAAACTAAAAAAAACTGAATGATCAAAAATAAAAAAGTAAAAATTAAAGCTAAAAAGTTAAAAGTTAAAACCATAGAAGCAAGCAAGCAAGTTTACTCTTCATCCTTCTTCCCCCTTGTCATTTTAGCCCCTTCCAGGAGGGCAGTGGCAATAATATCAAGCTGATACTTAAGCTTTGAGGCTTTGTATTTGTGCTTAGCTGTACCCTGGATGTCCTTGGTGAAGAGGGTGGAGCAGGTGATAGGCTTGGTGGGGGACACAGTTGGCCAAGTCACACAGATTGGAGATGGTTCTTGCCAGCTCATGATGAAGGAGGTAAAATAATTTATTGAACTTTGGATGAAGCTCAAAGTTGGCCTTAAGATTCTTGTGATAAGCTTCTAGCGCCAAAATGGTCTTGAGCTCACCATTCACTGCCGCCTGGTAAACATTCCAACTAGCCTTGGTGCAGGCCTTGCCTTGCCTCTGCAAGATGACCTTCCAAATCCACCAGGGCTCAAAGTACTCAAAGAAAGGTGTGAACTCTAAATAATTGCTATGTAAGAATCCTTTGAGAGAACCTCAAACCCCTGCGCAGTATGCTCTGGCTTTAAAAAAGCCAAGGCACTAAATTGTGCAAGCACAAATTTGCAGGCGTCCAAAGTGTCCCTCTGACTCAACCTACTAAGCTCAGCATGGTCCTGCACATTGCAAGCAACTGCTTGGCAGAAGTGGAATTGGCACCCCTGCATCTTCCCACTGAACAGCTGGTCAAATAAATTGAACTGAGCAGGCTCAAAGTCCATGATGCAAATGTGAGGCCCCAGAGCTCTCAGCCTTACCTTTTCCTCCAAGTCCAGGGTGGCCTGGTCCTTGTCAGCAGCAGGAGAGTTTGAGCAGGTGTGGGGGGGGGGTCTTCTAGGCATTATTATTGTCAGGAAGGAGGGAAAGTGCTTGGTGAAGGATTGAGAATGCAGGTGTGTAAATGGTCTTGGTGGCCCCAGGGAGAAATAAGAAAGCAAGTGAAATCACCTGGATGTCAATCTGGGCACAGATCATCCAGAGCTGTTTGAAAATCCAGGGGCAAGTGGCAAAGGTACCATCAACTAGCCAGGTTGAAGCTCTTTTTAGCTCCAGCAGGTTCTGCTGAGTGGCATAGCAGAAATGTGGTTGTTGTTGCCGGGCCCATTGTCATGGAGGAAGAAGCGCTTACCACTTGGAAGCTGCTTGAGTTTGTGGGTGAGTGTAGGCTCAGAGTGGTCATCTGAGGCCTTGGGGGAGGGGGATTGGTGGTAATACACTTATTTCTGGTGAACTTAACCAGTTGCTCCTGGGTGGGCACCACTTGAGATTGTTGGGCTGCAGGTGTTAAAGGGCCTTGATGGCCAGATCTGAAGCGCAGAGGTTGGCAGAGGTGGGGATTACTTGGAAAAGGTACCACTTCAGCATCCAAGTAATCAGGTGATTAGAGGGGCTCACAGTTGTGCTCCCCCTTCTCAGCAGTAACCTGCTCCCAGCCCTTGGTGTTCAACTGGTCCCTGCAAGTCTTGTCCTTACATACAAGTGCTTGCTTTTGGTTTGCTGTTTTTGATTAATACAACTGAAAATGTAATTATCTGCAATATAACCAGGGCTACCTTTAACAGACATGATTGGGAAGTAACATGGGAAGCACTAGGGGACTTTGAACTCTCTGTCCACATTGCAGATATAATGGATGGCCAGTAGATCACAAGCCACGCAACCAGAAGCTTTGAACTTCTTGAAATATTCCTCAGGCTCATCCTGGGGGTCAGATGAGGGAGGGGGGAAGAGCCATCAGGAGGAGGAGAAGGGTTCTTTGAGGCCTGATTGTTAACCTTTTTCTTACCAGAAGAAGAGGTGAGATCCTTGGCAGCCTTTGACTTCTTGGTATGACGCTCCTTGGTGGGTTTGGAGTTAGCCTCTGACTTTTAAAAAGAGTGATTAGTGAGGGAGTCATCACTTTTATTTGAGAACTTGAGGGAAAGTTGAAGATGAGAGGGGAGGAGTGGAAGGAGATGTGGTGGGGGAGATGGAGCTGGAGACTTTGCCTTTGAAGGCTTATTGTCATGCTTGGGAGTAGAGGCAGTTTCTTTTGAGCCCATTGAGGCTTGGCTCTCGGTAGGCTTGTTGACTTTAGATGATCTTGTCTAAAAAAAAGTTTAGTTTTGTAAAGAAAAATAGTGGGAAAGATATGAAACACAGATGTAAAGCAAAGTAAAAGTTAAATGAAAAGTATGCAAACAAAGTTTTTTTATCAAGAAAAAAACATAACAAAGTAAATAGAAGCAAAATAAAACTCAAAGTATAGATACAAAGGTTAAAACATAGAAAATAAGTGAATTTATGATGAAGCATCAAAGATGTTAGGTTCAGCATAACATCTTAGTGCTAAATCAATTTAAAAGTATAATTAAAAACAAAAAAGTATATAAAATTATATGGGGAGTAGAAGGAAAAGTAGTAGATTATAATTGCAACAAAAGTGTTATGTGGGATTTTTTATTGGGAGTTAAAAATTAAAACATGGTAAAGTGTTGAGTTTGGCACTGTCAATCAGCTGGGAAAAGCTGAATTCTCACTGTCAGAACTTTCTTTTCTGCTCTCAGATCTGGCAGTCTGATTACAATTTGCTATTGGGTAATTGGGATATCTTGGTCATTGTGTTGACAGATGCTTGTATGGCAACAAGTGTTACTTGTGGCATCTGGTATTTCCTTGGCAAGGCAACAGCTAGCAATGTCCAAGGGAGGTAACTTCCAAGCAGCTTTCTATACGGACAACTTGCTAGTTCTTTAGGTACTGACAATGGTCTTCAAACTCAGATATCTTCTTCTAATAAGAAAAGGTTCTACAGTAGGATCTTGGTATTATTGTCTGCCTTCCATTAGTCCAATGGAAGGGCTTTTATGAGCCAATGCTCCCTTGCCAGGATAAGATCATCTGGTGCATCTAAATCTTGCTTGGTAGTCTTTTCACCCCCAGACCGCCAGCATCAACCCCCAGAGGTAGACATCCATGCAATGGCATGGGATTTTATATCATAGTACCCTGCACTGGGTACTAATTGCCATAGACTGATACATAATCTATTAGTGTGCTGGCAGTGATGGCGCTAATTTATGACTCTATTTTTAGTGCATGTCACTTTGTTCCTAGGCAACCTTCCTTGCATTGATTCACATTGGCACTGGCGGCTTACTAGTATGAATTGGACATATTCCTTTCAATCCTCGGGGAACCCATAATAACTAACCTGGCAGTTTGCTAGAGTATTCCAGAATAACTCTAGCCAATTTGGAACCAGTTGTAATTGGAGTCTATAGTATTCCCAGTTGTTCTTGTAATAAGTGATCCAAATCTTCCTCACAAAGGCTTCTCAGATCAATTAAGCCTGCTAGTAATATAAGAAGCTTCTTTAATAGATGGCTTGTCAGGCCGCCAAGGTATCCAAGGTAGAACAAAGTCAGTATAAATTCCTGACATTTCCCCAAACTTGACTTAGTTATACTATCAAGATAAAAATTGATAATCAACATGTCACAACCTTCAAATGCAAATAATACCTCCTGGGTGACTGATGCTCATAGCATCATTGCTGCCATTTCAGTCTCTGATTGGGCCTTGTTCCAGGCCATGCCCTATGAGGCCAAGAAGGCACATATTTATGGGCTTTGGGACAGGGATACCAGTGCAATTTTTACTGGTATGGATCATGAGGAGCCTCCTCATAAGCAGGCTTGTCAGTAATCCAAATCCCTGCCCAACCAGCCAGCTCAGGAAGATCCAACCTGGCGGCGCGCAGAGATCTCCTTGGCTGATTCAGAGGAGCAGCCCCTTGATACCCGGGCTTTGGTGCAGGAATCTTTGGCCTCACAGGCTCCAGTTGGAAACCTGCCAACACTTCAGTATCAAATTGACATGCCTGATTTCAATAGTGCTGTCCTTTTATCTGGGTATGAATTACATTGCTAATTTCTCTTAGCAATATAGGAAGCTACTTAGATGCCATTATTTGGAAAAGTGAGGAAAGGTTTTAGCAACCTTTTGTGGACTTTATTAATGAGTTGCCCATCTGAAATATCCTTGATTGTATAGGCGTCTTGGCCTGTTTGCTCAATGACTTTGAATGGGCCTTTCCAGATGGTGTCAAGTTTGTGTGCTCTTCCTATTACTTTATTGTGATAGGAAACTCAAGTGCCAACCTTGAACTCTGGCAGAGCGTGGCAGTTGGCATTATCTTGCTGGCATCTTTTTGTTCTGGCCAGCGTAGTCTCAGTAAAAGCTTCAGCCTGAAGATTAATCAACATATCTGCCAACCTTGTCATGTATTGATTGTAGGTGATCTCCCCAGGATTGTCCATAGCAGAGAACAGTATTGGCAGGAAGGCTGGGTGTCAACCATACATGAGCTGGAAGGGCAAAAACTTAGTTGTGCTATGTATAGAGATGTTATGCGCAAACACAACTGCTGGCAGGAAAAGATACCACTCAGAAGTACGCTTATATGCCAGTTTGCAAAAGATGTTCACCAAGGTGCCATTTGCTCTCTCAACCATCCTGTTTGTTTCTGGATGGTACAGAGTAGAGAGCACCCCCCTCACGCCCATGAGCTCATTAAGCTTTGGAATAACATTGGCCATAAAATTAGTGCCATTATCTGTGAGAATGAATTGTGGGCAGCCATGGCAGTGAATAATTTGCTCTAAGATGAACCTTGCAGTGACCTCTGCGCTGACGTGCTGAAGAGCTTTCACCTCTACCCATTTGGTGAGGTGATCTATGGTCACAATTATATATCTGAGCTGACCAATGCATATTGGAAGGGGGCCAACCACGTCAATGCTGACGGTGTGCCAAGCAAATTTGGGCTTGACAGCCTTGTATTAATGCTTGGGTACAAATGGCTTTTTGTGTTGGCACTCTGCGCAGCAAGTTAGGGGTTTCTTAGTGTCAAACAGTATAGATTCCCAATAGTAGTGGATCTGTAATTGACGTACAGTCTTTTGGAGGCCGCCATGGCCTACAGCCTTATGGGCAGCCATAATTAGGGACAATCTTTCAGAGGGGCAGGGGAAAACATACTTATTCTCTTGATGGTATTTTTATATTTTACCATCTTCTACTCTGCAGTCCTTCATCAGTTCCTAGAGAATGGCCTGGATCTCATCAGGCTTGTCTTTGAACTGACCAGTTAACATCTTATCATACAGTATATTGGCCTGTGATGATACAGTATTAAAGGTGGGAGTCTGGATAGACAGTCAGTGTTCTGATGCTTTGCTCCTGGCCAGTGTACTATTTTATAGTCAAATGCCTGAAGTTTCAGAGCCCATCATGCTAAGTGGCCTTCTGGTTCTTGTAGATTCTGAAGCCAACTTAGACTGGCGTGGTCTGTAACCACAGTAAAGTAAACTCCATGGAGATACACCCAGAACTGTTTGTAGGCATATATTACTGCCAAAAATTCACGTTCTGTCACCGTGTAATTTTGTTCATAAATATTTAAGGAGCAACTGGTGTAGGCAACTGGATGTTCTTCTCCATCATTGTCATTCTGGGACAATACTTCTCCAAGAGCGCTCAGGGAAGCGTCAGTGTGTACCACAAAAGGCTTGGTAAAGTCAGGATACATAAGCACTGGACTGCCAGATAGGCTGGTTTGTAGTGAGTTGAAAGCAGACTGGCAGGCAGAGGTCCATGTAAAAGGTACTTCATTTTTAAGCAGATGAAAAAGAGTTTCACCTGTTTGTGAAAAACTTGGAATAAACCTGTGATAATAACCTACCATGCCTAGGAACACCTGGATATCCCTTTTGCTCTTGGGAGTCTTCATCTTGGTGATGGCCTTGATCTTGGCGGGTTGTGGCTGTAGTCCTTTGGTGTCAATAACAAAACCTAAGTATTCAAGCTGGTCCTTAAAGAACTGGCACTTCCTAGGTTTTATCTTCAATTTGGCATCTGCAAGTTGCTTAAAGACAGCTTCCAAGTGCTCCAAATGATCTGTGAACGTCCTAGAAAAGACGTTAATATCATCCAAATACACAAGGACACAGGACAACTTGAGATCTGCCAGGATGGTATCCATATCTTGCTGGAACGTGACCAGGGTGTTACACAATCCTTGGGACATTTTTTTTGGTTGGAAGAGGCCTTAAAAAGTGATAATGGTATACTTCTCTTGTTCTTCTGGAGGTAGTTCAATCTGCCAATACCCGGAAATCAGATCCATGGCAGAGAAGAACTTTGCACCTCACAGGTGGTCTAAGGCGCTGTCAATTCTTGGCAGCAGGTAGAAGTCCTTCTTTGTGATCAGGTTTAGGGGTTGGTAATCTATGACTACTCAGTTACTTCCATCCTTCTTTTTTACTATAAGAATGAGCAACGCCCAGGGACTCTTTGACAGAACCAACATTCCTCTATCCAGGAGCTGTTGTATTTCCTCATTGACAGTCTCCTTGCTGGCCTTTGACCGTTGAATTGGGCAGAGCCAAATTGGTTTGTTGTCACCAGTGTCAATGTGATGGGTGACGTCTGCTGCACAGCCCAGGTCAAAGTCATCCTCAGCAAAGATGCACCTGTACTTCTCAAACAGGGCACTTGCTCTATCCTGTTGCTCTTGATTTAAAGAGGACAGGTCAGCCAGTGGGGTAGTCACATAGGCACTGGCTTCAACCTGATCAGGTAGCCCCATTTATGATAGGTCCCCAATACATTTGAAGCTGGCCAATTCCTCAATTGGCAGAAGATGCAAAAATACAACTATCTGATGTTTCTTTATGTGGATGTTGTAGTCCTGCAGATTAGCAAGTAGGATGTGCCCTTCTCCATGTCCTGGTATAATTATACCAGGCGCCACCCAGGGTTCAAACCTTGATCTTCCTCAGGGCTGATGTATTTCACCATATAAGCCTTCAGGGATTTCCAGGGTCAATCCTGTTGGTACAACACGCTGTGTACCAGACTTGAGAGTGAAAGTTACCAGAGAGCGCAGTGGAATACCTTTATGCTCTTTAATCTGTGTTGGCAATTTATTGCTCTTCCTTCCCTTCTTCTCATATGGTACTGCTACAATCCCATCCTTGTACGCCAAATTAATTGTCAGTTTCTCTTTGACACTGGCAGCGTCTTTGGTGTAATATAGAGGGATGGTATGCTTCAATATGGTGAAAGTGTCATTTTCCATATCAATCTTCACACCATATGTTTGCATTAAGGAAGTGCCAATCAAAATGTTTTAGTTTTGACTGGGTAGGACAACAGCAGAAGACAAAACAGCTATAGATCCAAATCTCATTTGAATAGCGCTATATGCTCCTTTGGAAGTTGTGGTGTGTAAGCCAGCAGTACCATAGACTCTACTGTGTGCAATATCAGGAGACAATCCTAGTTTTTGGACCAGGTGGGTTGAAACTATATTAATGGGTGCTCCACTGTCAATTATAGCTCTTACTTTCACCTTATTAACAGAAATGTTGGCATATGTACACCCAGAGTAAGTTTCAGAATGCAAGTTTAATAGGTGAATCCCAAGAGGTGCCGGGGTGTCAAAGTATTGCTTGAGACTATGCCCAATTTCAGGGAAGTTGTTCTTGATAGTTTTGAGCAGCATTACCAGTTGGACACCTTTAAGGTTGGGAAAATCACAGGAGATATTTTGGCTCTCATTCAAGCAAGCTTCCTGTACTTGTGCAGCATAGGGTTTGGAGACTACTTCAACTGTGTTGGAAGTAGTCTTCCAGGGTCTACCTCTTCATCAGGAAGGGATGGCGTACAGGTCATTGGCTATCAATTAGTGAACAGGATCTTCCTCAAAGTCTTGGCTAGGGGCAAAGTATCCAGGAGATCCTATCATCTGGGTGGCGTTCTTGGCAGGGTCCTTGGTGGGCTCTGTGGGTTCCTTGGAAGTCTGGGCGGTTTTGGTGGCAATCTTGGTAGGCTCCTCTAGTTTATCTTTGTTGGGTTCTTTTGGAATAGTCAAGGGAATGGCGGGTGCAGTATATTCTATTACTGGCCTGCCTTTGCTTTTCCCTGGCTCTTCTCATTGATATCTACTACTACATTGACCCCAGGAGGTTTGCCTTTAGACCAACATTGACTTGCCCAGTGCCCCATTTTGTTGCACTTTTGGTAGGTAATGTTGGAATTATAAGGCTTCACCTCTCCAGGAGGTTTCACGGTAGTATCCTTCTCCCCTTCAGGCGGCTTGGCGGATCTGTCATAATCCTGGTTTCTTCCTCAATTTTCTGACCTATTGCAACTGGCCATTTCTTTGTTGGGGGCGTCAAATTGGGCCCCAAGCCAACCTAGATAACTGTTTATCTTCTGGGTGTTGTTGGCCTGATCAAGCACCAGGAACATCACATTGGAGAGCTCTCTATATGGCTGAAGAGATCTACTCATTATGATGCGGCAGTCCAAGTCAGTAAGTACTCCTGCCCCCAGGAGTACCTGCGCTTTGTGATAGAAGTGGTCAGAAAAATCATGTACACTCTCATATTTCTTGAAAGAGATATTACTGAATTTGGCCTTCCTTGCTTGCAGTTTGGTTTCACTGCCAAATTCCTTGATCACTGCAATTTTTGCATCCTCATAAGACCATTCTTCTGCCAGAAGTTGAGGCATGATCACGTCCACACTGGTGGGGTCTAAAGCATTGATCAGAGCTGTTGCCTTCATGTGGTCTGAAGCTCCACGCATTGACAGTTTGAAGAGGTGAATAAAGGTTTTAATGTTACCCTCTTAGTCAAATGTTGGAAAGTTCAGAGGCTTGAACTTGTGATCAGGGATGGTTGTTTTCTCACAAGTTTCCACTACTAGTTTGATGGGGCAAAGACCAGTCAGTGGAGTGAGTGGCGGCAAGGCGGCAACTCCTATGGGAACGTAACAGGTCCCTCTGCTATCATCTGTATCATGGTCCAAGGTAAAGTCAAAAAATTTAGGGGATAACGTTTTCTGTTGCTCAGGGGAAGAGTTTGGGACAGGGCTCTGCTTATCCTCTATAGACAAGCTGTTATTGGATAGCATCACCTGTTCCAATCTACTGAGTCTTGCTGACACATTAGCCTCAAAGTCCTTTATGGCGGCTTTATTAGATTGCACTTGCTCCAAGAGACTGCTATGGTTTCCTTCAATAAGCAGAGTAGTTGAAGCTAGCAGATCTAAACGTTTACTGTAGGTGTCCAGCTTGTGTTCAAGGGCAGCAACCTGAGAGCGGTTGTCTTCCAGGTCCTGGTATAGCTGGTTTGTCAGAGTACAGACAGTCTCTATTGTTTTCCATAAGTTGTGATTGTTGTTGGTATAAGCTTTGTGGTCAAGGCAGCAGGCGTGCTGGTCTTGAGTCTGATCCAAGATTGAGGAGCCATCCAAAGAAGCTGGCTTCCCCTTCATTTTGTTCACTTTCTCAACCAGTTTGTTCACCCAGGCAATGATCTCATTCTGGCGCTTCTTGGGGCGGGCAATATTTTCTGAGACAATGCTGTGAATTTTATCTTGTTGATCTGCTATCTCATCCACAGTAGACTGGCAGGCCAGGAAGCGTACCTTCTTGGCCAGGTTAACGCTGTGGTGGGTTACATCTGAAGCCCATTGAGGAGTCAGACCTCAGGAGTCAAGGATCCCAGCCACCACTTGTACCACCTGGTTATTGAACTGGGAAACTATCTTGTCTACACAGCAATGTGCGGAAGAGGCAGCTTTGTTAATTCCACCTACAGCCTGTTGTACTATGTGAAAGCTGGAGTTCAACTGGTGCACCAGGGAGGTGTGGGTGTGCTGGATTTCAATCCTGAACCAGCCCATCTCCTCAAAGTCAAGGTTTTGGCGGGCCACCAAGCGCTGAACATGCTTGATGGCAGGGTGCACAAAGTATGACAGAGCATCAGTTTTTCTGTTGACTCCTTCTCTTTTCAGAAGTAGGCCAAGCTGCGTGTTACTGGCCTCTTGATAGCTTCTGAAAGTCAACCACAAGTGTTCAGAGGATCTTGCAGTAGTAAACAGGGTGTAATCACTATCCTGTTGTTTATCACCAGTGGATTTATAGCCTTGCATCAAGGCGTTCATAAGTGACTGCATATCCTCAATGATGTAATTCCTTGGTTTGTGTTATACCATTGTACCAGTGATGTCAAGGTTAATTTTGTCCACTGGCACTTCTGGTACCTGGTAGGGAGCAATCTCCAAGCAGAGGGATGCATCCTGTTCTGCATTGCTGGTTTCCATGTAGCTCCCCATACTTATCAAAAAAGCTGGGGTGATGGGGCAAAGACTTGCCAACAACAGACAGCGCAGATAACTCATTTTGTAAGTGAGCACAACTGTCAGAACTTTCTGTTCTGCTCTCAGACCTGGCGGTCTTATTACAATTTGCTTTATTGAGTAATTGGGATATCTTGGTCATTGTTTTAATAGATGCTTGTATGGCAACAAGTGTTACTTGCAGCGTCTGGTATTTCCTTGGCAAGGCAATGACTAGCAATGTCCAAGGGAGGCAACTTCCAAGCAGCTTTCTATACAGGCAACTTGCTAGTTCTTTGAGTACTGACAATGGTCTTCAAACTCAGATATCTTCTTCTACTAAGAAAAGGTTCTACAGTAGGATCTTGGTATTATTGTCTGCCTTCCATTAGTCCAATGGAAGGGCTTTTATAGAGCCAGCGCTCTCTTGCCAGGATAAGATCATCTGGTGCATCTAACTCTTGCTTGGTAGTCTTTTCACCCCCAGACCGCCAGCATCAACCCCCAGAGGTAGACATCCATGCAATGGCATGGGATTTTATATCATAGTACCCTGCACTGGGTACTAATTGCCATAGACTGATACATAATCTATTAGTGTGCTGGCAGTGATGGCGCTAATTTATGACTCTATTTTTAGTGCATGTCACTTTGTTCCTAGGCAACCTTCCTTGCATTGATTCACATTGGCACTGGCGGCTTACTAGTATGAATTGGACATATTCCTTTCAATCCTCGGGGAACCCATAATAACTAACCTGGCAGTTTGCTAGAGTATTCCAGAATAACTCTAGCCAATTTGGAACCAGTTGTAATTGGAGTCTATAGTATTCCCAGTTGTTCTTGTAATAAGTGATCCAAATCTTCCTCACAAAGGCTTCTCAGATCAATTAAGCCTGCTAGTAATATAAGAAGCTTCTTTAATAGATGGCTTGTCAGGCTGCCAAGGTATCCAAGGTAGAACAAAGTCAGTATAAATTCCTGACACTCACTGTCAATTATGACAGAGTCCAGCAGAAAAATCAAATTTACTGTTTTTTACATATAAAACTTGCTTAAATTTAAAGCAGGGTTAAAAGTTAACCCAAAAGCAAGGCAGTTTCATATGCTCAAAATAAAAAAAAACATAAGTTAAAAAAGTAAATGAGTAGGAAGGTGTTTATTAGTGTTTAAGTTATGCTGTGAGGAGCTGGGAGTGAATTATTTACCATAGTGTTGGTTAAAACGTTGAAAAGCTCTCTGTACTAATCCCAAAGTTAAAGTGCCAAGTGACTGAGTGTCAAGTGGCACTCATAGTGAATCAGATATAAATATAGCCTCAATTCCAAGCCTTGATTAGTTAAATCCAAAACTGATTGGGTGGCAAGTGGATAGAGTCAAACAAAGAAGATGTTGAGTTTCTGTCTTTTATAAATTACATATGAAATCTCTTAATAAATTGGGCTTAATTTATGTGGCACCACTTAATCCACAAACCCAGAAATGACATAATGTAAAAAAGTGGGGTATTTGATTAATGACTATACCACTAAATCCAGTATAGTGATGCTTGTGGGCTTAATTAACAACTATAGATACTAATAATAAACATATAATAGTAAATAATAAAATTTATAAGCACATATGTGTTTTATTAATAAAATTAGGATTTGGCTTAAAAAGTGTCAAACTGGCCACTTTTTCTTTTAGAGTGTCAAACACAAGGTTTTTCATTTTTATTATTAAATTCTCTTATATGTTTCCCCTTAAATTTGTTTTTTAGCTAACCAATTTATTAAATGGAGTCAAATTTGAGTAAATTTAATCTTGTTTTTTTAGTTTTGAACCCCTAAATTACTAGTAAAAATTAGCTTAAAATAAGTTAAGCCAAAATACTAATAGATTTGCATATGCAGCACTTGACTCCCTGGTACTTGACAAAGTGTTGAGTACCAGGGAGTCAATCACCAGGGAGTCAAACTTACCACAATTGCTGCCAAAAAGTACATATAACAGCTATCAACTACACAACTAGGTGGCCTGTAGAACAAGCTAAAAAAGAACATAGAGGAAATGCTGTAAGACAACTTATTGGCAAAGAAATCATAGCTAAGTTTGCAAACCTGAACTCCTGATCACAGATGGAGGAACTGAACTTTAAGCCATTGATACCAATGTCTACCTTTTCAAAAATGAAATAAAATACACCATAGCCAGCCCTTATCATCTGAAAGCAAATGGAAGTGTTGAAAGACTATATGGCTCCCTATTAGAGGCCCTCAGTAAGCTATCTACCAACAATCTAAAAGCCTGGGTCAACATACTGCCAACAGCGCTTATGGGGTGCAGAACAAAAGTTAGACGCAATATGGGCAAAAGCCCGTATGAATTTGTCTATGGGCATAAGACCATCATTGTTAGTACTACCTCAGGACCACATTTATATCTACACAAGAAAGTGCCAGACAATAGTGATCCTGATGTACAGCGGGCCAGGAAGGACCAAGAGGACAAGGAAAAGAAAAGAGTTGGGAGAGAAACAATCCCACTACAAAAAGAACACTTGCAAGTTGGGGATGAGATCTGGGCCATTAACCACAGCATGCACAAGTTAAAACCAGGGTTATGAAGGCCAGGCATTGTCATGAAAGTCAAGCCCAGAAATACCTACCTCATCAAAGGTATTGGCTCTTAAACAGAGCTCAAACATATGCAATATGACTGCCTCTGCCTATGCAAAGCAAGAACAGCATAACCTCATTCCTAAATTCTGGTACCCAACACAAAACTGGATTGATATCAAGCCCAAATCCCCAAAACTCTCAAGAAAATCCCCAAGGTTCTACCTTCCAGCATCCCAGGGGAGATGTCATAACATCTTTGGTTATTCTCTCTCAGAGAAGCAATTCCCTGAGTGATTCCCCAATTAGTAATTAAGTTGGTAGCGCTCCTATCAGCCTCCCATCTTATATGAGGATCAAACCTTTTGAGTCCTAAATGGAATATTAACTGGACAAGCCCCATAACTACCATGACGTACATGGACAGCATGTGGCTTCCCATGATACTATATATTATCCCATATTCATATCCAATAAAGTATCATTCTCTTCTTAATTTCCCCCTTTATTTTATTTCACATACTTTTCAGAAGTATATACTCGACACTTATAAGCTATTTTTAGAAGCTACAGATACTTAGCTTTGGGCCAGTGCTTACATTATTTTTCTTGCCCCATTTTCTCTTTCTGTTTATAGCTTCTCCAATCAAATCAGCTACCAAGTAATCGGCTAGAGTGCATTCCAGTCGACTAGGCTGCAAATCCTAACCCTAATTTTTATGCTTCAAAAATAAAGTCCCACGGGAACATTTTGTGCTGGGTGTAGTGATAGGGAATGATGCAGGGTATAGACGTACTTTTAGTTATACAATTGCTTGTTGATACGCCACAGGTTAAATATAGACATGGGCACAAGATAAAGCGTTCATTCTGGCTGGTGGGAGCTAGAATCGGGTGCATGTGGAGCAAATAGCTCCTCATCCTTGCAGCCTCTTAAGAAAATTTTAACCCAGCATCAATAGAAAGTAGGAGCTGCCAAGGCTAGGTGTGGGATACTAGAAGTCATTTCGAAAATATAAAATCTAAACCAAAGCATATTTTTCAAATGTATCAGGGGGAATATCCATGAGTTCTACATGTGGAGCGGCACGTGAATTTGAATCCGCATCTTGGTCTGTGCATTACCAGGCTAAATGGGATGTACAGCCCTTAGCTTGGGCCAGTATCTATTCCTTCAGATGTTTAACATTTTATTCCATTTCAGCTTATTTGCTGCAATTAAGGCCACTCCATCACAAGATGGGTATGACCTTGGCTACCACGATCACTTCCATCACCAAGACCTTGCAAACTATGACTATTATGCGGTGCAGATATCCAACCCCATTGCAATTCCCGCCGTAGAACGGTACTTCAATATTAGGTATATTGAACGCGCTTTCAGCTTCGAGGAATGGTTCTTCTTTTGCGCCGAGAAATCCATTTCTGGCCCCTTTCATGTCCAAGAGAGGTTTGCCAAGCTTAACGCATCCTACTCTAACTACAGGCTTAGTAATGGGCTTGTGGAGCTCAAGAATATTGTTCATCAAGTCCCGCGATCAAGATCCCACAGATCCTGTTGAAATAAACCATATGGATTCAAGCCTTGGTACGCAAAGCTTTCCCAAATAATCCCGATAAATAGAATCCATCCAGTCACGATCTATCGTGAAGTGCTTTGCCAATTATTTCAAACAGCCAATTGCCGCTGCTGGGACAGATCCATGTCAAAGTAAGGCTATAGATATTAAATTACTTCACGAGCTTCAGTCCAATCCAACCCTGAGTTATTTCATAATAAAACCAAAGTTAAAGATTATAGCAAAAGCAGAGTACAAGAGACTTCAAAGATGTTAAGAAAGCGTCTTGATAAAGCTCTGCCTTCCAAGGAACAGTGCCAAGAAAAAATATTATAGCAAAAGCAGAATTAATTGAATTTAGTATTCTTTAAATAAGAACATGATTATTATTTAAAGAATACATGTTATAATCACTGATGAATAGTCCTACTAAGACAGACAAGGTGTAATGCCCTTCAAATAAAAGGGTTGATGAATGAAGATGAGAAAAGTGATTATAGCATTTTGGGTTTATACCAACTATAATACAGTATTTATGTCAGGGCCCAGAATGGACCAGACAAAACCCTATGTTTCATAGGTTCAACACCTGCAATTGAGTGATCACGCGACCAAACAATTGTATTGTCAATTACGCAGATTAACCCAAAGGAAACTTTAATTCCAAGTGGAGAATCAAACCCTGGTCAAGGCCAAGCCTGGGGGCAATTGGAAACTGCTCCAAAGCCAAGCAAAAAAGATTTTAATTGGCCCACACCCTCTGAAACCCAGAATTAGGGACTTGGGTTGCCAAATGGCCCAAAATTCCCCTACCAGCTTCCCAGGGCAAAAATAATGAAAGGATCCATCTAACTGACAAATCAGGAGTCACCAATGGAACCCAGCTTGAGAATAATCCATTGACAACTAATAAGAAGTTTCCAGTAAGTCCAATTGCAGTTTCCCATCAGGATATAGCTGGGAACACTGACATCCCCTTTCTTTATTGACATCTTCATCTAATAAACTTTGTTGGTTAATGCACACTGAGCATTTATACTTTGCAGGGGTTTATTACATTATCACAAATTTTATACTGCTGGTGCTTTCAAACAGAGAGTACCTCCAGTACCAACACCAGCGCTGGGAAATGGAGCAACTTCTAGCTGCCTCCAACCAACCACTGCCAGCCTTTACCTCATCTCCTAGAGTGCTGGACCAAGAAAAAATTCCTGCTCCTGCACTGCTCCCCTCCTTTTCTGGCGTTCCTTTGCTCCAAAAACTTGCCCAGCCAAGCCTTACCATGAGCTCTGTCACAGGAGAACTTCCTCTTGTTCCTTCTGCTTCATCATATGACTACAGTAAGCTTGGGTTTGCATATTTGATCATGCTGGGGCTCACTGAGCAAGTGATACCTCACATGAAAGTGTGGCGTCTTTGGGCTACTACTGCCAATTATGTGATGCAGATGGCCCCCGTTATCTACTGGGCCTTCCAGACTTGACCCTTCCCCTTGACTGAAGGTTCCCCTGGGAGTCACCCAGGCCATGGCAATTTAGCTCAAATTAGCACATCTGTTCATAAAAGAAGCTGTGTCAATCTCCAAGAAAGATGAGCTTGAGACTAATCTAATTTATCTCTCTCCAGAATAAATACTATATTGAACTCAATCCAGAGAAAGTTAAGATGACCACCAAAACATTTGATTTTTATTCACCACCAAGAAAAACCTATCTTAATTTGAATTATACAGCACCCACAACAGTTATAAGTTATGCAAAGTTAAGCACATTCTAGCATAATTGATATATAGACACATAAGTAGAAACTAAATCAATCATGATCCCTAAAACATTGATATGACACTATGCATATATAACCATCAAATTTACAATAAATAAATAAAAAGTAAAATTATGAATGATGCTCATAATTAAAGCTCCAAATACTTTCCAAGGAGCTTTCAGTCAAATTCTAGTGCCCAACCCCCCAAAAAAGATACAACTATATTGAATATACAACTTCTAATAAGAAGCTCAGTACCACAATCCTTACTATTGGTCAGAGCCAAAGTCATGTGAATAATCCTATAGCTAATAAATTCTTATCAAGCCTCTAAAAAATAGCTCAGCTAAGAAAATAAAAACTCTGAATATTTTATTTAAGTTAGCAGGCACCGTTGAAATCCAGGGTTCAGGGACTTCAACAGGTAATAGCCCTCTACACTCAGAGATGTCAATTTAATCCAAAAAAGAGAAACCACACACTACAGAAGCACAAACTGCCTTCAAAAATTAATGCTCCCCTATAAGATAAAGACTTGTTGCAACCAGAGTTACTGCAAGGGTCCTTGTGCTAAATTAAGTTTCTTTTGACCACCTGATGCTCCCAGAAATATTGGATCCCAAAAGCCTATTTTTAGTTAGTAATCAGGATTTTTGTTTGCATCTATAACAATTGAGATTACAGCTTTTGCAGATAGATGTTCAAATCATCCAAAGCATAGTTAAGTCTGTATGCTTTAAAGAGTAACCTAAGTTATTTCAATAAACTATATTGGATTATACTATCTTAACATATCTTTAAGATGCACAGTAGTTCTAAAAGCTGTAACTAAAGAAATATATTACATTATAAAAAGTAAACCAAGTCAAAAGATGAAAATTGTTCACAATCTTCTATTAGCATGAGTTCAATCATTTTTACTTGGACCTAGTTCATTCTGCTTCAGATGAAGATCTCACCCATCTCACAGCTTCAAATATATACTATTTGCATTATTCAATGCAACCCCTTTAAAAAGTAAATCTCAATGGCTATTTGAACCTATTTCCATACACTAGTTCTATAACCTGTTGAGATAAACAAAACCATCTCAGCCCAAAATCAAAATAAAATTGGATCCAGATCTACTACAATGGAATATAGATCCCATGATTTTTGGTTTCATTTTTAGACTGATAGGGCTTGTTTATCTCAGCAGGCTATAGAACTAATGTATCAATACTGTATCCCCTTTTACACCAAGTTAAAGTAAAACATTAACCTAGTACCTTAGTTATATAAAACACATATCCCTGGGCCTCTTTAAGCTGTCTCAAGCTTATGATACTGCAACTTGCACTATTCTCTTTCAAAAAACAAGTTTATAATGGAATAAATCAAAATCCTTTTATACAGTGTCACAACATCTTTAATTATTCCCTCTTGGGTAATTAACACCTCAAGTAAATCACCAAACAGCTCACCAAATGATTCACCGTCCCACCAATAAACTGGTGGCACCTTTATCAGTCAATCATCTATGACAGGGATCACTCAATTCAGGTCCTAAATGGAACACAACTTGATCAAGCCTTGTGACACAAGAGGAACATTACTCAGATAAGCCCCATGACTTCCATGACATACATGGACAGCATGTGGCTTGCCATGATACTATATATTATTCTATATTCATATTTAATAAAGTATCATTCTCTTCTTAAATCTTCCTCTTATTTCATTTATTATACTTCCCAGAAGTATAAACTTGACAGTGGTAGCACAGGTAGGTTATCCATATCTACCCAAATCAAAGAAAAAATTCCTACCAAGAAAAGAACCCAAAAAATGGTACTCCCTAATGGCTGGAGAGATTACAAAGTAGGACAAGACGTTCCTGCAGGCCTTGTCATCTACAATAATGTCTTTATGCCCATCAATCAGTACAACACTATCAAAGCCCACAGACTGTTGCCCACCACAACAGCGCCTCCAGAGCCTGAGATACCCAATATTGTGTTTCAACGCCTGTACACCACTGAAATTGGGGCCTTCACAGGACTACACTGCAAAAATGCCTTCCTTTGGATCAACAGTACACAAAGCAAGTTTGAACAGGTGGACTACCCTCAAAGACTCTGGGTCAGCGAGATCACCCTTTGCGTCACAGGAACTGCTTCACGTTTTGTAACCAAATGACTAGCCCAATACCCTGATCAGAAGGAGAATTGGGAAAGTTCAAGGCTGCATTACTCAAAAAGTTCTCCATGAAGGACTCAGACGTGGTGATCATGACCAAGCTTCAAACCTTCAAAATGACAGAAACCATCAAAGAGTACATTGTGGCATATGAAGGATTACACAACCAAGCACCCAACACCATCAACTTTGATGAACCTGGGACGCGCCTAGACTTCTATAATGGCCTTCTCACACACATTAGACGTCAGTTGGACATGCCTTGCTGCAAGAACCTTGAGGATGTATTCCTAGAGGTAAATTGCACAGCTCAGAAGTCTGACAATCTACAAGCCACCAACAAGCGCAAGGAAAACCCTGCGGTTAAGAGAGAACCTCGCCCTAATAAGCAAAATAACCAAACCAACAATACCCATCCTTGAACCAGGAATTGCACTGCACAAGCTAACCAGGCCAGCACCAAAGATATCAACAAGGAGGGAAAAGCTCAGAGGAGTGCTTAGGCAAGCCACCCTCCCCCAATTCACAAGACTTGTACAGAGAACAGGATATGGATTCAATCACCATGATCCAAGTACCCTCCAGCAATCCTCTACTGTTTGTCACCAAAACTGGAAATAAACTACTCACTTATCCTTTCTGCTTTTGCAAATATCAGGGCACAGCACTATTTGAAACTGGAGCAGATCAATCTCTCATCAACAAGAGCTTCACAGACCTCATGAAGTTACCTACCACTTGAAGTAGCATCAAGAGGGTCATCATTTCAGACAACCAAAGCACACCAGATACCCATGAGGTGAAACCTTTCTGTGCCCAAATTGGAGATGTACAAACAACAATTAGCGGCCCTATCATACCAATCCCCAAATATGATGTCATAATCTGCCTAGACTGGATGAGAAAGACAAAACCTCATATCAACTGGGACAGTGCCACCCTCACCATACAGCGAGGAAAAGTTCACCACCACATATACCCAACACATCTCAACACTCTCATGAGGGACCACATATTTGTAAAAATCATGGAAACAGGAGAAGAAACTGACCCCAACAAAATCAATTGGAGCACCTGTACGTATGAGGTTATCCACTTCAAAAACACGGAAACTAGACACAAACAGACTCCCATAAGACCAGCTAGTAAGTGAATTCCCCTTCATATTCCAAGAGACACTACCTGGGGTACCCCCTGATTGGGGTATACAACACAAAATTGATCTAAAAGGGAGTGTACCTAAAGCACAACCCATCTACAGCCTCACACCACAAGAAGACAATGCCCTAAAAGCTTACCTTGAAAAAGCACTAAAAAAGGCTTATCAGACCCTCAAAGTAACCTTTTGGTGCCGCTGTCTTCTTTGTGGCAAAGAAAAACGGAGGACTATGCCTGGTTACAGACTACTGGGCCCTCAACAAGGTCACAATTAAGAACAGGTATCCCCTGACCCTCATTGATGACCTTTTTGATGCCCTGGGGGGGGGGGTCCCAAATCTTCACAAAAATTGATTTGACAGCAGGTTGCCACCAAATTTGTGTGAAACCTGAAGACATTCCAAAGACCGCATTTAGAACTAAATACAGATCCTTTGAATGTGTTGTTCTCAACTTTGGCATGAAAAACACTCCCAGTACCTTTGTAACCTTCATGAATGAAGTCTTCAAGGAACATATTAAAAAAAGAGCAATCATCTACCTGGACAACATCATCATTTACAGTCCCAACCTGCAACAACACTGGGAAGATGTCCGCTCAGTTCTCCGTACCCTGGAAGAAAACCAACTGATTGCCAAGCCGTCCAAATGCAAGTTCTTCTCAACTGAACTTCCATTCCTTGGCCATACCATCATCAAGGATGGTATTAAACCAGATCCAGATAAGATACATGCTATAACAGAGATGCCAGCCCCAAGAAACAAGAGCAAAATCCACACTTTCCTTGGAATGGTAGCCTATGTACACAGGTTCATCCCTAACTGGGGCGCCCTAACAACTCCCTTGTCAGCCATCACCAGGAAAACAACCAAATTTTTCTGGACACCCTTACAAGATCAACATTTCTGCCAACTGAAGGAACACATGGTTACTGCCCCCATCCTACAATACCCAAACTGTGAGGGTATCTATGAGCTAGAAACCAACGCCTCTGACTATGCCATATGAGGAGTCCTCTTTATCCAAATGTCCCAAAAGGACTTTCTTCCTATGGCATATGAATCAAGGAAGCTATTAGACAGCAAACAAAGATACCCCATACATGACAAGGAATTAATGGCCATCATACACTGCCTCATGAAATGGCAATGCTACCTGGAAGGAGCCCAGATGTTCAAGGTACTCACCAACCACAAGTTATTGATATTCTTCAAAAAAAAAAACAACACCTGTCAAGAAGACAAGCCAAATAGATGAGTCTCATACAGAGATACCCCATTCAAATTGAATACAAGTCAGGCAAGGAGATGCTTACTGCAGACGCCCTATCAAGGCTATACAATAAACACATCCTTCACACTGATGGCAACCCTGACTGGCCCATGTTAATCATAAGGAATCTCAAGGAAGGGTTCCAACCTGGTAAACCAATGTACATACAAGAGAAAGTCCTCAAGAGCAAACATCTGTTCAAAAACATATATGGTACCCTTCACTGAATAATTCCAAACGGTGACACTGTACCCTACGTCCCGTCAACACAAAAGATTGACACAATCCTCCAATATCACAGAGACTTGGGACACACCCGTAGCAGAAACTTGCATGAATACCTCAAGACACGCTAATGGTGGCCCAACATGCTAGATGACATCAGAGAAGTACTGGAGCAATGCAAAGTCTGTGAGAAGTATGCCCAAACCAAAGCACCACCCAAGTCAGTAGTACCTGTATCCATCACACAACCCTTCAAGGTATGGTTGTTGGATATTGTGGGACCTATGCCCAGTGAAATAAAAGGCAAGAAGTACATCATAACAGCTATCAACTATGCAACCAGATGGCTTGTAGTGCAAGCCACAAAAGAGCACAAGGGCAACAGCTTGAGACAATTCATTGGCAAAGAGATCATAGCAAATTTTGGGAAACCTGACCTCCTGATCACAGATGGAGGCACTGAACTTAAAGCTATTGGCACCAATATCTATCTTGCCAAGAACAGAATAAAACACCTCACAGCCAGCCCATATCACCCATAAGCAAATAAACACGTAGAACAACTAAATGGATCTCTAGTGAAAGCCCTCAGTAAGTTATCTGCCAACAATCCAAAAGCCTGGGTTGATATGCTACCAACTGCTCTTATGGTCTGCATAACACAAGTCAACCACAATACAGGCAAAAGCCCTTATGAACTGGTCTATGGTCAGAAACCCTCACTTGTCAGTACAACCATGGGATCACAACAGCCACTTCCAAAGAAGGTACCAGACAGTAATGACCCAAAAGTACTACAGGTCAGAAAAGACCAAGAAAAGATGGAAAACCAAAGGGTCCAGCAGAAAATAATACCATTACAGCAAGAAAGGTTACAAGTTGAAGACAAGATCTGGGTTTTCAATCACAACCAACATAAACTAGACCCAGGACTACACAGACCAGGTATTGTAATGGAAGTTAAGCCCAACAATAACTACATGATCAAAGGAATTGGAGCGTTAACAAAACTAAAACATATGCACCACAACCAACTCTGCTTGTGTAAAGCAAGAACGGCCCAACAAAATTCAAGGCTCCCTGTGCCTAACACAAAACTGGATAATTACCAGGCCTGCATACCAGATACTCTCAAGAAAATCCCCAAGGCTCCACCTTCCAGCACCCCAGGGGGAGGGTGTTGCAACATCTTTGATTACTCCCTCTCAGGGAATTAACACCCCAAGTAAATCACTGAACAGCTCACCAAATGGTTCACCGTCCCATCAATAAACTGGTGGCACCTTTGTCAGTCAGCCATCTATGACGAGGATCACTCAATCCAGGTCCTAAATTAAACACAACTTGATCAAGCCTCATGATACAAGAGGGAAATTACTCAGATAAGCCCCATGACCTCCATGACGTACATGGACAGCATGTGGCTTGTCATGATACTATATATTATTCTATATTCATATTCAATAAAGTATCATTCTTTTCTTAAATCTTCCCCTTATTTTGTTTATTATACTTCCCATAAGTATAAACTCAACAACAGTATCAGCAGATAAGGCTAAGGATTCAAAATACCAATAACACAAACACCCCAAATCAATGCATTCCAATACCAGAAAAGCTGATCTTTACAGCTATTCAATGAAGCCAATCCCACTATAACAGCCTGATTTATCATATCTGGAGAGCAGTCAATATATATTATCTAAGCAAGCTCTTATTTTTTAGAACCTTAGGGGGTTCAATGTGATTGTACAGCAGTCACTCTGGGTGATTGGTTGAATGAAACTGATGATAAGTCAAAGTTGATCAGTTGGATTCTGGCCTATATATGGATAGGCTGATCAAGCTCTAAAATTAGGAATCCTTGGATAAACCTGGTATTGATATAAGAAAAGCAACAAAACCCCAAATTTTTTTAGGCCAAACCAATCAATAGGATTAGGGCAAGGTTAACCAAATCAATCTCAGATACTAGGCGTAATGAAAAATGATAAATGAGCCAAGAAAATTAATTAATGAATACCCAGGGAGATTATCAATGAGGATCTAATCATAGGACAATAACAGGTTTAACAGTTTCAAGAGGAAAGTTAAGGTTAACTGCTGGAAAGATGTCACAGTAGCACTAGGTTGATATTGAACAATGAGATATTACTAAGAGCAATGGAGCTATTATAACAAAATCTAGGGTACTTTACTCTTGGAAAGTGCTAATCAAGTGTTTATCTGATTGAAAATCAAGTCAGTGGCATGCTTATTATTCACTCATCTTATACAGGGAAAAAACCTTTCAAGTCCTAAATGGAACATTACCTGAATAAGCCCCATGGATGTCATGATGTACATGAACAGCATATGAATTTCCAAGATACTATATAATACTAAAAATCCATATCAATAAAGCATCATTCTCTTCTCAATATCTTGCTTTATTTTGGTTTAAATACTTCTCAGAAGTATATAAAAAGCACAAGGTAGGTTTCAATGCAGATGCACCAATCCTCAACTATCTTCTCTCCTATCTTTTATACAGAGAAGCACCCAACACTTTCCATAAGGAGCCTAAACCAACCATGGTTAGCTATACAAGTGTTTTAGAAGCAGAAGGCCCAGAGCCATGATTAAAGTTGATTTCAAAGAGAGAGAACCCAGATGCAACCTTTGGTTACATACAGTTTGATTGCATTGATAGGGACAGGCTGCAGGAGTTTAGGTGGATGTTTGAACTTTGGGGATTTTTCAGTCCAACTTGTGTTGCCATAGCTGGTATTGGCTATATTGACATATCTTGCCATGACACCAGATCAAGATGTAATATACCAAATTTCTATTCCTCTGTTTAGGCAGTTGAGGAGGGCTTCACACTCACCATCCTTCAACTATTGCCTGCCTTTGGTGGGTATGGCAGCATCCAAGCTATCAGGGTCAACACAGAGGATAGAAACCTTTGTGTAGAGCACAGAATCATCCCTGTGTGCAAGGGTATATCTTTTGAGGATTATAACACTAGTGTAGCAGGTTCTTCAGTTTTGATCAAGAATTCATAAGAAGTATCAAATAACCAAGGGCATGAACCACCACTTTGTTATCTGGTGTGGGGGCCATGTTACAACTGGGTAAACAGTGGATGAGTATTTAGCCTTGTTGTTACTAATGGCTTTGGTATAAGATAACTTATTATCAGGCTGCAAGAGTGGCTCCTTTCTGGGATTTAGAATACTGTACAGTGAATGTGATTGAAGAGATAGTTGGCTTGCACTGACACCTTGTAAGGCCAGTTATGGGTTGCAGTGGGCCCATTTTGTGCCCTTGGTCTATCCCTGGACCCTCTGGGGCCAATTCTTGAATAAGCTGTCCTGGGTCCTGTTGCAGGAACTGGTTGGGTATGCAAAATTTGTCCATAAAAATGAAATAAAAACAGTGTTTTAGATTAATTATGTGGTTTATTCAGGATTTTAGTTTTGTTTGGGCTTATTTCTTACCCTTTTTTTAGCCCTGAACAGTATCACAGCTTCTATATCAGTGTTTTTTAATGGCTAATACTTTACTTGGTCCTGTTTTAGACACTTTTACATTTTATTTACTCTTCACGTCTGAATATAGTGATCAAGATTGACCTTGACATTTGATTTTAGCCACAATGGACTTTTTTAATTGGTCTAGTGTTTCCCACTTTACCATTGATCTACTCAATTTATATCTCAGTTCCTGCAATTGATATTTGAGTTTACTAGCGGCTCTTGTTTGTGATTTTAAACTTGTTGTTGAGTTTGGCAATACTCTATTTTTTTTAAAAAAATAGTAATCTTAATGAAAAATAGATGGCTTCAAGAAATTCATTCCTGACTCAAGGAAGTTGATTCTTTATACTTGAAACATATTTATGCAGCCAATATTTACACTTTGCACATGAATATATACTGCAACATGTAGGGGTGCTAATAAAGTGGCCTTGTGATGCATATAAAGACATCATTCCTTCTGCTTTGTATTTCAAGATACAGACAATATTTAAAAAGTAAGAGCCAAGTCAATCCCAGATGCTGATTCTTTGACAAGTTATCTGTAACTCAAACCACAATTGGATTATGTCACTCCCTTATAGATTAATGGCTACTGTTTACAGTACCATATAGTTAAGTTTTAAATAAATCTATCATGTTATTATTAATTTATGCTCTTTCCTTATGAAGTTTTGTCTTCCCTAATTTAAATGCTGAAATTTAAATGTTTCAGTTGCAACAGCAGCTATCAGGGCCCAAAATGCCCTATATAAACAGCTAGCTTGTCTGGAGACAGCACAACCAACATTGTGGAAGCCATTGCCAACTGTCTTCCTAGAAGGAAAACCCCCTTTCTGACTTCAAATAGTCAGGGGTTTGCAAGGCCTACGTGCCACAAAACCTGGAATAAAAATGAAACATAAAACTGGGTCTCTTTTCTATCAGAAAATGGTACATTGTGAAAGCATTTTTGTGATTGTTTGATTGGGTGCTCAAATGCTCATGGGTCTAATAATAGCTGTGGCACCTCAGTGTTGCAACCAAGTTTCCCTCCTTGCCTGCCAACATATCTTACAATACACATGGGGCATTTGATGATTCACCCCTAGACATATCTAACAACATTAATCAATCTGATGGCAATATCAAATTGCAGGAATTTTCTCCTAATTAGGAGCGCTGCCAATTCAACTTTGCTGATCCTTGCACAAGTTATTCCTTGGATTCAAACCTTACATGGAACCTGCTACTGTGTCATCCCATGTGGCCTGGTAGCTTTCCCCATATGGTATATTAGTCACAATATTCTATAATAAAGTATATCTTATTCTATTCATTCTTGTCCTTTATATTGGACTGTTGTCTTCCCCAATCAAATACAAAACCCTAATTGGTTCAGGTGCAACAGTGGTAGCAGAAGTAGGCTAACAATCTACCTAAGAGAAAAATTCCCCCAAGAAAGGACAGAGTATGGGCTGTATGGCTACTCTCCACCAAGAAACTTTCCTTCCAATCCCCAAGGGGGACATCCCTGAAGGATATTTCATCTATCAGGACCAGCTGGTGCTCACAAGCGTATACAATTGTCTCTGCCTAGGGCATTGCAACGCAAGTGTCACCCCACCTCAATTAGACCTTTTGCAACGTGTGTTAAACCTCCAGCTTGAGTCTTTTGCGGGTGGCGTGGAAGGGGCTGACATTGTTGGCTGGCTTCATTCTACAGAAACTTGCTTTTGCATCTTCAAAGTGCCTGAGCCCATGTGGGTTGCCACTGCATCTGGGCGCCTTACATGGCCTGCTGAAGTGTAGTTTACAAACTGGGCAAGTCAAGAGCAAGATGTCATGTGGGCAGCATTAAAAGATGCCACCAGGTCCTGTTACAGTGAAACCTTTTCACCTATTGTAGTGTGAACTTCCCTCCTGGCCATCAAACAAACAGGATTCATCCCCAAGTACCTTGCGGCTTGGCAGCAAGCCCTTGTTGCTGCCCCAGAAGCTGTCACCAACAGGAACACCATGTTGCTCACTCTCATATTTAATGGGCTCAACCACATATTTGCAAGTGGGTTCCTTTGGGGCATTGTACATCCATTGACAACTGCTATGAGGCCATTGTGAAGGCCAACAATCAAGCTTCAATGGGGTTCCACAGGTCCAACAACGCACCCCCTCAGTCTTATCCCGTACCAGGCAGTGCTCACAATCAGGTGAGCCGCCACCAATCCTGTCATCAGGAGAATGGGGTTAAGTGCCCCTACAAGGGGGAGCTTTAGTTAGCTCAGATTAAGGGCCTGGGAAAATCCTGGGGGTTGTAAATACAAGAGGTTCTGCAACCCCACTTGGCTCCCACTCCCAATCTCTCTCTGCCAAAAACCCCTACAACTATAATGTGCACAATGTCAAGACCATCAATGTATTCCAGGTTCATAGTGACAACCCTGTATTCCAAGCAAGTCATTCTTCCAATAAAATTACCCACTTGGCCTAACCCTTCTGTTTCCGTGGGAACACCCACAAACTTTTGGTAGAGACTGGGGCTAACCACACCATGGTTAACCAGGAATTCACAGCTTTCTCAGCACTAGATCAAGTGCCTAGTCAATTCAAGGCAGTACATATAGCCAACTCCTGAAGGGTGACAATCACCCATGAGATGGTACCTTCTCTATGAGAATGGGAAATATCCAGGTTAAGCTCTCTGGGCTAATCATAGCAGATTCAGCCACAATGTCATTGCTGGCCTCAACTGGCTCTGGCACAACCACCCATATATTGACTGGGATACATCTGTAATCCCCCTCAGCAGAAATGGTTTGGGTTTCAAGATTTACCTGTTGATATGAAAAAATTACTCCATGACACTGTATTTTTCAGGCTCACTGAAACAGGTATGTACAACTTTAAGGGGGGAACTAGACTTTAGCCAGTGTTCAGTCAGAGTCATCCTCACCAAACCCACTGCAGCTTCTCCCTTGGTCATCACACCTCCACCAGCAGTTGCAGCACTCCTTGAGAAGTACAAGGACGTCTTCAGTGAAACATTGGACTAGTTGCCTCCTCCCAGAGAAATACAGCATGCTGTTCAATTGCAAGGGTTGCTGCCCTAGGAATTTCCCCTGTATTGCTTGACGCCCAAGGAAGACAAGACTCTCAGTCAACACTTTGTGGACGCGCTTGATAAAGGCTTTATCCACCCCTCCCTCTTGAAATTGGGGCTTCAGTCTTCTTTGCAGCTAAGAAGGACAGGTCCCTTTGATTGGTAACCAACTACTGCACTCTAAACAAGGTGACAGTTAAAAAAATACCCCCACCACTAATCAACAACCTGTTTGACATACTTGCAGGTGCAAAAGTCTTTAGTAAGATTAATCTCACTGCAGGGTACAACCAGGTCTGTATTGCATCAGGGGACAAGGCAAAAATGCCTTCCACACACACTACAGATTGTTTGAGTGTTGTGTCATGAACTTAGGAATGACCTTTCTTGATCAGCTTAACTCCACTTTTTGGAGGTTAATTTGTAATTCAGTTACAGAACCCAACAACCAATTAGAAAGGTAACCAACCCAAACTCAATGTAAGGGCAACAGCTCACCCAAGCTCCTGCATGGAGTGGCAGTGGAGTGCCAGCAAGTGTTAGAAAACCACCTGCAAAGCGCTTGCGCCCTCCTGTAAGACACCCACCTGATCTAAACTCAAAGAAAAAGTTTATACCCCCCAAAGATTTGGCCAAGCACCTGTCTAACCTCTCACCTATTACCAGAAACCCACTGAACTGCCCCAAGAGTTCTGTCAAATATGGTGTGCAAGTTGAGTATGGACATAGATTCCTCTATTGCAGCACAGAAATTTATACAGCCCTGTCTCCTCTAACCCAAACAGAAGACTATATTGATATTCACCCATAAAAAGGATACATTTATATAGACTACCCTTCTGAATAACAATCAGAATGGGAATCCAAAATCCCAATTTCATTCAAGAGCATTCAACTACCCACCACTATAACCCAACACCACTCCCAAAAATTACTGGTGATACACTTTTCTAAACTCCCCACACATCTCTCTTATGATATACTCAGACAGGAATTGATGGAAGGGCTAATGACGTATTGATCAAGCCCAGAATTAATATTTGACATGACAGTGGGAATTTCTCACCTCTCAGGGCCTTGCGCTTTTGAAAAAATAGACAAACATGAAAATATTAAGCCTGCTAATATTCTGACATGGTCAACAATGTGTTTGGAAAAAGAAGATCCCTTCCTAGCCCAGTTTGAAAGGGCCAGGAAAGTATGCTTGAAGTGCAAGACAATGGACCACTCCAGAGCCACATGCCTAAATTTAAACACTTTGCTCTACTCTACTGCCACTCTGCTTGCCCCTGTTACCCCCTGGGGCTCCACACTCCCCTCTGTTACCACCCAGTCCCTTTTTGAACCCACAAATTTGAGTGGACTTTCAGGAAATCAATTGGAAGTTGTTCCAGCCTCAACTTCCCAGAATGATAATGCAACAAACAATGAAAGGGTTTCAGGTAGCTCATCCACGCAAGTAAATGTACCTAGTGCATTAAATGCAGGTTCTCTCAACTCTCTAGCCAATCAAACAGACTGCAGTGAGACAATTCTTGTTAATGCAGATCATGAAGCATCAACTATAGCTTTGAACATGGGCCCCTCAATTAATTGGATCTACCCAACCCAAACCCAAAAATCAAATAAGGGCATGAATTCACTAAACAATGAATTGCAACACAAAGCCAATACTCAAAGGCGCTCATGCTCACCTCCACAACTATAAGTGACATCAGACAGCACATTTGAAATAATGGAATACTTTCAACTCAACAAAATAGAACAATCAAGAGATTCTAATCAATAACCCAGGCCCAAAAGAATTGTTTGAAGAAAGAAATCTTCAAAAAACTCATTGTTTTGACTCAAGAACCAATTTAAGCAATATATCAACAGCCACAGTATTGCCTCTAAGGTGAAGAACCACAGAATATCAGCTAATCAAATTGAAACACTGGTCAAGTTAAACAAAGAAGTAAAAGAAAATATACCACGCTTGGCAATCCCTCTTAATGCCCAAAGTGAACTACAGCCTGCACTTGAAGAGTCAACCTAATTTGCGCAACAAAGCCTTAAGGAATTGACAACCCTGACTAAACAGTTTATCCAAGCAAGGGATAAACTCCTCTTCAATAGAAACACCACAAAGCTGTTAGAGGCGCGTTTTAATGCAAATGAAGCCCTAGCTAACTTAGCACAAACCCTCTATTCATACTCCTCTCTATCAAACAGGAGTACAATAATGTCATTTTTAAATCCACACATGGCAGATTAACCAACCCCTTGGCTTGGTGCCTTTGAGAAACTTACAGAAGAACTAGCCCATGAGCCAGGCCCACCAGATAATCTTGACCCAATGGATTAAGAACCCTCCCTCCCACAAGGTTTTCCTCTTGCTCTGCAGGTTTCCTTGGACCCCTCCCCTTTTGAATTTTGATCATCCCTTTTTTTGGCCCTATGGGCTTGCTATACCATGTCAGCAATGTCTAGGTAGCCTGAATAAATGAACTTTGAAATGACCAACACTCCCTCCACCTTTGCCATGTTGACAGACAAAGCATTTGAAGTTTTTATTGAAAAATGTGTTGTGGTGTACCTTGACAACATTATTGCCTTCATTCAAGATCAAACTACATATCTCTAACACCTTTGTGCTGCCCTCAACACCCTTTTTAAAATTAGCTAAAGGCCAATCCTTCCAAATGCAAATTCCTCAGGTCAGAGCTCTTGTTCCTTGTGAACACCATCTCTGCCCAAGGGATAAAGCCTGACCCTGCCAAAATTAAGGCAATCACAAGCATGTCACCCCTACTGATTTAGGTCAGGTGTGTACCTTCTTAGGCATGGTTGCCTACATACAAAAAATTATCCCCAGCTGCAGAGAACTAATTGCACCCCTCACTGAGCTTTTAAACACAAAACAACGCTTCCACTGGAAACCTGACAGAGACCAAGCCTTTGAGACGTTGAAGCAGAGACTTACAACTGAATCTTTATTGAAATTCCTACAGTTGGAACCATCAGTATAAACTTGAGACTGATGCCTCTTAAAGAACCATATGGGGTGTGCTAAGGGTGGAAACTGAGGAGGACATCTTCCTCCCTGTGGCTTACAATTCCAGGAAGCCCATCAACTTAGAGCAACACTACTCTATACATGACAAGGAGTTAGCAGCAATTGTGCACTGTGTTGAGAAATGGTGCTGTTACCTGGAGTGTGCCACCTTTCCACCCCGCATCCTGACAGATCACAAGTTGCTTCAGTACTTTAATACACATTCAAACTTAAAGCAACTTCAAGCAGGCTGGGTTAAGTGCCTATCTCCCTATCAGTTGTGCATCAAATACAGGTTTTTAAAGAAACTTGTCACTGCTGATGCCCTCTTCTGGTTATATGTGGCGTTCATCATGGGGACAAAATCTTAAACCCAGACTTGCCAATGCTCTATGTGCATCCTGAAGCAACCCCTACAAAGGTCTCAACTCCGCAACTATCTCCAAATTAAAAGACAACAAAAGTCAGTTCACTACTGATGCTGGCAACCTTTGTTGCCAGGCAGAGACTGGGGATAAGACGCCGTATATTCCCACCACCCAGCAAGGAGACACCATACTGCATTATCACTTCACCTTGGGTCACATCAGAGGACGCAACCTCTTTGAGATCATGAATCAAAAGGTTTAGTGGCCGTGTATGCGCCAAGATATCTTGGATCTCCTCTAAAAATGTGTGCTGTGCAAAAAGAATACATCCAAACCTGCACCCCCAAGTCTGTCCTACCTATCAAAGCCATGGAGCCCTTTGAGCAGTGGGTTCTCAACATTGTGGGACACCTCCCCAAAACAGACTAGACAAAAGGTACATCATTACGGCCATTTACAATTTCAATTGTCAGCCATTAGCATGAACAACCACCAACCACACCGCCATCACCATCACTTGTTTCATTGACAAGGAAATTGTGGCCCGCTTTGGGCGGCCCAAATATCTTGTCACAGATGGTGGTCTCAAGCTTGTAGGGCACATCATGAAGGTGCATTGCGCCAAGAATGCCCTCTAACAAGTGGTCAAAACCCCCTACCATCCCCAAGCCAATGGACTTGTAGAGTGCCTAAATGTCTCTTTGGTCCAACTGATTGCCAAGCTCTCACAGGAGCACCCCAATGCCACGTGGACTGAACACCTGCCCACCTTCCTACTTATCTTATAAGCGAGAATTAATAGAGATATCAGGGTTAGCCCCAGCGCCTTGGCCTTTGGAACCCCTGAAAGTTTGACGGGGGTAAAACAAGGGAAACTACAATCTGCAGTTCCTGAGAAACCTCCTCTGTTAACTACCTCCTCCCTGAGTCAGTGGCGCTCCAAAGCCCAAGACATTGAACACAAGCAAATTAAGGGGGGTAAAAAACACCTTGAGGCAAGATACACTGTAGGTGACCCTGTCTATGCCCTCAATCTTAATTCAGCCAAGTTAGACCTCAATCACTTGGGACCCTTCAAAATAGCTGCAGTCTATGATAACTATACCTACCAACTTGAAGATGCCAAAGGAAACACCAAAAAGCTCCACCATGATTGCTTGCACCCCTGCCACACCATCCCCACACAAAAGTTGTTTGTGCAGAATTTCCCAGATCTTTTTCAGACTCCAATCCAAGTGTCTGACAATGAGCAGGGGGTAAGGGGGTGTTGCAACCAAGTTTTGCTCCTTGCCTGCTAATGTATCTTATAATACACAGGGGGTTCTCAATGAGTTGCCCCTTGACGTATCTAACAGCATGAATTAATCTGATGGCAATATTGAATTGCAAGCACTTTCTCCTAATTAGGAGTGCTGCTAATTCAAATTTGCTGATCCCTGAACAATTTATTCCTTGGCTTCAAACCTTACATGGAACCTATCACTATGTCACCCCCTGTGGCCTGGTGGCTTTCCCATGTGGTATATTAGTCACAATATTCTACAATAAAGTACATCTTATTCTATTCATTCTTGTCCTATCTATTGAACTATTGTCTTCTCTAATCAAATACCAAACCCTAATTGGTTCAGTTAAAACATCAGCATGCTTCAGCCAACCCATGATCATTAAGCAAAAATTGCCAATTCCCTTCCCTCCCCAGGTCCCAGTGTTCAATTTACAAACCATTTCCTAAGTATCACTGAAAATGATGCCACCAAGCCTCCGGTGGTACAAAAGACTAAATATTCCTCAGTAAGTATAAGTAGTGAGGATGAGAAGCCTTCCTCACTGTTGACATTTTAAAATAAACAGCTTTATGCTCAGAAACCATTATTTTCTTGAAGGGATCATCTATTTTTGCACCAATATAATCATTATGTTTACATCTATTTGCAAATCCACTACACAATGCACCCACACCTATCCTTTTCCTTCTGGCTCTTCTTATGCAACATAAATTGTCAGATAATAAAAAGCAGTCTCTAGATGGTGAGGAATCACTACCCAGATCCATATAGAGTTAAGATTAACCACCAATAAAGCTTCAAATACCGTTTTGTGAAATTTCCAAAAGATACACTTGGGTTAAGTAAAATGATTGTCCCTATTCAAAGGAGCCCAAGGTAAATCACCTGAGAGAGAATCCGGAAGTCTTTGGTGTAAAATTCAGGGAATTGAGATGTTACAAATATCTCAGCTTCAGATACTGTGGGGAAAACTCCTAAATTTGAAGGCATTGTATTAACATTGGGTGAAGGCAACAACAAAGTGCCAATGGTGGAGCCCCATCTTCCTGTAATGATTCAGCTAAGAATTAAATTGTAGGGAATTTAGTGCAGCAAGCCAACTACAGGATGCATTTAGAAATAAATTTAGACCAGAGGATAATTGATTTTATTGAGTAAAATTCTTGGGAGGACTCAACTCTTAAGAGTTGAAACAGTGAAACTTATTCAATTTATATCAAAATTTGACTAAGTAATACCACCTGGATCTTTGGCTTCTATTCCTTCTGCATTATTAAGTGAGTATCTAGTCCAGGTTTCAAAGAACCCTTGGATGATCAACTTCTGATGATCATTCTGATAAATAAGATCATATTGGGTGACTGCAAATTAGATCAATTTATCAACATCAGCTTACAAAAAGGAATTAGATTTAACTGGCAAACTGGAGCAGCTATAACCCATTTTCAATTAACTGTTTGATTCAAGTCTGTTAAATCAGTCATTTTTGTTAAAAGTTTCCCAGATTTTTTAGCTTTCCTACTTGGCCAAATAATCCCTGGCATTATGAAACTTACCGTGACATCTCCTGTCTACCTGGTCACGCCACCTTGCGCCATTGACTTAGAGTTCTTCAACCCTCACCACCTGGATCTTCCTCCTGGTCATTCTGGAGACCCAATTCCAACTATCATGAAAGAGATCCTCTCCACTCCCCCCTTTCCCAGCCCACCTCCTGCCCAAGACTTCAGTAAGTTGGGGTTCATCTACAGTACAATATTGGGGCTGAACAATCAGGTTATGCCCCATACCGGAAGTTGGCACCCCCTAGCTAATGCTATGAATTATATAGTCATGATTGCACCAATTGTGTACATGTCTGGCTGCTCCCATGTGAGAGTCTGGCTGGACTCTGGTATGGGCCATGAAAGCAGCAGCAGAAGTAGGTTTGAGTTATAGCCTACGTTTAAGAAAATCATCCCAAAAAAAGAATGAAGTGTTGGCCATATGACTACAACTAACCAAGAAACCCATCTACAAATATTTGATAGGGAGATCTGGAACTTTATGTTATCTACCAAGATCAACTTTTATTAACCAGAGCTCATAATTGACGCTGTCTGGGACAACACAACACAGTGTCACTCTGCCCCAGTAATATAATTCCCCAGAAACGCTGAACTTTCAGCTATAACCCTCCACAGGTAGTGTGGAAGGCGCCAATATAGTAATTTGGTTGCACTCTGCAGAATCTTGCTTCTTTATTTGCCGGCAACGTTGCCCAGGTCAACAATAATAATGTTAACAGTGACCATGTTGACACTTTGCTAACATGGTCACTGTTGACTCAAAACTCTAAATCTCTTGTTTTTTTCTAGTTGCGCTAGCTTATTTCTTTTTTTTTTAAACGTTCAGGGGTGCAAACCCAGAAAACACGACAAAATTGTGGCCATCTTGACACAATTTAATATTAAGCTTAATAAAAAACTCAATTTAACCAGATTTTTCCTTTACTTTTACTAATAAAAATTAGTTTATTTTTTATTTGTTTTCACAACGTAAAAGTGTCAATGTTGACACTTTTTAAGCATAACTTATTTTTAATAACAAAACTGAAGCATCTACAACAAAGAAATTATGTGTGCATTTTAAAAAAATTTATTGAATCATTATATTGAAAAAGACAGTGCACATGCATTTGATTGTTGAAATGTTCATCTTATAAATATATATGTGGCACTTATTCTGGCTTTAATATATTAAGTGGATTGGTGGCTAACGGCAATCCAATAATTTGAGCATGTGTTACTATGTAATTTACTATAGAATTTATTATTAAAATAATGTCAACACTTGGAAATGTTGTTTATTTGCTTGTGATCATCTGCCAGGGTGAAGTTAAGCAAATTAGAGTGGCGCAATTAAGCTTAAATTAATATGCCACCTCATATAAAGAATGTTGTAAGTGACATTGTCAACACTTTACCCTTTTCAATACTGAAGACTACTTTCTTAACAACTTCACATATATACAATGGTAAAATATCATATTACTACTACCCAAATATTATTTTTAATAAAAAATAAAGAACTTTGATAATTTTTTAACTTATTTTCATATGTTTTTTTAATTTTTATATGTGAACAAAAATACACAGAAAACGGTTAACTTTTTCTAGCCCATGTAAATTTAATTAAGTGTACTATGTTTTTTCATAGTAAATTTTCAAATAAAATGTTGATAGTAAAATGCTGTCAAAAATATTGTCTACAATTTTTGTAATCAACAGTGAGAATCCAGCTTTTTTTTTACTAATTTTCACTCATAAAATCAACACTTTTCAGTTCTCACATGTTAAACTTTATGTTTTACATAATAAAAACTTAACATTTTTTGATTTTGATTTTGTATTTTTTGCTTTTCTCTTTCATATTCTCTAATTTTTAAAATAAAATCTATATCTAAATATAATACTTTGCATATTTCTCTTAACTTTTAATTTTTTAATTAAAACTATAATAAATTAAAAAATATACAAGTATTTTTTAACTTTTAAATGCAAATAAAAACCATCTAAGATTTACTTTTATATATTATGTTTTTTAAGTTGTTTTGTTTTTTTATATACATTGCTTTATTATAAACCCTTTTACTTGTTATTTTAGGACAAAAACACCTCTAAGCAGCCCAAAGAAACCAAGCATCTTTCAAAGCCAACCAAACCCACCAAGAAGAAGCCTGTCTTATCAAAGAAGGCCACTCCAAAACCATCCCCAAAGCCCTCCCCTGAGCCCAACCTGAGAAGAGCCCTGCTCACTCCACTGGGGGAGAGAAATCTGATGGATCCCTTAAAGACCACAGTTTTTATAACTCAGCTTCATATGAGGAGCTAACCAAGAAGCGGCGGCAAGGCAAAAAGACCCCACCTAAGGATAAGTCTCCTACACATGAGAAGTATCACAATAAGCCCCTTCTGATCCCCCCACCAAACTCCCCCCTTCAAGCTCATCTGGGATGATTCAAAGCCCTGCCCTAATCACTTCCCTGGCTTCCACCATGCTCCTGCTGGCCCCTGGTACCCTCTGTTGGCCCACAACATCTGCAATGTTGATGGCAAACTTAAGGTTCCCTCTTCCTTGCCTAAGTGTTTTCCCATTATGAGTGTAAAGGGTGGGCCGGCCATGGTGGCCAATGGGTACATCTTTTCCTGAAACAATGCCAACCAGGGCTTCAAGATCTGGCATTACACCTACAAGGACCGCTCCTGCCCAGTGCGGCTCAATACTGAGCTCTGGGACTTGGTCCAAACCATCAAGGGTGAACACACTTGTGTGATGCCCAACACAACAACTACCTGCCTTCTCAAGTGGTATCTTGTCCAGGTCATGCCCACTTCAAAAGATCTTTCCCCAACCCAGCTGGCCGTGCTTGCATACAAGTACCTCACCCCCACCAACCTCAAGAGGGTGCCAACCCATACCCAGTTGGTCAAGTTTGTGAGTGATAGGCTTCAAGCCTCCAATCCCCTGGCCAAGAGTGCCACTAAAATTGAAGACCTGGTCCTCATAGATGCCCTCATACAACTGAGGATGGTGAGATTTCTGGCTCCATGAGAATGGGCAGGAAGTAGAGGATAGGATTATAGGCTACGCCACAACCCAAAACCTGGAGCAGCTCAATACTGCTACCACTTGGCTGTGTGACAGCACATTTGCAATCTGTCCAACCATCTTCAAGCAGCTTTAGGTCCTGCATGGACAGTTCAATGATCAGGTTATCACTCTTGTGTTCTTTCTCCATCCTGGTGCTAAGACTGAAGTCTACACCAGAGCCTTCAAGATTGTCCAGGATGCTTTGAGCTCCCTTCTCACCAACCAGCTCCCCCCTCCCATTCACGCTACAAGGGCAAATCCCTCCTCTGCTGAGAAGGATGAGTTAACCCTAGCTGCAGAGCAGCTAGCTCATGCGCGCTCACTTGGGCCAAAGATTATCATAATGGACTTCAAGCAAGGCCAGTTCAGAGCCTTTGAGGCCATCTTCAATGGAGAAGTTCAGGGCTGCTTCTTCCATTTTAGGCAGGCCCTCACCAAGAATCTCAAGAGCAAAAAGGAGCTTTTTGGGAAGTATCTTAACAATGATAAGGGGAAGGCCCGCTTTGCCATGACCCAGTTTACTACCTTGGCTTTTATGAGGCCAGAGCATACTAGGCTTGGCTTTGAGTCCCTCCTGGAGGATGATTACGCAAATAAGAGCACCATCATTTTCAAAAGTTACCTTGAGTACTTTGAAAAGCAATGGGTAGGCAAGAAGGTGACCACCTGAGGAAAGAGCGGGGCCACTGTCCCTTGGAATTGCCAGGGCGCCTGCCTCAAGGGTGAGATGAAGACCACCTCCATCCTTGAAGTGTGGCACAGGCACCTGAAGGTAAAGTTTGGGCCAAACCCCAAATACAACAAGTTCTTCTCTAAGCTTCAGGAGGAGCAAGCAAGAACTGTCTCCAAGTTTTGCAACCTGGCCAACAAGGTGGCTCCCAAGAAGCAAAAGTCCAAGGAGCAAGACTATCAGGAGGACGTTCAGAAGGAGGTGAAGAAGAAGTACAAGGTGGAAGAGATCAAGAAGTACCTTGAGGACGTTGCCATTGCTCTTGCTGGTGGCTTTAATTAGCACAATAAATCTTGCTTTGCTTTATCTGTATATTTTTCACTTTTAAACTTTTAATTTTTTAATTTATTTATATTTTTCAGAACTTTTGGTTCTGCTCTCAGACCTGGCGGTCTGATTACAATTCGCTTTATTGAGTATTTGGGTTATCTGGGTCATTGGGTTGATAGATGCTTGTATGGCAACAAGCGTTACTTGCAGTGTCTGGTATTTCCTTGGCAAGGCAACAGCTAGCAATGTCCAAGGGAGGCAACTTCAAGCGGCTTTCTATACGGGCGGCTTGCTAGTTCTTTGAGTACTGACAAAGGTCTTTGAACTTGGATTTCTTCTTCTACTGTGAAAAGGTTCTACAGTAGGATATGGGTATAATTGTCTGCCTTCCATTAGTCCAATGGAAGGGCTTTTATAGAGCCAGCGCTCTCTTGCCAGGATCAGATCATCTGGCGCATCTAACTCTTGCTTGGTAGTCTTTTCACCCCCAGACTGCCAGCATCAACCCCCAGAGTTAGGCATCCATGCAATGGCATGGGATCACATATCATAGTACCCTGCGCTGGGTACTAATTGCAATAGAGTGATACATAATCTATTAGCGTGCCGGCAGTGGCGGCGCTAATTTATGACTCTATTTTTAGCGCATGACACCTTGTTGCTAGGCAACCTTTCTTGCATTGATTTGCAATGGCACTGGCGGTTTGCTAGTGCAAATTGGGCACATTCCTTTTGATCCTCAGAGAAACCCATAATATCTAACCCGGTGGTTTGCTAGAGTATTCCAGAATAACTCTAGCCAATTGGGATCCAGTCATAATTGGGGTCTATTGTATTCCTGGTTGTTCTTGTAATAAGTGATCCAAATCTACTTCACGTAGGCTTCTCAGATCAATTAAGCCTGCTAGTGATATTGGAAGCTTCTCCAATAGATGGCTTGGCAGGCCGCCAAGGTATCCAAGGTAGAACAAAGTCAGTATAAATTCCTGACATTTCCCCCAACTTGACTTAGTTATACCGTCAAGATAAGAATCAAAAAATCACCATGTCACATCCTTCAAATGCAAGTAATACCTCCTGGGTGACTGATGCACATAGCATCATTGCTGCTATGTCAGTCTCTGATTGGGCCTTGTTCCAGGCCATGTCCTATGAGGCCAAGAAGGCACATATTTGTGGGCTTTGGGACAGGGATACCAGTACAATTTTTACTGGTATGGGTCATGAGGAGCCTCCTCATAAGCAGGCGCGCCAAGAACCCAAGTCCCCGCCCAACCAGCCAGCTCAGGAAGATCCAACCTGGCGGCGCGCAGAGATCCCCTTGGCTGATTCAGAGGAGCGGCCCCTTGATACCCGGGCTTTGGTGCAGGGATCTTTGGCCTTGCAGGCTCCAGTTGGCAACCTGCCAACCATTCAGTACCAAATAGACATGCCTGACTTTAATTGTGCTGTCCTCTTTTCCGGGTACAAATTACGTTGTCAATTTCTCTTTGTAGTTCTTCAGCAGAGGCCCTGTCAAGACCTCAAGGCATGTATTACGTCTTCGAGCTTTGGATTCTTCTCTGTTGACAACAAGGTGTTGGCAGAGCGCCTGAGCCACAACCTTCTGGATCTTGTTGACGTCTCTTGCAATAGCAACCTTGTGGATGGGTTGGACTGAGGGTTTGTTATCCAAATTGCCAACCAGATTGTCCAATCCTGGTTTCAGCATCTTCCCCTGATTCCTGTCAATTTATCAGAGGCTGCAGGTTGATAACTGCAACCAGCGGGACAGTTGTCTTGGAAAGGTGGTCCGCCGGTGTTGGGATGCCTTCCACAATGGTGATTAAAAAGCTGCGGTACAAGCCATGGTCCTTTGCAGGAATGTCATGTTGACACCTGACCTGCGTCTTCCTCAGGGCAGCTTCAATAGGATGGCCGCCCACTGGGAAAAGCTTAGGAATGCTGTTGGTAACATAAAAGCAATACTCCCAGATGAGTATCTTTCTATTGATGATTTCATCATGGATTGCCTTATTCTGGGATGTGGCTATTCACTTGAAGGAGGCCTCTGGCGGGTTGACTGGGACTTTGAGTCCATTCCCCTGCCCCTGGTTAACTTCTCCCACCTTTCTCCTGCCCATAAGAAGTTGTGGCTGTGTGTGGCTGTCTTCCTGTTTGTAGAAAGCCGGCGCTTTCCCTTTGAATTGTTACCCCGTGATGTGGCGCTTCTAGCTGGGGACCAAGAGCCTGACATGTCAGTGGTGACACCTGGGCCTCAACGCGCCAGCCCGGCCACCCAAGACAAGGACACCAATGAGGACAAGGAGGATACAGAAGACAAGGATGAAGAGGGCAACAATGACAATGACAACTACCAGGAGGGCAACTTCTAGCCTTGCTCTTTTTTACTTATTTCCCAATAAAATCAATTTCAAAAATCTTTATTTGTATTCTTCTTAAAAATATAGGAAGCTACTTAGATGCCATTATTTGGCAAAGTGTGGAAAGGTTTAAGGAACCTTGTGTGGACTCTATTAATGAGTTGCCCATCCAAAATATCCTTGATGGTGTAGGCGTCTTGGCCTGTTTGCTCAATGACTTTGAATGGGCCTTTCCAGATGGTGTCAAGTTTGTGTGCTCTTCCTATTACTTTATTGTGATAGGAAACTTGAGTGCCAACCTTGAACTCTGGCAGAGCGCGGCGGTTGACATTATCTTGCTGGTGTCCTTTTGTTCTGGCCAGCGTAGTCTCTGTAAAAGCTTCAGCCTGAAGCTTAATCAATGTATCTGCCAATCTTGTCATGTATTGGTCTGTAGGTGATCTCCCCAGGGTTGCCCATAGCAGAGAACAATATTGGCAGGATGGCCGGGTGTCAACCATACATGAGCTGGAAGGGCAAAAACTTAGTTGTGCTATGTATAGAGATGTTATACGCAAACATGACTGCTGGCAGGAAGAGATACCACTCAGAAGTACGCTTATCTGCCAGTTTGCAAAGGATGTTCACCAAGGTGCCATTTGCTCTCTCAACCATCCCATTTGTTTCTGGATGGTACAGAGTAGAGAGCACCCCCCTCACGCCCATGAGCTCATTAAGCTTTGGAATAACATTGGCCGTAAAATTAGTGCCATTGTCTGTGAGAATGAATTGTGGGCAGCCATGGCGGTGAATAATTTGCTCTAAGATGAACCTTGCAGTGGCTTCTGCGCTGACGTGCTGAAGAGCTTTCACCTCTACCCATTTGGTGAGGTGATCTATGGCCACAATTATATATCTGAGCCAACCAACGCACATTGGAAGGGGGCCAACCACGTCAATGCTGACGGTGTGCCAAGCAAATTTGGGCTTGACAGCCTTGTATTGATGCTTGGGTACAAATGGCTTTTTGTGTTGGCACTCTGCGCAGCAAGTCAGGGTTTCCTTAGTGTCAAACAGCAGAGATTCCCAATAGTAGTGGAGCTGTAATTGACGTACAGTCTTTTGGAGGCTGCCATGGCCCACAGCCTTGTGGGCAGCCATAATTAGGGACAATCTCTCAGAGGGGCAAGGGAAAACATACTTATTCCCTTGATGGTATTTGTATAGTTTACCATCTTCTACTCTGCAATCCTTCATCAATTCCCGGAGAATGGCCTGGATCTCATCAGGCTCATCTTTGAACTGGCCAGTTAACATCTTATCATACAGTATATTGGCCTGTGATGATACAATATTAACAGTTGGGAGTCTGGAAAGACAGTCAGCGTTCTGATGCTTTGCTCCTGGCCGGTGTACTATCTTATAGTCAAATGCCTGCAGTTTCAGAGCCCATTGTGCTAAGCAGCCTTCTGGTTCTTGTAGATTCTGAAGCCAACTTAGACTGGCGTGGTCTGTAACCACAGTGAAGTGGACTCCATGGAGATACACCTGGAACTGTTTGTAGGCATATATTACTGCCAAACATTCACGTTCTGTCACCGTGTAATTTTGCTCATGAATATTCAAGGAGCAACTGGCATAGGCAACTGGATGTTCTTCTCCATCATCGTCATTCTGGGACAATACTGCTCCAAGCGCGCTCAGGGAAGCGTCAGTGTGTACCACAAAAGGCTTGGTAAAGTTGGGATACATAAGCACTGGACTGCCAGACAGGCTGGTTTGTAGTGAGTTGAAAGCAGACTGGCAGGCAGAGGTCCATGTAAAAGGTACTCCATTTTTAAGCAGATGAAAGAGAGGTTCACCTGTTTGTGAAAAATTTGGAATAAACCTGCAATAATAACCTACCATGCCTAGGAACACCTGGATATCCCTTTTGCTCTTGGGAGTCTTCATCTTGGTGATGGCCTCAATCTTGGCGGGTTGTGGCTGTAGTCCTTTGGTGTCAATAACAAAACCTAAGTATTTGAGCTGGTCCTTAAAGAACTGGCACTTCCTAGGTTTTATCTTCAAGTTGGCGTCTGCAAGTTGCTTAAAGACAGCTTCCAAGTGTTCCAAATGATCTGTGAACGTCCTAGAGAAGACGTTAATATCATCCAGATACACAAGGACGCAGGACAACTTGAGATCTCCCAGGATGGTATCCATAGCTTGCTGGAACGTGGCCAGGGCGTTACACAATCCTTGGGGCATTTGTGTTGGTTGGAAGAGGCCTTGTGAAGTGATAATGGCACACTTCTCTTGTTCTTCTGGAGGAAGTTCAATTTGCCAATACCTGGAGATCAGATCCATGGCAGAGAAGAACTTTGCACCTCCCAGGCGGTCTAACACATTGTCAATTCTTGGCAGCGGGTAGGAGTCCTTCTTTGTGATCAGGTTTAGACGTCGGTAGTCTATGACTACTTGGTTGCTTCCATCCTTCTTTTTTACTATAAGAATGGGCAACACCCAGGGACTCTTTGATGGAACCAACATTCCTCTATCCAGGAGCTGTTGTATTTCCTCATTGACAGTCTCCTTGCTGGCCTTTGATTGTCAAATTGGGCGGAGCCAAATTGGTTTGTTGTCACCAGTGTCAATGTGATGGGTGACGTCCGCTGCACAGCCCAAGTCAAAGTCATCCTCAGCAAAGATGCACCTGTACTTCTCAAACAGGGCACTTGCTTGTTCCTGTTGCTCTTGATTTAAAGAGGACAGGTCAGCCAGTGGGGTAGTCACATAGGCACTGGCTTTGACCTGATCAGGTAGCCCCATTTCTGATAGGTCCCCAATACATTCAAAGCTGGCCAATTCCTCAATTGGCAGAAGATGCACAAATCCTACTATCTGATGCTTCTTCACGTGGATGTTGTGGTCCTGCAGATTGGCAAGTAGAATGTGCACTTCTCCATGTCCTAGGTATAATTATACCAGGCGCTACGCAGGGTTCAAACCTTGATCTTCCCCAGGGCTGATGTATTTCACCGTATAAGCCTTCAGGGATTTCCAGGGTCAATCCTGTTGGTACAACACGCTGTGTACCAGACTTGAGGGTGAAGGTCACCAGAGAGCGCAGTGGAATACCTTTATGCTCTTTTATCTGGGTTGGCAATTTCTTGCTCTTTCTTCCCTTCTTCTCATAGGGTACTGCTACAATCCTGTCCTTGTACGCCAAATTAATTGTCAGTTTCTCTTTGACACTGGCAGCGTCTTTGGTGTAGTATAGCGGGATGGTCTGCTTCAATATGGTGAAGGTGTCATTTTCCATATCAATCTTCACACCATATTTTTGCATGAAGGCAGTGCCAATCAAAACGTTGTAGTTTTGACTAGGTAGGACAACAGCAGGAGATGAAACAGCTATGGATCCAAATTGCATTGGAATAGCACTATATGCTCCTTTGGAAGTTGTGGTGTGCAAGCTGGCAGTGCCATAGACTCTACTGTGCGCAATATTGGGAGCTAGTCCTAGTTTTTGGACCAGGCGGGTCAAAACTATATTAATGGGTGCTCCACTGTCAATTATGGCTCTTACTTTCACCTTATTAACAGAAATGTTGGCATATGTACACTTGGAGTAAGTTTCAGAATGTAGATTTAATAGGTGAATACCAAGAGGGGCCAGGGTGTTGAAGTATTGCTTGAGACTATGTCCAATTTCAGGGAAGTTGTTCTTGATAGTTTTGAGCGGCATTGCCAGTTGGACGCCTTTAAGGTTAGGAACGTTGCTAGAGATATTTGGACTCTCATTCAAGCAAGTTTCCTGTACTTGCGCGGCATAGGGCTTGGAGACTACCTCTACTGTGTTGGCAGTAGTCTTATAGGGTCTTCCTCTTCCATGGGCAGGGATGGCGTACAGGTCATCAGCTACCAATTGGTGGACAGGATCTTCTTTGAATTCTTGACTAGGGGCAAAGTATCCAGGAGATCCTATTGTCTGGGCGGCGTTCTTGGTGGGGTTCCTTGGTGGTCAGGGCGGTCTTGGTGGCAATCTTGGCGGGCTCCTCTGGCTTATCCCTGTTGGGTTCTTTTGGAATAGTCAAGGGAATGGCGGGTGCAGTATATTCCATTACTGGCCCGCCTTTGCTTTTCCTTGACTCTTCTCCTTGGTATCTACTACTACATTGACCCCAGGAGGTTTACCTTTAGACCAACATTGACTTGCCCAGTGCCCCTTTTTGTTGCACTTTTGACAGGTAATGTTGGAATTATAGGTTTTCACCTCTCCAGGGGGTTTTGCGGTAGTATCCTTCTCTCCTTCAGGCAGCTTGGCAGATCTGTTGCAATCCCAGTTTCTTCCTCAATTTTCTGACCCATTGCGACTGGCCATTCCTTTGTTGGGGGCGTCAAATTGGGCCCCAAGCCAACCCAGATAACTGGTTATCTTCTGGGTGTTGTTGGCCTGGTCAAGCACTAGGAACATCACATTGGAGAGTTCTCTATATGGCTGAAGAGCTCTACTCATTGTGATGCGGCAGTCCAAGTCAGTAAGTACTCCTGCCCCCAGGAGTACCTGCGCTTTGTGATAGAAGCAGTCGGCAAAATCCTGTACACTCTCATATTTCTTGAAAGAGATATTACTGAATTTGGCCTCCCTTGCTTGCAGTTTGGTTTCACTGCCAAACTCCTTGATCACTGCAATTTTTGCATCGTCATAAGACCATTCTTCTGCCAGAAGTTGAGGCATGATCACATCCACACTGGCGGGGTCTAATGCGTTGATCAGAGCTGTTGCCTTCATGTGGTCTGAAGCTCCACACATTGACATTTTGAAGAGGCAAATAAAGGTTTTTATGTTACCCTTTTGGTCAAATGTTGGCAAGTTCAGAGGCTTGAACTTGTGATCAGGGATGGTTGTTTCTTCACAAGTTTCCACTACTGGTTTGATGGGGCAGAGACCAGTCAGTGGAGTGAGTGGAGGCAACAAGGCAACTCCTATGGGAACTTGACGGGTCCCTCTGCTATCATCTGTACCATGGTCAGAGGTAAAGTCAAAAAAATTTGGGAGATGACACCTTCTGTTGCTCAGGGGAAGAGTTTGGGACAGGGCTCTGCTTATCTTCTTTAGACAAGCTGCTATTGGATAGCATTGCCTGTTCCAATCTACTGAGTCTTGCTGACACATTAGCCTCAAAGTCCTTTCTGGCAGCCTCATTAGATTGCACTTGCTCCAAGAGACTGCTATGGTTTCCTTCCATAAGCAGAGTAGTTGAAGCTAGCAGATCTAAACGTTTGCTGTAGGCGTCCAGCTTGTGTTCAAGGGCAGCAACCTGGGTGCGGTTGTCTTCCAGGTCCTGGTATAGCTGGTTTGTCAGCGCACAGATGGTCTCTATTGTTTCCCATAAGTTGTGCTTGTTGTTGGTGTACGCTTTGTGGTCAAGGCAACAGGTGTGCTGGTCTTGAGTCTGATCCAAGATGGAGGAGCCATCTGAAGAAGCTGGCTTCCCCTTCATCTTGTTCACTTTCTTCACCAGTTTGTTCACCCAGGCAATGATCTTGTTCTGGTGCTCCTTGTGGCAGGCGCTATTATCTGAGACCATACTGTGAAGCTTATCCTGTCAATCTGCAATCTCATCCACAGTAGACTGGCGGGCCAGAAAGTGTACCTTCTTGGCCAGGTTAACGCTGTGGCAGGCTACGTCTGACGCCCATTGAGGAGTCAGACAGCAGGAGTCAAGGATCCCAGCCACCACTTGTACCACCTGGTTATTGAACTGGGAAACTATCTTGTCTACACAATGATGTGCGGAAGAGGCAGCTTTGTTAATTCCACCTACAGCCTGTTGTACTGTGTGGAAGCTGGTGTTTAACTGGTGCACCAGGGTGGTGTGGGTGTGCTGGATTTCAATCCTGAACTGGCCCATCTCCTCAAGGTCAAGGTTTTGGCGGGCCACCAAGCGCTGTACATTCTTGATGGTGGGGTGCACAAAGTATTACAGAACATCAGTTATTCTGTCAACTCCTTCTCTTTTCAGAAGTAGGCAAAGCTGTGTGCTAAAGGCCTATTGATAGCTTCGGAAGGTCAACCACAAGTGCTCAGAGGATCTTGCAGTTGTAAACAGGGTGTAATCACTATCCTGCTGTTTATCACCAGTGGACTTATAGCCTTGCATCAAGGCGTCCATAAGAGATTGCGCATCCTCAATGGTGCAATTCCTTGGTTTGTGTTGTACCATTGTACCAGTGATGCCTAGATTGATTTTGTCCACTGGCACTTCTGGTACCTGGTAGGGAGCAATCTCCAAGAGGAGGGATGTGTCCTGTTCCACATTTCTGGTTTCCATGTAGCCCCCCATACTTATCAACAAAGCTGGGGTGGTGGGGCAAAGACTTGCCAACAACAGACAGTGCAGGTAACTCATTTTGTAAGTGAGCACCACTGTCAGAAATTTTGGTTCTTCTCTCAGACCTGGAGGTCTGATTATAATTTTCTTTATTGAGTATTTGGGTTATCTGGGTCATTGGGTTGATAGATGCTTGTATGGCAACAAGCGTTACTTGCGGTGTCTGGTATTTTCTTGGCAAGGCAACAGCTAGCAATGTCCAAGGGAGGCAACTTCAAGCAGCTTTCTATACGGGCAGCTTGCTAGTTCTTTGAGTACTGATAAAGGTCTTTGAACTTGGATTTCTTCTTCTACTGTGAAAAGGTTCTAGAGTAGGATATGGTTATAATTGTCTGCCTTCCATTAGTCCAATGGAAGGGCTTTTATAGAGCCAGCGCTCTCTTGCCAGGATCAGATCATCTGGCGCATCTAACTCTTTCTTGGTAAGCTTTTCACCCCCAGACCGTCAGCATCAACCCCCAGAGTTAGGCATCCATGCAATGGCATGGGATCACATATCATAGTACCCTGCACTGGGTACTAATTGCAATAGAGTGATACATAATCTATTAGCGTGCCGGCAGTAGCGGCGCTAATTTATGACTCTATTTTTAGCGCATGACACTTTGTTGCTAGGCAACCTTTCTTGCATTGATTTGTAATGGCACTGGCGGTTTGCTAGTGCAAATTGGGCACATTCCTTTTGATCCTCAGAGAAACCCATAATATCTAACCCCGCGGTTTGCTAGAGTATTCTGGAATAACTCTAGCCAATTGGGATCCAGTCATAATTGGGGTCTATTGTATTCCTGGGTATTCTTGCAATAAGTGATCTGAATCTAATTCACGTAGGCTTCTCAGATCTTTTTAAGCCTGCTAGTGATATTGGAAGCTTCTCCAATAGATGGCTTATCAGGGCGCCAAGGTATCCAAGGTAGAACAAAATAAGTATAAATTCCTGACAATATTGTACTAATCTTTTTAGGTATAAATGGTAAGTTTTAGATACAGTTTCAATGTGGTTTAGTAAGAAATATCTTATATTTTGTTAATTTATCTTTAAGGCATGAGATCTTTTTAGTTATGCTTATATAAGATATAATAGATTTTTGTTAGAATTTTCTTTTACTTTGTAGTTATTATGATATATAAAATATCTTTATTTTTGGTTCAGTGGAATTTTAATTTTTATGGGAATAAAAGATAATTTTATAATAAAAAGTATAATTTACATAGTAAATCAAAAGATAGTTGCTTATATCTCCTTATTCTTATTACTTAAGGTAAATTTTTATTGTATTTCTGAACTCTCTGGGGTCATTTTAGTATAATAAAGTATTTTTTTAAAAAAATATAATAAAAATGTTCAGGGTAAAGTGTTTTGTTAATTAAAAAAGTGTCAACATCCAGGAAACAACATTAAGTAAAACCAGGTTGTCACTTTACTATAGTGTCAACATTAAAAGTATTAACATGGCCACAGTCAACATTATTATTGTTGACATGGGCGCTGTTGCCTGTTTGCCAATCACCTGAACCCATGTAGGTTGCCACAGAGTCAGGACGCCTCACTGGGCTGGTCACTTCCTTGTTTTAACTTGGGCCAGTCATAAACCCAAGGTCTCATGGGCCACTTTCAGCTAATTATCTAAGTCCTTCTATAGTGAAACATTTTTGCCTATTGTTTTGAGAGCTTCACTTCTAAGAATCAAGTAAACTAAAAGTGTCTAAGAGTACTTCACTACCTGGAAGCAAGCCCTTGTGCTTCCCTAAAAGCCATAAAAAACACAAATTCCATGATTCTCACCCCCATAATCAATAGATTAAAACACCATATCTGCAAGTAGCAACTGTGATGAAACTGACTCCCTAGTAGTCAAAAATCTGTTGACTACCAGGTATGCAAATCAGTATGTAACTTTGCTTAAGAGATTCAAGCTATTTTTAATTAGTAAATCAGGGGTGAACCCCCCAAAACCAGAATTAAAAACACTGACAGTCAACTCTGTTAATAACTATATTAGTCCAAAGAACAATTTAAGAGGTAAATAAGTAAATTTACTATTAAAGATTGAAACTACTGGTGATCAATTCTCTAAAAGTAAAAGTGGCCAAGTCAAGACTTTTTAAGCCAAAACTAATTTTATTAATAAAACACATCTGTGATTATATAAATTTTATTATTTTATATTTATTATTAGTACCCCCAGTTGTAAAGTAGGCTTTCAAGTGCCACTATACTGGATTTAGTGGTATATATATTGATCAAGTACCCCTTGTTTTACATTATGTCTATTATGGATTGCTAGATCAATTGATGTCACATAAATTAAGCCCAATTTATTAATAGATTTCATATTTAATTTATAAAAAAAGCAGAAAGTTGACTTCTCCTGTTTGACACTATCCACTTGCCACATAATTTGTTTTACATTTAAAAAATCAAAGGCTCAGATTTAGCCTAAATAATAAGTGTCATACTATGGGTGCTAGTCAACACCCACCAAGTTGACACCTTAAAAGGGCAACTAGTGCAGAGAGTTCTTAATGTGTTAACACACAATATGTTAAATAACCTACTCCCAGATCTCCCTATATAATCTTACAGCTAATAAACATATTTTCGTTCATTTACTTTTTTAACTTATGCTTTATTTTTTAATTTTTTGGGCATATGAAACAGCCCTGCTTTTGGGTTAACTTTTGAAACCGCTTTTAAATTAAGCAAGTTTTATATGATAAAACCATAGTAATTTTGATTTTTTTGCTTGACTCCAGAAAGTAGAAAGTGAGAATTCAGCTTTATTTTTACTTGAAAGTGAGAATTGGGGGTTTTCAGATGGTTGATAGTGCCAAACTTGATACTTTACTAATTTTTGGGTGGCTGAACCCTAATAAAAATCCCCACATAATAACTTATTTTTTGCAGATATAATTTATTACCCTCCCTACTACTCCCTATAAAAATTTTATCCATTTTATTTTTTAAATTTTTTCATTAGTTTAGCCCTATGATGGTATGCTTAAACTAAAAACTTTGAGGCTTCATCAAATATCTTGTATTTTCTATGTTTTTACCCTTTAAGTATACTTTTTGTTTGTATTTTACTTTCTTTTACCTTGTTATGTTTTTTTCTTGCTAAGCAAGACTTTCTATGTATACTTTTTAATTATATTTTGCTTTGCTTTAACTCATTGTGTTTTTCATATCTTTCATATTATTTTATTTTAAATAATAAACTAATTAGATCAAGATCATCTAAAACCAACAAGAAGACCCAGCACTCCTCCTCATCTGGATCTGAGGCCCCTGCCTCCACTGCCAAGTGTACTAATAAGGCCAGCAAGGCCAAGGATCCACCTCTCCCATCCTCTCTCCACCCTCATCATCCCCTACCACTTATCACCTAATAAAAATGACAATGGTCTTACCAATCACTCTTTTTATGAGTCTGAGGATGATTCAGAGCCCATTAAAAACGCTGTACTAAGAAGGAAAGGGCTGAAAAGGAGCCAACTTCTCCTTCTGATAAGGAGATGAAGGCCTCTAAAAAGGCCTCAAGGAACCCCATATCTCCTCCCCCGGTGGCTCTTTCCTCCTTCCTTCTTCTTACTATCAGGAGAAGCCAGAGGAATACAAAAAGAAGTTCAAGGCCACTGGCCATCCACAATATTTTCAATGTTTATGGGGAGTTTAAAGTTCATAAGCACTTCCCCCGCTAATTCCCTATCATGTTAGTAAAGGGTGGCCCTGGTTGCATTGCTAATAGTTTCATCTTCAAATGGAATAATCAAAAGTGGCAAACCAAGAGCAAGCAATTTTTTGTGAGGATAAGTCTTGTGGGGGCCACCTGGACACCAAAGGCTGGGAAAAGATAAATGCCAAGAAGGTGAAACACACATGTGAGTCCTCTAATCACCTTATTATAAGGATGCTCAAGTGGATTCTTGTGCAAGTTATTCCTACCTCTGCCCCCTCTTCACCTTCAATTGTGACAGAAATGGACAGATAGTAGAAAGCAGTCTCTATGTGGTGGGAAATCATCACCCAAACCCACATGGAGTGGATGATTAACCTCCAGCAAAGCTTCAGATACCAGTTTGTGAAATTTCCAAATGAGATACTAGGATTAAGAAGAATGATCAATCCTAACCAAAATAGTCTAGGATAAATTGCCGGGGAGAGAATCAAGTTGTCTTCAACATAGAATTTGGGACATTGTGAAGGAGCAAGTTTCTCAGCTTCAGATACGGTAGGGAAACCCCCAAGATTCTGGGGCATTGAATTAACATTGAGAGGAGACAACAACAAAGTGCCAACGGCAGGACCCCATCTTCCAGTGATAAGTTGACTTAGAATCTAATTATAGGGGATGTAGCGCAGCAGGCCAACTACAGGATGCATGATAAAATAAAGTTAGACCAGGAAAATGTTTGATTTTATTTGAGTAAAAGTTTTAGGGAGGATTCAACTCTTAAGAGTTGAACAGTAAAAGTTTTCTCATATATATCAAAATTTGACTAAGCAATACCACCTGGATCCTTGGATCATATTCCTTCTTCATTGTCTAGTGAGTACCTGGTCCAGTTTATAAAGAACTCTTGTGTGACCAACTTCTGACAGATTTTCTAATAAATAAGGTTGTATCAGGGGACTCTCAGATTACGTCAATTTATCAGCATCAGCTTGCAAAGAGAAATCAAATCCAAATGGCAAACTGGAGCAGCAGTAACCCATTTCTGATCAGCTGTTTGATTTAAATACATCAAAACAGTTAATCTGGTTAACAGCTTTCCCACCTTTTGAGCTTTTTGACTTAGGAAAATTATTCCTGGCATAATGGAACCTACTGTGACACCAATCTGGCCATCAAGGCCATGAAGCATCTTAAGCCCAACAATCTAAAGTCAATGCTAACTCAAGAGCAGCTAGTAAAGTTCTTATTTGATAAGTAGATTGATGTCAATCCCCCAAGGCTTCTAAGGCCCTTTCTGAGCTTACGCTCACTCATGAGATCAAGCAGCTTCCAAGTGGGAAGCACTTTCCCCTCCAAAATGATAGGCCAGATGTCAAGGGCCACATAATCTGCTACTCAACTCAGCAAAATCTGATGGAGTTTAAAAGAGTGTCAACCTGGCTATTTGATGGTATCTTTGTCGCCTGCCCCCAGATGCTTTACCAGCTCTGGATGATCCATGTCCAGATAGACATCCTGGTGATTCTGCTTGTGTTCTTTCTTCTGCCTGGGGACACTTAGGCCATTTAAACCTGTGCCTTTTCCATCCTCCATCAAGAGCTTGCCTTTTCCCCCCATTAATGATGCCCAAAAGACCCCCCACACACCTGAACCAAGCCTTCTGATGCTGACAAGAACCAGGCCACCCTGAACATGGAGAAAAAGATAAGGCTTGTTCTCTTGGCTCACAAGTATGCATTATGGATTTTGAGCCTGCTCAGTTCAATGAATATATACAGATGTTTGACGGTGAAGTGAGGGATGCCACTTTTATTACTGTCAATAAGTTGCTCTCAATGTGCTAGCTGATGCTGAGATAAATAGTTTGAGCCACAGGGATACCTTGGACACCTGAAAATTGTTGTAGACATAATTCAGTGTTCTGGATTTTAAAGCCAGAGCACACTGTGCAGGGGTTCAAGATTCTTTCCAAAGATCTCTACATAGTAAAGCATCCAGATTTCAAGCCTCTCCTTGAGTAATTCAAGCCCCAGTGGTTTGGGAAGGTTGTCACTCAGAGGCAAGCCAAGGCCTGAGCCAAGGCCAGCTGGAATGTGTACCAGGCTGCGGTGAATGGTGAGCTGAAGACCACTTTGGCACTTGAGGCTTACCATAAGCATCTTAAGGCTAACTTTGGGCTCCACCTGAAGTTCAATAAGTTCTTTTTCCTCCTTCAGTATGAGCAGGAGAGAACTATCTCCAAACTCTGGGATTTTGCAGATTGTGTTCCCCCCACTGAGCTGGCCACCAAATCTGCCTTATCCACCAAGGCCATCCAGGATGCAACCAAGGACAAGTGCAGGGTCTCTGAGTTTAAGTAGTGGCTTATGCTGATTGCAACTGCCCTCCTGGAAGGGGCTGAAATGAAGAGGGGGTAAACAGCCTGAAGATGAAAACTTGCTTGGTTTGCTTCTATATCTTTTACTGTATCTTTTAATTGTTAGCTTTAATTTTTATATTCTTAGATATTCTTAGATGGTACTAATCTTTTTAGGTATACCTGGTAAATTTCAGATGAATATTTTTAAGTTAAAAGTGGGTGGAGTGTTTTAATTTCTGCTAATTTACTAGTAAAACATAAGATATTCCTGGTTGTGCCTGTATGACATATGGCAAATAAATACAAAATTTATTTATGTTTTTTAGTGTTTATATTATATTATTTTTCTTTTTTGTTTCATTAGAATTTTAACTTTCATGGCAATAAAAAATAATTCATGGTAAAGAGTGTTTTTACATAGTAAACTGAGAAATAATAACTTATTTCACCTTATTATTATTTAAGCATGTTTTTACTGCATTTTTTGGCTCTCTGGGATTAACTTTAGTATACTATAGCTGTATATATTTATTTTTATATTGCAAGTTTTCATACATCAAGTACCATTAATTAAAAAAGTGTCAACTTCCAGGAGTCAATCAGACAAAAAACCGAATTCTCACTTTACTTCATAGTTGACTACCTAGGAGTCAATTTCACCACATTTGCTGCATCCTGCTGTTCCGTCAAACATTTTATTTGGCCAATAGATTGCAAATGAAGATTACTAGGAGGTCAAGTAAGCTTTTACCCAGAGTCATAAGATGAAAGGTGCTTAAATAGATCCAGGCTCACTTTGAGCATATTTATTTAACCTTAAAAAGCCAAGTGATTACAGCTCCCCATGCCCAAAAACTCTTGGCTTCTGGTACTCGACATCGAGAGCCAAGTGTTGCAGCCGCTGGCCAAGGGGTGAGTTCTGGAGAGGTATTTGGCGGAACTTTTCCAGCACGCGGGAGGGGCCTGACTCGGACTTGGGGGTATGAAACAGGAACCATTCTTCCAATTGGGCAATGCGCTGGACATACTTGACACCAAGATATTTCTCCACCTCGGGTATGCCAGCAACATCAATCAGTTTCACGGCGTAGTAGTCATAGTGCTTCAGATCTTGGTGGGCAGGGTACTCCTTGTAGCTGGTATCGTAGTCCTGGGTTGAGTGGTAAGGGTTCACAGTCACCATCTGACCTCCCAGGCCCATGGCGAAGAACCCTACCAAGAACACAAGCTGGATCAACTTGAACATGTCGATTGCAAAGTTACCATCATCTCAAGTACCCTTACAGACAAGATCTGCTGTTTCAGCCGATCCTCTTTATTCTTAAGCCACCCCCTTTTCTCAGCTGCTTTTGGTGTAGTGAGCCGTTATGTGGTATTATGATTTATCCTCGTCAACCGTGCATTCCTAGCCAGAGCTCCATGTTTTAATAATAGCATTCAAATAATCAAGTTTCAATTAAAATTTATATTAAGATGTGAGTCTATCTAAGTACTTAGATTTCATAGTAACATAAGATCCCAAATCCCCTTTATACTTAAGTCTATATTCCTACAATTGCTTTTAAGATCATTTTTTAATATCCCATCCAACCAATCACCGCATGATGCCAAGCAACAACTAGAAATACTGATATCTACCTCGTTGCCAAAGCTATACAGGACCATTCCATACTAAGGAAGCCATCAACATACCAATCAACACAGCTCCAATATCTCAGTCCAAGAAGGAGCATCCACCCGGTGCAAGTGGATATCAAATTAAAAAATATGAAGGCTGAAGCCGAAATTTGTCCCCAGCGCACGAGATACTAAGCCTGGCTACAAATTTAAAAGGATAAAACCTGTCCACCAAAAGGCTAGATTGAAGCGCTGCTGTGACATCAATATCGTAAAACAATTCTCACCAAGTTTCCACTTCATCATCAATCAATTTACCCAGCCAGTAAGAGCTCAGCACCCCATCCAAATGGATGCATAAAGTACTAGACATAGACTTGGATAATTAAAGTGTACTCTAGCACTTTTAAATGCTTTAAAGCAGTCTAACTCATTTTTTTGGCTCTATATAAGCAATAGGAGCTTATATTATCTCAAAAGATGCCATTTAAATACCTTTTCAAATAAGGTCCTGGCTTAAAAGATCAGAATTAAAAGGCCTAAATGTCATTAAATAGCTAATTTTTATATAGGGATTTCTAGTACAGCATCCAAAAATGCTATGAAAAAACAGCATAGAAATCAAAATTAAAATGGGTTATCCAAATAGATTTTTTTAGTAAAAATTGCTTAAAGATGCCCTTAAAAATATCATACAAAAGATGCTATCTATAAAGACAATATTCAGAATCCATCAAAGATACAAATTTTGGAAGCAGATCCTCCCCTTTCCCTTGCTAGCTGGTGGTGTAACCAAGTTTTCTACCTTGTCTGACAAAACATCTTAGGATACACAGGAGGCACTCAATAAGCTGCCCCATAATTTATCCAACAACATTTCACATCTCTCCTTGAATGTTGAAATGCAGGGCGCACTTCTCAATAAGGAGCAAAGCCAATTCCAGCCAAATACCCTTAAATTTATTTTCAACCTCAACCATAGCATGATCATTCAACCCCCTTAGTGGCCTAATATCTTACTACCTTGATAAATGGGTCCCCATTATTCTCAATAAAGATCATGTTATTTCTAATCTATTTTCTTTCCCTTTTCTAGACTATTGTCTTTTCTAACCCAAATACTGGAATATAATTAGTTCAGTTGCAATAACAGCTAAAGTGATTCAATGCTAGAATTGATGTAGGTCGGGTGCAGGCATCTAAGCTTCAGAGATGTCAGGAAGTAGAAAAATATATAGGAACAATGATTCATTCCAGAAAGCAATAACCAGAGCTGTGAGAATAATAATCCTTTTTATGGGTAAATTTTTACAAAGTTGACCAAAGTAGTTAAAGCATTGCAGAGTAACTATCTAATTATGTTCCTTGTGCTACCGCAGATTATGTATTGGCATGATGCAATTGATTCCATACCCATGATAGTATAAAATATAGTATATTGATAAATTAAATAGGGGGATGATACTATTTTAATAAATAATACAGATTATATATAGAATTGTGAGAAGCTGCATGATGTTTATGTAAATCATGGCAGGCATTTAGTCTTTGAAAGCTTTTAATTCATGCAAAGCTCATATTCTTGATACCAGCAGCATCTTGATGTACCAAGCTGTACTTTATTATTTAAAAGAATAAAAAACTCAGGAAAAAGTCTTAAATATGTAAGACTTGAGGTTCTGGCTTTAAGCTTGTTTGATCTTTATATGAATAAAATAATCTTCTTAGAAAATAAAAGATGAGCTCTGAAGATTTAATGCTAAAATTAATGAGCAAAAAATGAACTTATTCTATTAGATAAGAGGGCATTTCATTTTATACTCAAAGGTTTAATCCTAATAGCCTTAGCAGAGATACTCCAAGTGGCAAGATACTGGTAAGGGTATGAAATGGTTAGTTACTGTAGATTCAGAACCTAAAGGTAAAAATGCAGGATTATCAATTTCTTTTGTGTGAACTCACCAACTTACTGAAATATTTTTCATCCTTTCATATAAAAAGTAAGTTATTATGGGATAAAAATCACTCCATTAAGTTGGTGAGTTCATGCAAAAGAATTTGGCAATCCCGCATTTTTACCTTTAGGTTCTGAATTTACAGTATTGATGTCATCCATATTTGGGCAAAGAGAACTCTACAGATCAAAAGCCAAACAAAGGCTTTTTCATGAACCAATCTGCAAACTATTATTCACTAGGCCAATAAAACCCTATTGAATTTGAATTAACAAGATTTATATAGAGAGAGCTTAAAGTTAAACATCTGTACATCAATCTTTTAATTTTGATGAAAGATTAGAAGTTCTACTCCTCACATTAACATTTAAATGGGGCTCATAATATTTTTTGATATCTTATCATTTGAAATCATATGATGATACCAGAGAAAAAAGATAAGAAGGTGCTAGTGATGTATATGTGCAAGTTTATGAAGTAGGGCAGCTCACTAGAGGGTTTATTTTAAGTAGATTTTTTTTCAAAAAAAAACTTTTTTAAAACTAAGGATATCATGATGCGCCAAAGATAGGATAATAGAATTTATAGTGTGGGACTCCTATTACTCTCCCATGAAACTTATCATAGTTATTTTTAGTCTGTATGATTTGCTTAAGATATTTTCAGCAATATCAAGAGTTGTGATTTTAAGCTAATAGACTAATAAACTCTCATAATTTTTCCACATAATTCAAAGATTGATTGAAAATCAAGGATTTGATCAGGCTTTGCATATTTTGAATAAATCAAGGATAAAATAATGTGATTAAGTTATAAAATTTTAATTGGGTGTCTAGGCACAACAAAAAATAATGACCCACATAATGTAAATTGGAACGTTCTCATATGTTAGAATTTTGTCTTTAACCTTGAATTTGTTAACAGTTCTTCAATTATTACTATTTTACATCATATAGTTTATAGTCATAAACTATATTGAAAAAATCATCTCTTTTTATTTAAATACATGAAAAATTATCCTACACAAAGAGATAGCTAGCTTAGCTTATAGAAATATAATTAGTCACAAATAAATGCATGTTAGCTTGTATTGTGGCTTTAAGGACAGGTTATGAACTTTAGTAGTTACAATTGTGACCTGCTTCTAAAGTTGCAACATAAATCCATGTGAATTGTTTTGTGAAAAACTATCAAAGTAACAAAGCAGATTACTTGCAGCTCAAATTGTAACCAATTTACCATCTATCTTAACTTCAATAGAAACAATGTATTTAAAGGAAAAATAATAATGATATAAGACTGAGAAATTAAATTTTAAAGCTCAATTTTTTATTTTGAAGGTAGAAAAGAGCTCCTAGAAAAACTACCAACCAAACTATATTGACAAGGATAATCCTGGAGTGGGGCAAAAGAAAATCTTTTGGGCTAATGACAGGTATCCTTGGTTCTAGACATAATCTGTTCTAAAAAGAAGTTAGCAATAAAGTTTACCTAATATTCCTTTTTGGGTGCTCTGAAAAAGGATATTGGCATCTATTTAAATGGCCAAGTTCTTCTATTGACTTCCTTATTCCCATGAGCCAATTGGGTTTGATGATAGAAAATTGGTTAGTGGCAACAGGCACCTGCTCTCAAGATGGCGATGATTTAAGGATGCAAAGTTTAAGGGGCACTGAGATGACGATGAAGGGGGTGAGAGAAACTAGCACTACATACTATCATGGATTAGTGATACTGACATAGGAGAGGAAAGGGGAAGGCAAATGCAAGCTTCAATCGAGCGACGATCCAGGAAGTGTGAAGTTTGGTGGGGCACTGCTACGATGATGATGGGGTATTTGTGAGAGCATGTGGCGCATACTATCATGGATCGGATGATATTGGCTTTGGAGTGTGCTAAAGAAAAGGGAGATTGAATGTTTTAAGTCAACGAAGGTAAAGCTGAACTACTGGCTTTTTCAACGATGGTGTGATTAACCAAAGACATCACTGTTGCACAGGAGTGTGGAAGCAACCAGGACGATGGCAGCTGAACCAGCAGATTTTCTTGGCAATACGGCTTGCGGACTCTGGTGCCAGACAGACAAAAGGGGCTCGCTGGACGAAGACATGTCCGATGTCTATCGGCAAGAAGGCACTTATATACCAAAACTTCTGCGTCTGCAATGACGATTTTATAGATCAATGATTATCTCAAACTAAAGAGTAAATAAATTCCGAATTTAATGTAATCATCTTGTGCTTTCAACTCTGAAGGTGGGAAACACTAAAATGAAATTAAAATGACGATTCATAATAAATCTGACTGATTCTAAGTGCAATGTCGGAATAACTTGACCGAGGAAACATATGACAAATGATTACTGTTAATAACTTGATTTTAAACTGTGTATTTAACTTGACTTTATGAGCTCATTATATGGTAGCTAATCCATTGTGGGTGGTGAAATTATGATGATCATAAAATGATCAATGACTCCGAGTTTAAGTCCAATTTATTTAAGCCAATCAATATTTGTTAATATGTATATTAACAACTATATGTAAATCATAATCTGAATCTTATGACTATTTTAAAGTGTCTTATTAGTGATTGCTTTTCAAAATCTTAAGAGATTAGGGTTATTTTAACAAGTATTATGACTATATTAAAATCAAGCCGCTAAAAGTTCAAGTAATAATTTCCTTTAAATCCGAGAGTCCAGGATATTTCTGGTAATTTTAATGACTTAGTTATATCTGCATGAGCTTAGCTGCTCTAGAGGCTGAATAACATAATATAATGCTTAAACGGGAGTCGACCTGTCTGCAGAGCCCAAATCAAGCTAACTAATCTATCGCATCCACACTTTACAGCACTTTAAAATGTTAAATAAATTAATAAACTTCCATACAAGTGGTAAGATTTTTGGTACTTTGCTCGTTTTAAAATAAAAATTTATTTAACGAAAAACTATAAATAAGACTGCATTTTTACATACTATATGAATTTTACCATTTTATCACATGACAAAATTTACAACCTCATACTTATAAAAATAAATATATACATTTGTAGCTAATGCTTAAAAACCGTTTTACTTTACAAGCTTTCTCTTTGCTAGGTAGGCTAAAACATCTCAAAAACAGCATCTTGAAAAACATTATCTCAAATTAATTTCAAGATAAAATTTGTGTGTTAGGGATTTCAAATTGCGAAAAAATAAAATGAATCATAAACAGTTAACATTTATATCTTTATTTATATCATGGCATCTCAAAAATTAGGCAACTTGTTTTGTCATTTAGAGTCAAACTAATAAAGCCTTATCCTGCTACCTTTACTCACATATAAAAAGTCTTAGTTTGGAGTGTCTACATTATCTAAATTTATGTCATTTATAGTAGTTTTCAAACTTGCTTAGATAAACATAAATTGTCCAGTATAGAATACATGGATTCATTCACACAACAAACTTCAACTGAAACCAGTTCAAAGTCAATTTATTCAATGAAACTTCTATTTATCTAGGTCCAGATTACAAAAATAGCCAATCACACAACAACATTAAAAGTCAATTACTAGAACCCAAAAACGGGACAGCAAACAAAAGGAACCCTTATTCAAAACAAACACAAACCAGTCACATCCTGAAGCAATCTACATCAAATGTAATACTGATTGTGTAATAAAAATGATACAACAGAGAAAAAATAGGGTTCAGTCACAAAAGTGATATTTTCAAACACAAAACAACTTATTTTTTGACAATCTTGGTCATTTTTGAGAATTCTTATAGAAATAGTGAATTTCATTAGTGATCCACCAAGATCTATTCAGGGAACCACATCATTATTTTCAATGTATGTGCTTCTAAATTTGAGCATTTATGTCTGAGAAAATGTCCCAAAAAGGAGCACAAACTTCAATAAAATTAATTCTCTGGAAATAATTTGCTTTTCTATTTTTAATAGAATTTTAATTGCTTTTTCTTTAAAATGAGTTTCACTAGTGTAGCTAACTTTGAAATTGTCAAGAAGCAGTGCCAGAAGCAACTCCAAGCTTGGGTTGCTGATCAAAGGAGCACAACCACTATGGTTCCTGTGGACAACTGTCAGCATTTAAACTGTCTACATGTAACATCTTTTATGTTAACAGTTACCAAAAAATATTTTTGTATTTTTATTATATGTTTATTGATATTTTTGCCTTGAATAATTGTTCCTAATGTCAAAAGTAAAAATTAATTTTAGTTTTCAAGTTTTAAGTGAAATTGTTAAAATAAAGCCAAACTAAAATATGGGATTGTCAACATGTAGGATGTTACATATAAATAGTTTAAATTATGACGGTTGTCTTCTTTTGTACACCAAATTCAACTCAAGTTGAGAGGAGACTGAGTTGTATGTGTCACCAGGCTCATTCACAGGTGGCTTTTCCAACAGCCAGTATGGTGACCCCCAAGACCAGGTCCAACCCAAGCCTGTGCCATATTTTGGAGACTGGGTACCTGTGGACCCCTTCAATCCAATCCAACCATCAATTGATAATTTAGGTCTATCTAAGCAAGTCCTGCCTAACCTGGGTCCAATTGTTCCCAGTGGGCCCCAAAAACAACACCTAGTAACCAATGAGGTCATAGAGGAGATGATGAGGCTCAAGCAGAGTGGCGTAAATTTTGCCAAAGTTTCCACCTGTCTTTAATTTAATGAGGCATTGGTTAGACATATATACTGAGCCCTCATGAAGAGAGGTGCCGCAAAGCTGGCCAAGAAGCCAAAGAAGTAGATTGAATATCAGATCAAGGATGCCTATCTCATCATGCTAAACCTCCTCCAGCAGGACCAATACCTCCAATTGACTGAGGTATGTTGCTTACTTGGGCTCAAGGGCATATTTATTGACTGCCACACTGTGCAGCTCTGAATGCATGGGCTTGTTGTTAGTGTTCTGGTTTTGACCAAATGGCCAGCTGATGAGCTGGATAGTGGCTCTGATTTGCCCTACAACCCCATGATTAGTTCCACAATCACCTGCTGCCTGTCCTCAATTTTAGATAATGTCATATTTATATCCTACTATAAATTGTCATTAAAAGTCCAAGACTATGGCATATTAGAGAAAAATAACACACTTGATGATAAAAAAGGAATTGGAGGGGATTGACATTGGTGGATTTCTAGCAGCTTTCACAAAAGGGGCTGTATTTTATCAAACCACGTCCAGTTACACCAATGGGTACTGGTACAGAAAACTTTTTCCCAATCTTCTCTCCACCTGGAGCTTGGTCAATTAAAAATATCAAATATTCCCAAGCCACCAAACAGAGTGCACTGAAGTGGCCTCCAAGAAAATCCAAACAGACAGCCACAACATTTCAATTCTCCCTGCTAGCCATACCAATCTACACCTGGGAGATGTGTTGCTCTTTGAAATTGGGGACACCATCCAAGAGTGCAACCCCATAACCTTTAACTAGGTGGTTAGTGTGATCCATGACCACAATGTGCCTTTCCCCTGTCATAAGGTTGCTGACATGTTTACTAAGATGGCCCTGAATGCTCACAGCAGCAGCCAATCATTGAAGAACCCAAAGCTGCTCCCTCGCAAATTCCTGGCATACAAGCCAGTCACTGTTATCCCCAAGTGTGAGTATGATGTCATGTGGCATCAATTCTTCTAAGCCACTCAAGGCAATCATGCACCCATAGGTCCTCCAGTTGCCAAAGCCCCCATCCAATCATCCCAGTCAACTAGAACCCACCCCCTAGCCAATCATGTTCTCCCCCCTCAACCCAGCCTGCCAACTAGTTTCCCCCATCCACTCTCAAATTTTTCCAATAAACCTTGTCCCCTAAACAATTTTTTAATTTTATATTTATATTGGTTTACCTGGTATGTATTTTTTTATGATAAAATATATTTTATATTTAACTAAAAATATTGATTTTAATCATGCCACAAGATAAATTTAGATACTTTAATATCTATTAATTTTATTTATTTCTATTATAAATTTAATGTTTTGTAGCGCTACAATAAAGTGCCTTTGAAAAACTACAAGTGCTACAGACCAGCCAATTGGAATGGGTGTTGGTTTTTCTGCCTTTGTGCTTGGCTCAGACAAGAAACTCCTCAGTTATTGCACCCAGTTTAACTTAGTAAATTAAGTCTGTTGAAAAAAAACTGTCTTTGTTTGCCAATTGGCACACCAACTTGTGGTCAATCTAGCACAAGATAAGCCAGTGTTTGGGTGCTAGATTGACCACAAGTTGTTGTGCCAATTGGCAAACAAAGGCAGTTTTTTCAACAGGTTTAATTTTCTAAGTTAAACTGGGTGCAATAACAGAGGTGTGTCTTGTCTGAGCCAAGCACAAAGGCAGCAAAAACTAACATACATTCTAATTTGCTGGTCTGTAGCACTTGTAGTTTTTAAATTCACTTTATTATAGCGCTACAAAAACATTAAATTTATAATAGAAATAAATAAAATTAAAAAGATCCATCTCACCACATTACGCTCTGAAATGTAGTGTCTACATATAACCATTGAAAGTGGTTATATTTTTTAATAAATGTGCACTTTGGGTTGTACTTGGTATACTGATTTAAGAACAAATTATGTTATACTTTAAAAAAACATGTACTTGAACAATGTATGTTGCTCATAATACCTGGAATGGGTTGGTTTGCACGCTCTAAAAAATATGATCTACATATAACCCATGAAAATGTTTATCTTTTTTAATAAATTTGTACTCTTTATTTTCAAAAAAGCAGACTTGACCTGCCAGCAAGGTTCCAAGTAAGCAGGTTTTGACCCGCAATTCAATTATCCAGTCACCTGAAGCCAGGTTAGGAAGTTGGCTCAAATTTCCAAAAACAACATGAACAAAAGCTGAGTCCCCATGGTGGATGCCTTGTTTTGGCGCTTGACTCATTACAAGGATCAAGCAACCCCCTTCATCATCCCATTGTGTGATCAACACTATCATGTTCCTGTTATCCACAGTTCATAATGATTATATAATACCTATCTCTCAATAAAGAATATCATCTAGTTTTCAAATATTTTTCCCTTGTAACTCTGCTAAAACAGCACGGTTACAACAGTATCATAATTGTTATACTGGTTTAATAGCAAATTATGTTATACTTGGACAAAACATGTCATTCATAATACCTAGAATGAGTTGTTATAAACAAACAATATACAGAATATTAATATCAATTGAATATTGTGATTTGAGCTAAAAGAGTTTTCATATTTAGATTCATATATATCTTTATTAAATCTCTGATAGATGAAAAAGAATAGATATATTTTATTGGGATGTTTTTATTGGTATAAAAGGGGTTTGAATAATCACAAGGAAATCATGTCAGAATTGGAGGTGATGATCAAAGAGCTGGACACAGCAGTGGCCAAGATCAAGGAGGTCAATTAAAGTGAAGGACATGCTCAAGGAAGTGGTGTTAGAAGGTGCCAAAATGAACAAACTTATGGTGAAGGCAGTGAAGAGCAAGACACCAAATACAACAGACAAACTTGCAACCAGGCTCATAAATGTACAGAAAGATGTTCTTGACAACCTGCAGTTCAAGCCACAGGGGTTTGCAACTGCAGAGGCATGGTCAAAGAATCCAGAGATGTTTGAGCAACTAAAACGAAAACAGAAACCAACAGAAGAAGACCAGCAAACTGCAAGTGAGAAGACCTGTGAAGCAGCCCCTGTTAAGGGGGGAACAGGTAAAGATATAGAAGAAGGTAAAGAATACAAATTTAAATAAATAAAAAATTATACTATTTTTTATGTTTAGATGAACATGGAGACATACAATGACAATTCTTGAAACCACATGTGACTGAGACCTTTTAAAGCAACTACATTCCCATATTGAGTGTCAGCTAGTTCTGATGCCAGCTTCCCTTTCCAAAATGCTGAAAAAATCAAATAAAGATTTCCCTATCAACCCAACATAACTTGCAGAGCTCCAAAAAATCAGATGATATTGAATGGTGGGTTGCGGCTTTGACCGCAGCCCCAAAGATATGCCTTGACTATTATGTTCTGCCCCCAAATTCTGTAAGCTATTTGTTTTCCTTGTTTGGGACTTTGTCAACATCATTTTGATTCACAACTTACTCAAAATAAAGAAAGGACAAGAATAAGTCTGTTTCTGTTTCCTGACAGAGTACACAATATTGTATATCCTAAAAGCTTTTTAAAGAAAAAGTAACTTACCTTACCTACAGTTTGTCTGCCGTGCTGCACTGCATTGTGGGCGTCCTTGGAGACTTTGGGGCCTCTTGGTGTTCCAACAAGACTGGAATTTTGCTGATCATGGACAAAATTTGACATTTACTAGATAAAAAAGTATTTTATCTGGGTACATCTCAATAGAGCACATTATTCAGGACACAGTTATTCTTGCTGCTGTCTATGGAATGTCATCTCCACCAGAAAAGATCATCTTGGCCAATTGTATCACAGTGTTACCATACTCAAGCCGCCACAAGATATATAGTACAGGAAACATGTCAACATACACTTTGGCAATACAAATTTCTAGTTTATTTCAAAGACAAGTCTTGGAATTTCACCAATAACATTCCCAATAAAGCTTATCAACTCAAATAAAAAATTTAATCTCTTATATATGTCTGATTTTAAATTATAAACCAATCTTAATAATTTATCTAAAACAAATAAATATATAAAAATAAATATTTTACATTTATATTAATTCATTCATTTGGATTTGCTATGCTTTGTTAATTTTTTATTATACCTGTCAGTATATAAGCAGAATCACAGAAATAACACCAATACAAATTAAACTAAATAAAAAACAAATATTAAAAAATAAAATACAGAATAAATATTTGGAATTGCTAAGCCTTTAATGGATTGTCTTCTTTTAGAGGCACACAGGGAGAAAAAATGTCAGTGTGGCCATATAATTTAGCCACCGTCTCAGCTGGGAGGGTATGGACACCAACCTGCAGCAAATTAAACAAATCATCAGGCCAAGATGATGTCCCCTTCTTGAAGACTTGCTTGAGCCACCCAAAGACCTTCAAAATTGAATTGATGAATAGGGAATAAAAGGGGAGGAATAACAGGCATAACGGCGCTGTAGTCAATTGCTGGGAGCCAATTTCTATGTCAGACTCAATCATTGAGAACTTATTTAGAATTCTTTCCAACTTGTGGAGCCCAACATTATCCAATACAATAATATTATTAAAACCTGAACTAGTGACTTGTAGGTGCTCCAAAACCAATCAGAGAAATCCAAGAAATGTCCCACTATTGTGGAACCCTTAATTATCTGATACAGTTCAATGCTGAGGGGACCAAGATGGGCTATCATTGAGTACACAACAGAATTTACAGCCACACGCTGGGACAAATCATCATTTTTATCTTTAGGCACATAGCCATATTCATTGCACATGGACAACACAAAGGAAAATTTATCAATGTAATAGAATTTGACCTTGCTCTTCTCCTTTAGCGCAGTGAACATCTCAGCATATTTATGACAACACTCAATGCTGTCTGGGCTATTCCAATTGTACAGATAACCCCCAAGTTTCTTCCAGGCGAATATCAAACTCTTCACAGCGCAATAGCATGTGGGAATTGAGGCCTCAATCCCAAAAGTTGAATCAATCATTGACTGAATATTTTCCAGTTCAAGATGGCAGTTACGCTCAATCCACTGTCAGATGGCCCACAAGTGTTCTTTAATCAATAGGATTGATTTACACTTGAATTTCTCCAAAAGGAGAACAAAACCTGTTTTCAGGTAGGATTTGCAGAGCCTATGGGTGGATTTTGCCAAAATACCAACAATTGCTGTGGACTTCTTGTAGTCTGGTATCTCCTATATGAGTTTGTTAAAGGTCTTGTAGATGTCATTGGGGATAACGTAGTATTTGGGATTTTTGGAGGCAGGCACAGAATATGAAGGATCAGCCACAACACAGGGCATAGGCACTTGGCTGCAAAATGTAGCAACCTTTTTCAACAGCTTCTTCCTTTTTACTGTTTGATTTTATTGTGATTGCTTTTTATCATCTTGCCATTTTTTATCACTCATGTAAGGCTTATACGTTGTGTCAAGGACTGGCTTCACCTTCTCCATGATAGTAGCCAGAACACCATTGCAGCGGTATACAGGGTCATATAAAAAGGACACCCTCTTGGTGGTGACATCATTTACTGTTTTTAGTGACAGTGACTTTGGACTCTTACTTAAAATGGTATTCTTTTCATCAAAAAGCAAGGATTAAATCATTCTTTTGGTTTTGATCACTGCCAACAAGCAGCCTTACTTCTACCTTATAAGAATTTTTAATTTGAAATTTTAATATCAAAATAACTGTATAAAATGGTTTTGGTTTAAAGCTCCTTATGAGAAACCAATCCATAAATTTGAGGGAAATTGGATTTATTGTCACTTGAAGCAATCATTTTGAGGAAGACATAAAGTCAAGCTGTTTATTGCAGATATTGGCAAGAAGTAGGCTAAAATATATCAATTATAACCAAAGTAATTCTGACTATCTTAATAACAACATTTCTAGTTTCATCTCTATTATTTATGTCCAATAACTGAGCTCTTTAAAGACAAACATATTACTCTTCAAACTTAAAAATTATTTTTTAGTGTAAGCAAAGAGGATATCAATATCTTTTTGAGCCAATGGCTAGACTTAAGTGCTGTTAACCTTGAAATCTCATAATTTTGGCTTTGCCTTTGACAGAGAAGGAGGCAGGAAAACATTGTGACCTAGTGGGATGTTAAAAAAAGGCAACAACTAATTTTTTAGGGGAAAAAGCAAGGGGAAAGTACCTTGGGCTTTTTCAAGACTGTAGAATATATAAGCAAAAACTGCCTCTCCAAAAGTAGTGAGAATTCTTTAAAATGGGCTGCTGCTTATTAAAAATAAGAAATATATGTTGTGAGATTAGACTGATTGACCACAAATGAGCAGGCTAATCATTACCATAAGATCTTGGAGATTCCACCCCCTATTATCACTAGTTTTATTATCTCAAACGTACTGATTACACACTGTATTGTTTTAGATGATATTATTGAATTGATGGTTATAAACCATATTATTGCTAGATTTATATCATTAAATTTAATGAATATACACCATATAATTGTTAGCTTACTATTATTAATTAACAATTACATGTTGTATAATCAGCAGCTAAGCAGGCCTATTTTTCTGCCTCTATCTATAAATGTGAGTCCTTATTTTGGTTCAACATCAACCCAATAGTTGTACAAATAGGCAGATCACAATTTCACAGACCATAATATATTTAAAAAAGCTAATTTTAATTGTGATTACATGCTGTGTAATCCTTGATTTTATATCAAATTAATTCCCTATTATACACAGCATAGTTCCATTTTGGATTGGCTTTAGTCAGCCAAGGGCATGCTATCCAAATTAGATGCTCTTATTAAAGCTTAAAAGTGAAAGAAAATACCATTAGTCTACTTTCTATAGATATAATAATAGTGTTAGAATATTTTTAAGCACACTAAAAATCTAATGTAAACCTCTAGTGCCACATGGGGCGTGTAAAGAGTTTTCAATAAACAATCACCAGTATTCTAGCTTGAGAAGAGTTTAAGCTGTAGTTTGGATGCTATGCAGGTCTTTGAAGGATTGTTAGTGGTAAAAGGATTAAGGAAAGTCAATTAGGTTAGGCAGAACCAGAAAGAACAGGATCACTTGGGCAGGTAGCCACTGAGAGCTGTTTTAAAGATCAGGGCGGAGGTTTTTGCATTACAACAATATAAATACACCTTGAAGCCCAGCAATAAGTTCATAGCTATATTACTAGAAAGATTATAGTCACTGGCTAAATTGTATCATTTTTAGTAATTAATCTTTTCAAGCTCACTTCTGCTTTTTTAACTGTAGCTTCTTATAACAAAGGAAAGGTAAATTTAATAACATTAATAAAGCTAACTAAGTTGTTAAGACACCCAATACGTTCAAACTTCCAAGAATAACCCAAAATTGCTTCACATTGATGCTCATGCAAAATCAAGTCTATGTTAATACCCTCTTTATAAATCATCCCCAACAGCCTGGAAGCACCCATGATAGCACCACAACCCATCTTCTTCAAGAATCACATAATTAAAATGAAAACCAGTGGAAGTGAGTTGGCTCCTGTCTTCAGAGTGAGTGACTCTGTGGTCATCCCCTCCCAATTATGCCCCCAGGTTGTGAACCCTGTTCCTTAAGCTCCAGAGGGCCCATTCTTTTTTAATTGTGTAGTTTTAACTGTTGTAACTGTGCTATATTAGTAGAGTTACACCTGAAAATGTTTGAAAAATGGATAATGCCTTTGTTGGAATATGGGTATTATATAGTTGCAGTGAATTTTTTAAAAAGAAAAATATTGTATTTATCAACCATTTGGATTTGGAAAGGGGGTGTACTAATCCTGATAACAAGTGAAGCACTAAATCAATGTGCCACCGGGTTAAGATTTTTATTGGTTTCATTTTTCTTGTTTGGTAATTTAAGTTAATTTCTGCATCTTACTTCAAGTGCCAAGGAGGTCAAGTTGAGCAGCACATGGTTTCTTGTGTGGGTATCTTGCTGAGAGGTTGACCCCACTGTCTTAATACCCCTGGCTGAGAGTTGTTCTCTTTAGTTGGTAGGTTGGTGGGGATTTTTCTGGGGCGCAAGCTCCATGTTCTGCTAGCTGCTGTTCTGTAGCTGGCAACACAGTTTCACATTGTTTCTTTTGGGCCTTACATGGTTTTAGTCAATCATGGTGCAAGTTTTTATCATGTTTCCTTTTTTGTAGGCTTTGAAATAGATAAGTGGTATTGTTTATCTTTAGGATAATATCAGGACCCACTTTCTTAAGATGTAGCTTACAATTGTTAGTGTTCATTACCCAGACCTTGTCTCCGACATTAGTCTTTTTTTAGGGCAACAAGTATTTATTATAGCCGTTTTTCTCTTTAGCTTGCTGATTGAAATTGGAAAGGCATACACTGGGGTTAGTTCTAGGCAAAAAATGTTTAACTATATCTTTTTTAGGTCATTTCAAGGCCTGAATTATTTTGGGCTATGTGCCTTAGACCAGTTCAAAAGGGCTTTTCCCAGTGGATCTGCTTACTTGGGACTGGCATACAAGGAGGCAAGTTGATAACTGCTTGGGCTAATCTTTGGGTGCTTTGGAAGTTATTTTTGATAAAGGCTTTTACTAGTCTGCCATTCAGATGCTTCACTCTACTGTGGTCTGAGAATGATATGGTGGGGTTACAATGTTTTTACCTTTTTGTTTGGCTAGGTAGACATTTTTATCATCAGAATTCATTTATTTGCCACTGTCTTTTATGTATGATTCTGGCTTTCAAAATTTGCTGATTATTTTCCTGCCTATGAAGCAACACACATTGTTGCCAGTGTGCACTTTGACAGCCCGGTCCATTGACCATCTGGTGGTAAAGTTGTTAAAAGTGATCATGTACTTTTTTATTGGCTTTATAAAGCACAGGGCCCAAAATATCCAGTGCCCATACTATAAACAGTAGCTATGTTTGTATTTTAAGTACTGATTCAGGTGGTGTATTTCTCTTGGTGCACTTTTTGAATACATCAAATTTTCTAGGACTTCATGAATGTTATGGTATAGGGTGGATCTCCAAGTCTTGTGTTTTAGGAATTTGTAAAAGTTTTTTCCCTTTGTGTGCTCAAGATATCTGTGATAGCATAGGGTAGTATCCACTCTTTGGTGGGTTAGGACATATGGAATGGTTGTTTTGTCCATCATTTTTTGATGTAAGGTTCCACATTCATCCACAAACAGATGCTTGTTCTTGACTAAAGTGTCACAGGTGATACATGTGATGCCCAGAGGAAACCCTTTGTACTATGGTACAGAGCACAAGGAGGGGCAAGTCTGGTTCCTATTCATCTTGGCCCCTGGATGTTTAGATATAGAGACTTGATAGAGAATATGCAGTCACAATTTATGGTCTAGCTTTTATTAGACTTTCATTTTGAACCTTTCAAAGAAAAACATACATTGTGTTTGTCTTAGCAAAAGATTGATTTAGGTCTTGAAGTAAATTTACAAATTATGATCTGTGAGGACTGTGAATTCTTCCTGACATTTGAGATTGCAGTGCCACTTGACAAGTCAGTTTACAAAGGCATTCAGCCCCTTTTCATGTATAGGATAGCAGAATTCATCATCAGTTAGTTTACACAATTCATACACCACTAGTAGGTATTCACCACAATTAGTTTTGATGCAAATGACTCTGTTTATGGAGGAGTCAGAGGCAACAGTTTTACTTGATAGTCCCTATCACTTCTTGGGTGCTTAGTATGAGTTCAGATACCAGCTTTTCCTTGAGCTGTCAAAATCTCATGTCCATTTGTGGCAACCACACAAACTTATAATTGGTGCCTGTGATGGCCAACAGTGGGGGGTAAGAACACCACAGTTGGGGATAAGCCAACAAACATAGGCCATTGTCCCAAGGAAGGTTCTTAACTTTCTCTTGTATTTGGGTGATTAAATCTTAAATATGTCTTTGATATTTAAATTTTAAGTTTGATACTATCTTTTGACACTATGCGGCCCAGAAACAGCAGCTATTTGCAGAAGAACTGGCAATTAGATAGTTTAGTAGGTAGCTTATGTTGCACCAGGGTAATAAATACAGCCTCTAAGTCCTTGTGGTGCCTTTTATTGTTGGGGATGTACACAATTCTATTGTCCAGGTAGAATAGGACATGTTTATCAATGTGAGGGGCAAAACCTTGTTCATTAAAGTAACAAAATTCAATGGTACATTGATCATGTCAAAGTTGATTTATTCAAGCCATCCAGAAATTTCTGACATGGTATTAAAAGTCTTTTGATTTGGGTATTACAAAATTTATGGGGAAGGGGGAAGAGAAATCAAAGAAACCTTTATTTCAGGTGAGAAACCTTGCTGGAAAGGTGAAGGGGAGGGGAGAGATGCAAGGTTCATCTTGAGAGGTATGATAGTAACTGAGAATTTAGTGTCAGTCATCACAAGACCAGGAATGATTACCCATTCCACAGCTGTGATCTTACACATCATATCATTGATGTTACAAAAAAGGCCTGTGTTATGATCCATTACAGATTTTGGGTGACAAGGGCTTGATAGAACTGAGTGGTGGCAGCAACAGTGGCAAAATTGACTGCAGGAATAGAAAAGTGAGAATCTGAAAGTGGCCATGCCAATACTTTTTAAATTTCAAAATTAAATTAAAACAGCCTGCTTTAGTTAAAAAGTACTATGGTCATATAAAATACTTTTTATTCATTCTCTCATAAAAAATTCAAGAAAAAGTTGTTACTTTATTATAAAATTTTTTTGAAAATTTAAAAAGTGTTAAATTGGACACTTTTAGATTCTCACTTTTGCATCCCTACAGTTGATTTTTCCACTGTTGCTGTGGTAGCTGCTTCTTCTTCAAAGAAGTGGATGAATAATGAATGGATGGCCCATAGTGCCACATGGAAAATTTCCCTCTTGTATGAACCTGAGGCCTTGGATGGGGAGCCATATAGAAAGCATTCTAATTAACCATCAAAGAGTGGGATGGTGTATTATCTGGATGAGTTAAGTAGGGAGCAGGCTGTAATTCATATCTTGATGCTTGTGTGGCAAAAGAAAAACTTTGGATGAGGGTGTCCTCTGCTCCACATCTTGCACGGGTGAGGTTGGTGCAGTCTCTCCTATATGTGGTCCTTTGCACTTTTTGGAGGACCGTTTTAGATGATTGTTCTCATCTTCAGGTTGATCTTTTCATATGGCATAGTTTCCAGTATGACTTGTCTTGGGATTTGTATCTCCATGGTGAGATTCTTGATGGCTTTGGGAGTAACAGTGCAGAAAAGTGGCTCATGAACCTTGATCTCTGGGTGTGCTAGGGTACCTATGAAGAATGGTTTATTTAACAGTTGGGCGCTCTCTCTGTAATGTGCTTCTGGGCAAAAGGATCTCAGGCTTCATTACACCTTTTAGGTGGTCAGGAATCTCTTTCAAAATAAATTTATTCCCTAGGAGCCTCTCTCTGTGATGACTCCCAAGAGCCAATTGTTCAGGGTGTGTTACTTGTGCAACAGAGATAGACCAAGAGCTCTGATTCATTATTTCTTTAGGAAAAGTTCTATTGTGGTTAAGGGATGTGTGTAGATAGAACAAAGTACATGGTTTCCCCAAAGATCTTAACTGCAACCTCTCTGACATTGATGAGTTCAAGGCCTCCATTGCTGTTGCTCCCACATAGCTTAAAGTTGCAATGGGTTGTGATTTGAGTCTCCAAAAGCTGATTTTATTATTATGTTCAGTGATTGGTAGAAGTTGGCTTATAGGGGGAAGGTTATGTCAAAGTTGAGGAGAACATATTTTTAAGACCCATAATTGGTAAAAAAAGGCTGTCTTGATAATGTCATTTTCCTTAATTTGTATCTGGCTGTAGCTGCATAAATATCTATTATAGAGAATACAGTGGCTCTATCTGAGACATCAAAGAGATTTTTAATTGGTGTTAAGAGATACCATCTTATGAAGTTACTTTATTTAGGACTTGGTAGTCTGTGACTAGCTGTAGGGATCTGCCTTTTTTCTAAAAAAATACTGCAGCACCAAAGGGGGATTGTGAGGACCTAATGAGTTCCTTTCCCAGGACTTCCTTGAGGCAAGCATGTATAGTGTTGTCTTTTTTTGGTGTAATACAATGTATGGGCCACACCTTGGGTACATTTACCTTTAGTTGTATGAAATTCTGGATGTTTTTTTTGGGATGACCCAAGCAGAACTTTATTTAAAATATCATGATTTTCTGTCATGATGTCTTGTCCTTGTATGGTTGGAGCCTCCTGCTGCCTTTGTAGAAGATGATCTTGTGCTTAAATGTGTCCTTATTGAGGCCTTCAAGTTCCCTGTTTCTCTCAGGTTTTAGTTATCTGCACAAACATTTGGTCTCTTAGTATCTGGTCCACAGTGCTGGGTATATTTGATAATTTACCCCTTCAAACTTGATGATAAGGACAGAAGTGACCTAATCTATTTGGGGGTATTTTACTTCATCAAGTCCAGGCAAAGAACCATGTCAAATCTGAGGAAATTGATGGCTGGTCCTTTGATATCAGAGTAGAGGTTTTTTAGGGTATTGTTAAACAGGGCAGTCTCTTGGGCAACATCAATTTGATATTCATCATGTCAAAATAACGGGGTTGACCCCTGGTAAGGTTCATTCCAAACGCCTCCATGACCCACAACCCAACTTTTTCATGACCTGAAGCCAGATGAGAAAGTCAACTAAAATGATCAAAACCAGCAACAGGACCCAGGTACAATCCCTATACATTGGGCAATTTGATTTGGCACTTCACTCAGTAGAAGAATTGCACCATCCCCTATCTAATCCAATTTAGTGATTGTCATAATCACGTTCCTGTTTTCACAATTCTCCCATAAATATACAATGCCCATGTCTCAATAAAGATTATTATTTATTTTTCAAGCATTTTTCCCTTTGTAACTCTTCTAAAAGAGCACAGTTACAACAATCAGCTAGAGCTACATTATTACTCTGCAGACAAGCAGTAGTTGGCTGGACCCTACAACAAAGATGCTGTTGAACAATGTATAGCCTGCATCCTTATTCAGGGTTGCTGAACCTGTGTAACTTTGAAAGCAGAGAGGGTGGGGCATCAATATATTTGGGTGGTGGGCGTCTGTATAGAGTAAAGGGTTTTTGGTTAGCACCTGAACCTTGGGCACTGATTGATGTCTGAGGTAGTACTCCTTGTCAATTAGGTCTGATGGGGTTGGGGAAAACTTGGTGCGCTTATTGCTCTCCCCAGGCTTTCCCCTTATCTTGCTTGGCAGTGGCTCTGAGATTCAAGCAATTAGACTGACTGCTGCTCCCATTACTGGGCGCTTGAGGCTTATGTTTGTTGCTATTAGGTGGAGGGCAGTTGGCGCAGCCAATAGCGCTGAGATATTTAGGTATCTCTCTTCTCCTGTCTACACTTTGTGAAGCACATCAAGGGTCTGCTCTGCCTTCTTCACTTTACAGTATAAGCTCTGTAATTTGGTTTCTTGGTCCAGGTTTATGTGGCTTTTTTATGTGGGGTTTGAGCGCATCATAGTACATAAGTTGGGTTGCAGTGTTATCAAAAGCTATCTTGGAGGAAGTGTGCAGGTGCAACTCCTTATAGGCTCTGGCTAACTCTTTCTCAGTACCAGTTTTTGACAGGTTCTTGAATTGGAGGATGATTGTATGTGCTATGTCTCCTATTAAAAATCTGGCCAAGATGCCTCTCTTAAAGGTCTCCCAGCTTTTCTCTGTATGGTCCTTGTGGCGCTCCTGATCTTAGGAGGTAACCAAGGTGTGTCTTGAGTCAAAACATGGGACCAGCTGGGTTTGGATTGTCATCATATGATATACTTTTTTTATGGAAAGGACAAAATTTAATTATCTAAACACTTCAAAAGGACTCACCATACCCCTAATCATCATTGGTAATTATTACCTAGGATAAAACGTATTTCACAGCAATGTATAGGCTACCAAAGCAGTTCCATTATCTAGGATGCCTTTTGCATGATAATCTTTAGTACAACAATATACCAGATCTTAAGGTTATTTGCAATGCTTTACTCATTCCCCAACCAGGAGATTTCTATGATTGAACAGACCAAATTTTTGTCTCTTCTGTTCCTCTTGACCATCTCCAAAATAATTACCACTAGGGAAGTTCTCTGTCACAAAAAAATAGTAGATTTAAGATAGTCTTTATTAACAGAAGTAAAATTCCCTTGGATTTCTTTTTTTGATTTGCCACCTTTTTGGAACCCTTTTGACCAGCTACTCCTCCAAAAAGGATTGTTTAACATTTAAGAAAGACCTCTGGTTACTCCAAATCAACCAAACATGTAACCATCAAGATGCCTTTCTGTGCCCAACCAATCTCCCTCTTGCAATCAAAAAGATTTTCAAAAGACCCTGTAACTTTCCAGCTATCCTCCTTCTTATAGTGTCTTTTTTCTAACGGTTCTGCCTTTCAAATGATTTTCTTCAAAAGCTTAAACTATTGGTACCCACTTTTTTCTATAATAAATTAAGCTTACACACTTACTTCCTCAAAATCTTAAAGTGTTGATCCACTGTTATCTTAATTATTTTTAGCTTTTGCTTCAAACCAATCATATTCATTAATAAATAAGCCTCTAATACAAGCAATTATTGCAAAATTCAGAATTTTATAATTTATGAAGTTCCACTGCGGACAAAAAATAGGAAATCCATTTCCACCGCTCAAACCACTCAAAATGTCAATGCTTTGCACTTCAAAGCATTAACCAATTCCCTGTTTCAGCACCAGTCTTCCCTCTGTTTAACCTTAATTGACTTAAATATTAGAATACTATTTAAATGTATTTTTTTTGATCTTCTTCAATGGTTTGCAGATATATTTACTCTTATAGTGAAATCCAAGGGAAAGTCCTGCCAAAACAGCTTTGTATCCTACTCCCATAGCAAAATATCTTTATCTGCCCTAGGAACTTGAAAAGAAAAATCCTTGCCTGGAATTCCTTAACATCCCTCCTTGATTCCACTACTGAACTGAAACCAAGGCAAAATATTCCACCTTCTGCTACCTTGGCAGATCAATTTGGCAAAACATTGGAAAATTTCTCCTGACCGCTTTGCTCTGCTTCCAACCTCTTCTCTCTGTATAGCATTCCACATAACTGTTAAGCCACTTCCAAAGCCTTTAAAAATAGATCACATCTGAGCTTCTCTACCATAGTAGTCCCCATCAGTCAACACCTCAGACTCAGGCTATAAGTCTCCACAAGTTAATCATCCTAGAACTGAACCTCATCAGTGACCTACACTTTAGGTCATCAGCAACAGACACCATACATGTCTTTCCTCTGGTTTTACTCACTCAAATGATTAGCTTGAGCTTTTGGGTGCAAATGAACCAACTTCACTTCCCAGAAACCTCCAAATCACCAAGTTCTGCATCTGTTTTGCTATAAAGCACCTCAACTACAGTTCTGGGCATAGTTAAGCTTGCCTAGCAACTTCAAGACCTCTCAAAGCTACTGAGAAGTCATAGAAAGAGAAACTGTACCCCCAGCCTAGGTAATGTTATCCAACTTCACGCCCCATGCAGTTGGTGCTAGGATCTCAGAGCTCCTTCATCACATCCTTATCCAGTTAGCCACAACTTTTCTACCATCCCCTAGCACCATCCTGGGGTCAACCCAGCCCCATTCCATACTCAGACCAGCAACAGTGGCAAAATTGACTGTAGGGATGCAAAAGTGAGAATTCAAAAGTGAGAGGCTAAAATTGGCCAAGCCAACCCATTTAAATCTTCAAAAAAAGCTTTTTATAACAAAGTAACTACCCTTCCTTGGCTTTTCTAGTTGAGAGAATGAATAGGAAGCATCTTTTATGGCTGCAATAACTTTAACCCTGGCTGGGTTGCTTTAATTTAATTTTGCAATATTAAGGTTGTTGGCTTGGCCACTTTTAAATCCTCACTTTTGAACTCTTGCTTTTGCATCCCTACAGCCAAGTTTGCCACTGCTGCCTTCAGACACCTGCTCCTCATTCACAAGAGCTAGTTGTACCAATTAACCAATAAACATTTACCTGCCTTGGGCCATCATCATTGTCTTGGCCAGTATCAGCTCTGCCTGAGCCCCTGCTCACCATGTGGATCACTGCCATCCTTGTGCCACTTGCCCCACCAAGGGCCTGGGTTAGGGGCAGGATGCTCCAGCTCTTGCCATCCCAAGGCATGCTGGGCACACCATCTGTGTCATTTTGTTTTGGGAAGACCAATCAAACAGTGGTGCCTGCAGACAGCTTCAAGCTTGGGCTGCAGAGGTTTCCGGCCATGGCCAGGGGCATGCTGCTTCCACCACCGGATCAAGGTGCAGAGAGAGGTGCCCAGAAGGACCCTTGGGTCAGCACCCCATCAGAGGCAGGGGCCAGGACAATCATGCTCTGGGGCAGGTCATGGCCTTCAGGTATTTCCTCTCCCGGAGTGTAGGCCATCTAATACAAGAGTAGCCCTGGAACAGCGCTTATGTAGGCAACAGCGCCCCTGTTGACACTAAAAATGTTGAAAGTGGTCATGTCAACAGTTTTAATGTCAACACTATAGCAAAGTGACAACCCAGGTTTACATAATGTTGTCTCCTGGATGTCAACACTTTTTTAAGTAACAGCATAGTTTACCCTGAACATTTTTAATATAAAAATATTTTAAAATATATTTTTATACTAAAATGACACCAGAGAGCTTAAAAATGCAATAAAAAATTACCACAAGTAATGAGAATAAGGAGATATAAGCAACTATCTTTTGATTTACTATGGAAATTATACTTTTTATTCTAAAATTATCTTTTATTCCCATAAAAATTAAAATTCCACTCAACCAAAAATAAAGATATTTTATATATCATAATAACTACAAAATATAAGAAAAATTCCAACAAAAATTTATTATATCTTATATAAGCATAACTAAAAAGATCTCATGCCTTAAAGATAAATTAACAAAATATAAGATATTTCTTACAAAACCACATTGAAACTGTATCTAAAGCTTACCATTTATACCTAAAAAGATTAGTGCTATCCAAAAAATAAAAAATTAAGAATCCAAAAGTGAAATCAATCCAGGCAAAGAAAAGCAAAGTTTATTTGGCTAATTGAAGCCACCAGCAAGAGCAGTTGCTACAACTTCAAAGTTATTTTTTGATTTCTGCCACCTTATACTTCTTTTTCACTACCTTTTGTACCACCTCCTGGTCCTTGCTCTTCTTCTTCTTGGGGGCCACCCGGTTGGTTAGGTTGCAAAACTTGGAGATATTTCTGGCCTGCTCCTCCTGTAGCTTGGCAAAGAACTTGTTGTATTTGGGGCTGGACCCAAACTTGGTCTTCAAGTGCTTGTGCCAAACCTCAAGGCTGGAGGTGGTCTTTATCTCGCCCTTGAGGCAGGCACCCTGGAAAATCCAAGGGGCAGTGGCCCTGCTCTTTCCTCTCCGGGAAGTCATCTTCTTGCCCATCCATTGGCGCTCAAAGTAATCCAAGTAATCTTTGAAGATGGTGGTGTGCTTCTTGATGTAAGCGTTCTCCAGGAGGGCCTCAAAGCCAAGCCCAGTATGCTCCTGGCGCACAAAAGCCAAGGCAGAAAACTTGGTGATGGCAAAGCAGCACTTCCCTTTACCATCATTGAGATACTTCTCAAAAAGCACCTTCTCATTATTGAGGTGTTTGATGAGGGCCTGCCTAAAATGGAAGAAGCAGCCCTGGACTTCTCCATTGAAGGTGGCCTCAAAGGCTCTGAACTGAGCTTGCTCAAAGTCCATTATGATAACCATTGGCCCAAGTGAGAGCGCATGAGCTAGCTGCTCTGCAGCTAGGGTTGACTCATCCTTCTCAGCAAAGGAAGGGTTTGCTCTGGTGGCGTGGGTGGGAGGGGGGAGCTGGTTGGTGGGAAGGGAGCTCAAAGCATCCCGGACAATCTTGAAGGCTCTGGTGTAGACTTCAGTCTTGGCATCAGGATTGAGAAAGAACACAAGAGGGATAACCTGGTCATTGAACTGCTCATGCAGGACCCAAAGCTGCTTGAAGATAGTTGGGCAGATTGCAAATGTGCTGTCACGCAGCCAAGTGGTAGCAGTATTGAGCTGCTCTAGGTTTTGGGTTGTGACATAGCCTATAATCTTGTCCTCCACTTCCTGCCCATTGTCATGGAGCAGGAAATCTCACCATCCTCAGTTTTTTGAGGGCATCTGTGAGGACCAGGTCTTCAATTTTAGTGGCACTCTTGGCCAGGGGATTGGAGGCTTGACGCCTATCACTCACTAACTTGACCAACTGGGTATGGGTTGGCACCCTCTTGAGGTTGGTGGGGGAGAGGTACTTGCACGCAAGCACGGCCAGTTGGGTTGGGGAAAGGTCCTTTGAGGTGGGCATGACCTATACCTAATACCATTTGAGAAGGCAGGTAGTTGTTGTGTTGGGCATCACACAAGTGTTTTTGCCCTCAATGGTCTGTACCAAGTCCCAGCGCTCAGTATTGAGCTGCCCTGGGCAGGAGCGGTCCTTGCAGGTGTAATGCCGGCTCTTGAAGTCCCGGTTGACATTGTTACAGGAAAAGATATACCCATTGGCCACCATGGCTGGCCCACCCTTTACACTCATGATAGGAAAATACTTAGGCAAGAAAGAAGGAACCTTAAACTTCCCGTCAACATTGTAGATGTTATGGGCCAACAGAGGGCCCCAGGGGCCAGCAGGAGCATGGCAGAAGCCAGGAAAGTAATTAGGGTGGGGCTTTGAATCATACCCTGATGAACTGGAAGGGGGAGTTTGGTGGTGATGGGGAAGCAGAAGGGGGCTTGTTGTGGTGCTCCTCATGTGCAGGAGACTTATCCTTGGGTGGGGACTTTTGGGCTGAGTGCTTCTTCTTGGTTGGCTCCTCATCTGAAGCCAAGTTATAAAAACTGTGGTCCGTAAGGGAGCCATCAGATTCCTCTCCCTCAGTGGAGTGAGCGGGGCTCTTCTCAGGAGAGGGCTCAGGGGAGGGCTTGGGGGTGGCCTTATTTGAAGAGAATGGCTTCTTCTTGGTAGATTTGGTTGGCTTAGAGGGACGCTTGGTTCCTTTAAGCTGCTTAGAGGTGTTTTTGTCCTAAAATAACAAGTAAAAGGGTTTAAAATAAAGAAATGTATTTTTAAAACAAAAAAAAACAACTTAAAAAATATAATATATTAAAAAAAAACTTTATATGGCTTTTCTTGGCATTTATAAGGTAAAAAATACTTGTATAGTTTTTATTTTATTAAAGTTATAAATAACAAGTTAAAAGTTGAATATTTATGTGAAAGTATTATATTTAGATATAAATTTTATTCTAAAAGTTATAAAATATGGAAGAGAAAAGTCAAAAATACAACATATCAAAAAATGAGAAGTTTTTATTATGTAAAACATAAAGTTTTGTATGTGAGAACTGAAAAGCGTTGACATTATGAGTGACAATTAGTAAAAAAAGCTGAATTCTCACTGTCAATTAGAAAAATTGTAGACATTATATTTGACAACAATGTCACTGTTGACATTTTTTTGAAAATTTACTATGCTTTTTCATAGTACGCTTAATTAAATTTATGCAGGCTAGCAAATATTAGCCATTTTCTGTGTGTCTTTGTTCACATAGTAAAATTAAAGAAAACATGAAAATAAGTGAAAAAAGTATCAAAGTTCTTTATTCTTTTATTAAAAATAATATTTGGGTAGTGGTAATATGATATTTTACCATTGCGCTTATAAGAAGTTGCTAAAACACTGATTAAGATAATGAAAAGGGTAAAGTGTCAACAACGTCACTTACAATATTCTTTATGAGGTGGCATATTAATTTAAGCTTAATTGTGCCACTCTAATTTGCTTAACTCAACCCCAGGGGATGATCACAAGCAAATAGAGGACTTTTCTGAGTGTCAACATTATTTTCAATAATAAATTCTATAGTAAATTACATAGAAACTCACGCTTAAATTATTGGATTGTTGGTAGCCACCAATCCATTTATGATATTAAAGCCGGTATAAGTGCCACGTATATATTTATAACATAAAATTTTAACAATCTACTGTATGTGCAATGTCTTTTTCTATATATTAATTAAATAAAAAATATTTTTAAATGCACACTTATTTTTTTGTTGTAGATGTTTCAGTTTTGTTATTAAAAATAAGTTATGCTTAAAAAGTGTCAACATTGACACTTTTACGTTGTGAAAACAAATAAAAAATAAACTAACTTTTATTAGTAAATGTAAAGGAAAAATCTGGTTAAATTGAGTTTTTTATTAAGCTTAATATTAAATTGTGTCAAAATGGCCACATTTTTGTCGTGTTTTCTGGGTTTGCACCCCTGAACGCTTTAAAAAAATAATTAAGCTAGCAAAAAACATAGGAGATTTAGAGTTTTGAGTCAACATGGGCGCTGTTGCCCTTATGTATACTTGTTGACCTCAGCAAGTACCGGCAACACAGGGGCTTTGGATAGGAGGTGGGGTGGAGATCTGACCGGTGCTGCTAATGTCGTAGCTTTGGGGTATTGCAGAGCTACCCCCAGGAACGTCTGGTGGCTAGATCATTGTGCTGTTCAGATACTGGGGATTATATAGCTGTAGGGTATGCTTAGGGGGAGCAGGATTCTGGTGTCCAACCCTGGGGGCGGACAGGGGGTGCCTTGATCCTGCTAACCAGTGAAGCCCTAGATCAAGTTTGCCTCTGAATCTCCACTGCTTTTGTCTGTGCCCCCTGCTTGGTGAATTGAGCAGCCCCTGTTTCTGGATGCATGTGCCAGGGTAGTCAAGGGCCAAAAGATCTTCTGTGAAGAGTTTTTCCCCGGTTGATCCGGCAGCTCTGGTACCAGTAAGCCCTAGACTATATCCATTTGAAGGGATGGTTGGCAGCTGTTGAGATACACTTCACCCCCTATGTAACTTTGGTGGAGCAGTCCAGCAGCAGTATGGATAGAGATACTAGTCAGTTCATAATATGTGCACACCACTATTTAAGCCTGGGGGCCTGGTGAATAGCTGGGTATATCTGGTTGGGCCTTCTGTTAAGGGTATGGAAGTTTAATCTTTTCAGTACCCAGGAGGCATGATGAGGTGTATGAAATAGGCCATGGGATTGAGAGTGAAGGTTAGGATAGATGGGAGGTGGGGTAAACTTGTATAGGTCAGGGTCACCAACCCTCTCTCTACAAATTCAATGAATACTTGTGAGGGGCCAGCTCTGGGGAAGCTTCAGAGATAGTCTGGAGAGAAACACATCTACCAAAAAGTTTGATTGTGCTTTATAGCCAACTAGGTTGTGGCAAGGGCACAAGTTGGATCAGCAGATGGGGATCAGGAGAGCGGCTTGGATCAGGGATAGGGGGATGGATGGCCGGCCAACTGGGGACCAGTTGATACCAAGTTGGGCAGGGCATTGGGAAACTGGGTTGGTGCCAGATTGGACCAAGGTTAGATGGATGGATGTTATTTTTTTTGGTGCTAACCAGGGTAGCTAAACATCCTAATCACTGAAAGTACTACATGCTGATAAAGGGCCATCAAATAAGCTTTATCCTGTTGTCATACCTGAGAGCTAAACCCTTTACAGGAAAATAGTTTAGTTTAGGCCTTGAATCATACCTGGACATCTCCTATAGGTGAGATATCAAATTCTGTGGATAGTTTTACTTGAACAAAGTGCCTAGTGCAATAAACAGCACCGGGTTGGATCTTTAATGGGGTCCAAGAGGGATTCTATATATTTGAGGGCTGTTGCGGCATCTACAATTGCTCCTTCTTGGGAAATCATTTCCTGACAATTGACTTCACTGCTGGATAGTTGGTGGTGCTCTTGCTGCACCCCGGGCTGTATGGGGATCAAACAAAGGATTGTTCTTTTCTTAATTTTCCCCTTTGTCCTAGTTCATATAGTTTCAATAAGTATATATTCAGCAGGGTGTTTAATTAGATTTATATTGTGCTGCTCCTAAGCCTACAGGGAAATATAGAGATGGGCGGAGTAGCGATGGAACCTGTCAGAATAGAATGTGCTGCTTATCTAGTGTAAGCCAACGGTATCAAGAGGTTTGGATGGCCAGGGGATAAGGGTGGTTGGATCCTTGTAAGCAATGCTTGAAGATGTGGGTGCATGCCAGTTGGATCCCTTTATCTGGGAAAGTGGGCGACCTTGGCATGCGGACGATGGTTAAACCCTTTGTTCTACAGTTGAACCATTTACACTGGGTTGGGGATGTTCCTGGTTGGTTCTTATCAAGCGACGACAGCTGTTTATTGTTGGGATATTGGGTAAGCTCTGGGGGTTGTAATAAGATGTGGTTAGGGTTGGATGATTTGATTGAGACTGGTGTGGTGATATAAATATATTTCTGGATGTAAAGGGTGGTTGGGTGATCCAAGTTGATTGGGGGATTGAAACAGTCTATCGTTTAAAGTGGGTTTTGTTTGCCTTGCGAATATTTGGTTGCGGCGGGGGTTGACGATCCTTGAGTCATGGTTTTAAGCTTGGATGTTACTGGTATTCAAGCTGGCTGGGTAGCTAATTTCCTTGAAAGGAAGTAACAAATACATGCCGCATGCAAGGGAAACATAAATAGGAAAGGTAAGGATCCAACCGAAATAATGCGGTTCTTTCCACTGTTGGTGTTTGGTGCTTTCGGATCCTTAACTGGCCCAGTTCAGAGCAGCCTTCTCCCGGCAGAGATCCTCTTGTATGCGTCAAGTTTAGCCACGTTTGAGACGAAAGTAGAATCCCTGACCCCGAAGGATTATCGGTACATCAAAGGGCAGCTAAAGGATCCCAAGAAGCTTAGCGCACTTCTGAACAACAACACCATCACCTTCAGCGTGGATCAGCTCAGCATTCCAGAGGAGCTTGCCGCTAAGGTTATCCTTGCCGAAGTCGTCAGCCGGCGGGACTTCACCAACGATGCCTTCCGCAAGTTGGTTAGGGCTATGCTTGAGCGGCCTACACCCAAGAAGGCCACCATCCGGTTTAAGAGCTTTATTGATGAGCTCGAGGAGATGAAGGAGTACCCCGAGGCACGCCTTAGAGCTGTGCGCAATTACTTCGCTGCCAACCGCAACATGGAGAAGTACATCCCCATCATCCTTGACTACTTGGGCGAACCAATCAACGAGTCCATCGTCAAACTCATGAAGACCATCTTCTTCACCGCCAATCACCAAAGCCGCCGCGTCTCCTTAAAGCTGCAGTACCTGATCAACACCCTTCAGAAGGAGTATAACCTATTTCCTATGCCACTTTACCATGGAATCCAAGAGGTTTACTTAACCTACTAGAAATAAACATCATTTCCCTTTGTAACAGGATTATTCAATTTTTCAATTGATTTGGGAGATTTAAGTTGGAACATTGTTTCACTAGTGTATGGGCACCAATCCCAGTAAAAGAGTGTTAAAAGCTATCACTTCACAACCACCATCTCTTATGATACCTGTTATTAGCCACCCCTCCCGCTAAAACTCAAATATCCCTTTTCAAAGCAACAAGTCTTAACCACCCAAATTCTATGGTCTGACACCAACAAAGTAATTATTTCTCGCTTCCAATGCCCATTTCTTTTAGGGCTATCCCACTGAAGCTTCATAGCCAACACTCGATAGTATAGCGTGTTAATAATTGCAAGCTGAACTCTGGATGTTAGAACCTGGCTCCTCTTCCCCATCAATAGATTTAGCTCCCCTCCAAATGACCCATGGCATCCAGTCAGCTCACCTAGGCAGTCATTTCAAACCAGGAAAGGATTTTCTTCTTACTGGAGTAGCTGGATTTGAATAGGAAAATACATTTCTACCCCAACACTACTTCCTCCAATCTGGGATAGACTTTGCAATCCAAGCCTGAATTAGTAGGCCAACTATAGACTGGATCAAGCTCCTTAAAAGGTGACCAATTCTCTTCCAAAAAAACCAATTATGTGCCTGGTGGAATAAAGGATGGGGCAGGCAACCTAGATTATCCCCAGCTTTAAACCAGAGATGGTACCATTTAGCTTCCAAAACACAGGGGTTCTCTGATTGAGTGGCCTTTAAAGCAAGCCACTGAAGAGACTTTGATTGCTTGCGCTAGGCAGATCCAGCTTATCGGGGGTCCAAAGCTTAGCAAGCTTTAAGCAGTTTATCAGTAAAAAATCGGGAAACTTCTTTCGCTTTCATCAGCAACGGCTTCTGCTGTTGATAGAGTTATCCCGTCTACAGCTACAAAAACCAGCTTCAAGGCGGTAGCTCCTGATTTTTCATGCAAGAAGCTTGTAGCTACCCCTCAATGTAAGATTTGGAATTTTTGGATCTGTAACATGAACCTTTTTAACAGAGCAGGGTTCGTGATGATAAACCTGCCCATATCCAAACATAAGGGAACCTCTAAACTAGACCAGAAAGACCAACTAATAATCATGGCTTGTTTCTCAGATAAGATTGATTTGATCTTACTCTAAGGCGGGAAGATTTTTTAGATAAGCTGCCATCTATAAAAAGAGGCTAGAAAGGGAAAATAATCACATTGAACATAAAGTTTACTAAGATGAGCTAAACAACTTTGTTTGTGCTGATGATTTAAGTGATAGCAATGTTGCAACTGAACCGATGAGTGTTCAGTATTTGAGTTGGGGAAGACAACAGTCCAATAGAAAGGACAAGATTGAATAGAATAAGCTATTATTTATCGTAGAATATTGTGATTAATATACTATATGGGGAAAGCCACAAGGCCACAGGGGGTGGCATAGCGGCATGTAAGGTTTGAAGCCAATTAATAACTCATGCAGAGATCAGCGGTCAAATTGGCAGTGCTCCTAATTAGGAGAAAGTACCCATGGTTCAACCTTGCCATCAGATTGGTTCATTCCATTAGATACGTCAAGGGGCAGCTCATTGAGTGCCCCCTGTGTATTATAAGATATGTTGGCAGGCAAGGCGGAAAGCTTGGCTGTGGCAGCAAGAAACTTTACATATCTTTTATAGACTCAGGAATCATTGGCTATTTTCAAATGTGAGGATTGGATAGCTAGCTGTACCAAGAATTTTAAATCTAGCTCCCATCTATTGGGGGATCAACCTCTTCAAGCTGAAAGGGAAATTGGTCCCAGTCAGATCGAACTTGGGATCTGTTCTGCCCAGAACACACTTATGCAGTCTTCTCAAGCAGTATAGCTATAAACTTTAGGGTTTGAACTTCCCCATGCCATTGTCCTAGATCATGTTCTTGTGTGAGCATGATGGTAGAAGTTTCCAGAAAACTCCTCAAGCCTGCTGGGATGCAGAATCATCTGGCCCCATCCATAAAAGTTTCCTATATCAGCCTTCTTCAGCTGACACTTAGCCACAGATATCATACCTAAAAGAACTTCAAACTTTTATTCCCCACATCTTCTTTTATGCGGATAGATGGATTCATTTCAGATAAAGGCAAGGAGCCCAAATCTATCTGGAGATTCCAAATAGGCTAGGGATTCAGCTTTCATTTCCCTATCCCAGATCAACTCTCCCCACGCAAATCTTAATGCCAAGCCTTGATGAGTGCAGAATCTACCATGAAAACCTGGCCTCAACCCCCAAGCCACATCTTCATAAGTTCAATTCCCTCCCTATATCCCTTGATAACACAAATTTTGCTTTTCTTCTAATGTACAGCATCATCCCTTATCTCACCCTATGGTGGTCTCCCAGCCCGGTAAGTTTCATCCATGGCACAGGTAATGTCACAGTAGGTTCCATCATGCCAGTAATTATTTAGCCAAGTAGAAAGGCTTGAAATGCCAGAAACCCTTTAAAAAATTGACCAAATTAACAGATTTAAATCAAACAGTCAATCAAAAATAACAACCTCCAGAATTAACTCATACAGAATGGTGCATCCTTCATGTTGACAGTTTCAAAAATTGATTTTGCTTTATCCTTTATAATTATAATTGAAAGCTAAAAATCAAAATCAAAAGTTGCTTCTATTAGAAGTGTCAATTATTTAATCAAGAAAAAAATGATCTTTGATATTGAAAATAAGAAAAATATTTTTGAGAATTGTTGACATGGAGGATGTTCCATTCTGTATGAGTTAATTCTGGAGGGTGCTTTGGAGATGGGTTACAACTGCTCCAGTCTGCCACTGAAACCAATTCCTCCTTGCAAGTTGATGTTGATAAATTTGCGTAATTTGAGGGTCACTCAATATGAGCTTGTTAATCAGCATAATTGTCAGAAATTGGTCACCCAAGGGTTCTTTGCAACCTGGACAAGATACTCACTTGATGATGTAGAAGGAATAGGAGCCCAGGATCCAGGTGGTATTGCTTAGTCAATTTTGGTATATATTGAATAGTTTTCACTGTTTCAACTCTAAGAGTTGAGTCCTCCCAAAAATTTACTCAATAAAAATCCAATATCCCTTGGTCTAATTTACTTTTGAAAATGCATCCTGTAGTTGGATTGTTGCGCTACATTCCCTAAAATCTTATTCTAAGCTGGATCATTACTGGAAGATGAGGCTTGCAGTTGGAACTTTGTTGTTGGCTCCTCCCAATGTTAATTCAATGCCTGATGATCTTGGAGTGGTCCCCCTGTCTTTGAAAATGAAAATTGTGTTGCATCTCAATGTCCTGAATTTTATTCTGAAGATTCTCTGATGCTTTCACAGGCTATTTATCTTGGACTGTTTTGGTTAGGATTAACTATTTTACTTAATCCTAGTATCTCATTTAGAAATTTTACAGAACAGTATTTGAAGCTGCATTGGTGGTTCATCTTTAACTATATGTGGATTTGGTAGTCATTCCCCACCACTTGGAGACTTCTTCTTACTATCCCGCAATTTCTGTCACAGGTAAACTATGCTCACCCTAAAACCCACCATCCTCTCCTTGGCCCAATCTTGCTCATGGCCAATGCAGGGCTCAGATATCTCACATCAACCTTGTGTGACTATAAGCAGCCACTCTGAGTGACAGTTCAATAGAGATCAGCTGTATATGTCAAGGTCCAAAGCTTAATTCATACCTTTATATATAGGGTTCATGAGCCCTCCATATATGAATTTCAGGAGACCTCACATGCATGTACTCAATATTAACACTCCCCAGAATTGATTGGGCCAAACTAGTTAACCAGGTTGAGGCAGGGTTGCCAGATCCAGCAAAGATACCTGTTGTCCCATAGATCAGCCAATCAACTGGGAAGGTGAATCACAGCCCAGGGATAGAATCAACTGGACATGGATTCTAGGGACTGGTTTTGTCTTTACAGCTTCATTATGGGGCTTAGATATGATGATATTAAGCCTTAAGATATGGTAAAGGGGTTATCCACCATAGTGCTCACTAGTTCCAGCTGGGTAAGATGGAGATGAAGCTATCCTCTAGTATGGCCTGCTAGCCCCCAGCAGGAACTTTGGAACACTTGGATTGTAAAGCTGTACCAGGCCACTACAGCAGGGGAGCGCTTCAAGATGTATTGGGATGCCCTGGAAATCAACTTGGGGGTTTCCGACCTGAGCCGACCGTGCCCCTGTAAGACCAAGAATAGGTACCTCCCAGAAAAGCTGGATTGGGGTATCAGGATAGAGCTACCAGAAGCAGTTATTGGGCAAGCAAAGTAGGGGTTTAACCCCAGGGGTTCCTCCAGGTGGACTCCAAACAGTATATACATGAAAGCTTACAAGTCAGATTAAGTCATCTCATCAGCAATTGCTTCCTCCTGTCACCCCAGTTGAAGTTTCCCTATACCAGGGCTGGTTGCTTCCAAGCAGGCCAAGTTCAAAATCCTAAAGCCAATAGATGCCTCCAGTGAAGGGGATCCCAAGGGCTTTTTGGGGACCCTTGGGGTGATGTGATGATCTACACATTGATATGTCTTGAAGGCATGGGGCAATGTTGGCCAATTTAATAATGGCTGGTAGGGGTAAATATTTATGGGTCAGCTGGTCTGGCCAGCTGTAGTGGATAGAGTTCAGTTTCCTCTCAATATTCTAGGAAGTCTGGCTCTTTCTGGTGCCTGTTTGTTGTAACTGTGCTGTTTTAGCAGAGTTACAAGGGGAAAAATATTTATAAGCTAGATAACAATCTTTATTGAGAGATAGTGATTATACAGTCATTGTGAATCAAGGATAACAGGAACATGATTGTGTTTATCACACAGTTGGATGGTGAAGGGGTGTCTAGATCCTGGTAATAAGTCAAGCGCCAAAACAAGGTATCCACCATAAGGGATCATCATGTGTTCATGTTGTTGGATTTGGCAATTCAAGTTGACTTCCTAGTCTGGCTTCAAGTGGCTGGGTAATTGGATTGCGGGTCACAAACCTGCTTGCTTGGAACCTTGCTGGCGGGTCAAGCCTGCTGTTTTGACAACCCCAACTGAAGTTTGGCCTCCTCTGGGGGCAGGTTGTTGGGGAGGTTGTCAGGAGCCTGGGCACTGTACTGGACTAATTGTTGTTCTGTGGCGGGCAGGGCAGTTTTGTATTGTTTTTATCTTGCTTTGAAGGGTCTTAGGCAATCATGGTGTAGGTTCTTGTCTTATTTGCGCTTCCCAAGTCCTTTCATAAGGTAAGTGTTATTGTTGTTTACCTTTAGAATGATTGCTGGCCCTACTTTCTCAGGTTGTAGTTTGCTTTTATCAACGTTCATGACCCAAACTTTGTCCCCAACTTCATGTCTGTCTTGGATGGGGACAAAAGTTTTTTGCAGACGTTTGTTTTCCTTTTCTGTTTGTTTACTGTCTTCCTCTATAGCTTGAGGGTAAACAAGGGGGGACTTCACTTGGTATTTCCAGTTTGGGTCCTGTCAATGCTTGAATGATATTTGGCTGTGTGCCGTATACCAACTCAAAAGGGCTTTTTCCGGTGGACCTGTTCACTTGAGTTTGGTACAAAAGTAGTGCAGTTGATAGCTGCTTATAGCAGTCTTCAGGTCTCCTGGCAGTGAGTTTGGCCAAGGCTTGCACAAGGCTGCCATTTAGCCGCTCTACACGTCCATTGGCCTGCGGGTGGTATGGTGTTGTCACAGTATGTTTGACCCCATTTTTAGCAAGGTATATGTTGGTGTTTTTGGAGGTCAATTCTTTCCCTCTGTTGGTTATCAGGAGTTCTGGCTTTCCAAACTTGCTGATTATTTCTTTTTCTATGAACCGTTGCACGTCATAGCCAGTGGCGCCTTTACTGCTTGGGCTACTTAAACCATTGTGTAGTGAAGTCTATGGTGGTGATAATGTATTTCTTATTGTTGTGTTTTCCTGGCATGGGGCCAACAACATCAAGGGCCCACACCTTGAAGGGTAGCTGTGTGCAGATGGGTAGTACTGACTTTGGAGGGGCTTTACTTTTATAAAAAAAACTTTTACCTCACATTGGTCTAGGACTTCTTGAACATCACGTACAGGATTGGCCACCAGGCCTTGTGTTTAAGAAATTTGTATAGGTTGCGGCTCTTGGTGTGTCCTAGGTCTCTATGGTATTGTAGGATGATGTCCACTCACTGGTGTGTGGGGATTTAAGGGATGGTAGTCCTGTCAGACATTTTTCTGTGCAAGGTCCCATACACATTGGCAAATAGGTGTTTGTTTTTGATGACTGTTTCCTTTTTTATGTTAGTTGTACCAGGAGGGAAACCCTTGTCTTTTATTTGTAGTACCAAGAGAGGCCAGTCTGGGTCAAGCCCATTTTTCCCTCTTGTGGCACGGACATACAGCGTGAGAGGGTGTCTGCCATGGCAAGCTCAGGACCATGTTTGTACTGTATGAGCATGTTGAATCTCTCTAAGAGTTCCATCCAGCGGGCTTGGCAGCGAGATAGATTTGCTTGAGTTTTGAAATATATGAGCAACTTGTGATCAGTCAATGCTGTGAATTCTTCCTGTTGTTCTAGGTAACAGCGTCATTTGACTAGACAGTGCACAATAGCCAACAGTTCCTTGTTGTGGATAGGGTATCAACACTTGCCATCTGTCAACTTTTGGGATTCTTAAGCTACAGGCAGGAAATCACCATCATGATTTTTGATTTGTAGTACTCCCCCAATGGATGCATCTGAGGCATTGGTTTCCATTTGGTATTCCCTGTCACGTCTGGGTATTGCAGGATAGAAGCTGTTGTGAGCTTCTCCTTGAGGCGTCTAAAACAGAGGCTGTGTTGGAGGGTCCACAAAAACTTGGATTTGGCGCCTGTTATGGCAGATAAGGGGGCAGTCAAAACGCCACAGTCAGATATGAAGTGGCTTACATAGGCCACCATCCCCAAGAAGATGTGGAGTTCCAACTTATCCCTGGGTGGTGGCATCTTGCAGATTGTCTGTATCTTTTGACTGTTGGGTTTGATGCTGTTCTTTGAGACTATGTGCCCCAGGAAAGGCAATTGCCTGCGGAAAAACTGGCACTTGGAGGGCTTGGCCAACAGTTTGTGTTGTGCCAGGGTAGCAAAGACTGCCTCTAGGTCTTTGTGGTGCTGTTCTACTGAGGGGCTGTAGACAATGATGTTGTATAGGTAGACTAGGGCGTGCTTGCCTATGTGTGGTGCAAATACTTTGTTCATGAAGGTCAAAAAGATGGACAGGGCTTTTTTCATGCCAAAGTTGAGCACCACACACTTGTAGAAGCTGTATTTAGTGTGGAAGGCTGTTTTGGGAATGTCTTCCTCCTTAATACAAATATGGTTGTGGCCTGCAATTAGAACAATATTGGAGAAGACTGTGGCTCCTCCCAAGGCATCAAAGAGGTTGTCAATCAGTGATAGTGGATAACAACTCTTGATGGTTACTTCATTCAGGGCCTGGTAGTCCGTGACCAGACACAAGATACCGTCCTTCTTGGCCACAAAGAATACAGCAGCCCCAAAGGAAGACTGTGAGGGGTGGATAAGTCCTTTCTCCAATGCTTCCTTGAGGTAGGCTTGTAGGGCATCATATTTGTTTGGGGTCAGCCTGCAGATAGGGTGTGCTTTGTGTACAGCTCCTTTATGCTAAATGGAGTGTTGAATGTGTTTCTCTGGAGGCTACCTGGGTATAGCTTACTTGAAGATTTCTGGATGGCAGGTCACAATTTTGAAATCCTGAGGAGTGAGGGTATCCTGGTGATCTTTGAAGTATATGATCTTGTACTGGCAGGAGTCCCAGTCAATTGCCTTCAGGTTTTCCTTTTTGTCCAGGGTCTCTGTGATGCGCACAAAGACGTGGTTGCATAGGAGTTGATCCACTGAGTCAGGGTAGATCTAGTGGTTGACACCTTCACGCTTAATGATCAACACTGAGGTCACCCAGTCTACGTGAGGATTGTTTTTTTGTAACCAATCTAACCCCAGTACAATGTCAAACTTTGGGAAGTCAATGACGGGACCTTGGATGGTGGAGTGTAGATTCTCAAGCATGACAGAGAAGGGGGAAGCTTCCCTAGTCATAGTGATGTGATATTCATCAGCTAAACTCATGTTTTTAATCCGTAAAAGATTAGTGGCTAGCTTGTACTTGTCCACAAAGATGCTGTTGACTAGGGTTCAATCTGCGCCCAAGTCCAGGAGTGCCAAGCCTGTGTAACTGTAAAAACGGAAAGGATAGGACATTAGTTTATTGGGATGTCTGGCAATGGTGTACAGTACCAAGTCCTCTGAGGGTACTTGGATCATTGGGCATTGGTCCACATCCTTGGGTTGGTACTCATCATTGGGCAAGTCAGGAGTTGTGTGGGGAGAGCTTGGCTTGCTTAATGCTCTCCCCGGGGTTTTCCCTTGTCTTGATTGCTTTGTGTGGCAGTGATACAGAAATGGGTACAATTTGACTGGCAATTATTCCCACTTCCATGTCCATTTGAACCTGTGGGTTTATGGTTGGTGTTATTTCCATTGCTTCCAGGGGGTGGTTGAGTGGAGCGCCTGCCCGTGTGGGAATCCTTGGGTCTCTCTTGTTTTCCAGTTTGTGCCTTATGGAGGGTGTTGGATGTTTTTTCCACTTTCTCCACCTTGCGGTACAGGCTTTGCAGGTTGGTCACCTGGTCCAGGTTCACGTGCCTCATTACATGCAATTTAAGGGAGTCATAGTACATGAGGTGTGTGGTTGGGGGGTCAAAGGCCGTGTCCAAGGGTGTGCAAAGTCGGAGTTCCTTGTAGGCGCAGGTGAGTTCTTTCACGGTGTCTGTCTGGGTTAGGTTCTTTACTTGGTGTATGATCATAAGCGCCATGTCCTTAAGCACAAACCTTGCCAAGAAGTCTTGTTTGAAGGTATCCCAGCTCTTGGTGGTGTGCTTTTTTGTGCCACTTGTCACACCAGGTGCCAGCGTTGTGGGTCAGTTGGATGGAGGTTTCTGCAATCCAAAATTGCTGCGGGCATTCCATCTGGGCCAGCTTGCTCTGGGCAGACTGGATCCATGCAGTAGTGTTGTTTTTATTGGCCCTGGCAAAAGGTTCCAAGGCAGCGCTTGGTAGTCTTTGGGCCACATAGGTGGGCATGGTGTTTTTTCAGTTAGTTGTGGGGTTGTGGCGGTCATCTGGAAGAACCCTTGTTCAGAAATGGCGTTGAAGGTGGGTAGTGGAATCACCATGTTCTGGATGAGGACAACCCCATCAGGTATCTTGGCACCAGGGGTGTACAGAGTATATTCCAGCAGAAGGCCAGACGTTATTCTGTCAAGGATTTGTTGGCCATGGCAACTACAGGCAACAGGCAGAATTTTACAAGTTGCGGTAGAATGGATAACCTACCTGTGCTACCAATGTTGCAACTGTGCTGTTTTAGCAGAGTTACAAGGGGGAAATATTTATAAACTAGATAATAATCTTTTTTGAGAGATAGTGATTATACAGTCATTGTGAATCAAGGATAACAGGAACATGATTGTGTTGATCATACAGTTAGATGGTGAAGGGGGTGGCTTGATCCTGGTAATGAGCCAAGCGCCAAAACAAGGTATCCACTGTAAGGGATCATCATGTGTTCATGTTGTTGGATTTGGTAATTTGAGTTGACTTCCTAGTCTGGCTTTGAGTGGCCAGGTAATTGGATTGCAGGTCACATACTCACTTGCTCAGAACCTTGCTGGCAGGTTGAGCCTGCTGTTTTGATACGTTCAGGATGAAGAGATATACTGGGATAGTATCTTAGGGGTTATAGGCATCCTTGGACTGGCTGGGGTGACAATCCAGTCAGGGGTTCCCAGGGACAAGGATAGCTGAAGTGGTACCAAATTCCCAGCCCTGTCTAGGGTGATGATCCAGCCAGGTCACGCTGCCCAAAGAGAGAAAGAAGCCTCTTGCTCTATCTCTACAGGCACCTTCAATCAGCCCATGCTTTTCTTTTCAAGCATGGATATCAAGAACCATCATTAGGGTAGCTTTCCAGAGATACAGCCCCTGGGCTCAACTATCTTCAGAGGTATCCAGGAAGCAAAGCTGGCCACCTTGCACCTAAAGCCCCCAGCTAACCCTTCAGGTGCGCAAGGCCAGAGGCAGGGCATGAAGGGATACCTGGCTCTGGAGGCCTAGGTGAAGGGAACTTATTGGGGCTGGAGAGTATGCTTTATAGGTACGTCAGGGCCTGAAACCTGTACCAGCCAAGACATTTTGGGAAAAGATTGATGATATTGATTCAACATCTCTCTGAAGCTCGCTAGTTAAGAAGCCAAGGGTTGAGTGGTTGAGTGAGCCCCTTGACCCCCATTCTTTCTACAGCAGTGAGATTTTAGGAGATAATTAAAGGTGCTACAGAGAAACAATCCCCCTAGTAGCTCCCTATAGGGAAAAGCCAAGATCAACTGGGGTAGACAGTTGAAGGAGCCAGAAAGCTTTTATGGTGCAGGGTGCAAATTGCAGATGTCCTGCTGGTGGGATGTTGGTTCCACTCAAGCTTTGGCTAGGCCGTGGGGCAGAGAAGAGCGCTTTGGATGTCAGAGAAGGGTAGAGTTCAATGGTATAGGTTGAGTTTGAGTCCTGATCTAGCAATGGATCCTTGTCAGCAGAGCGCCCCAAGCTTAACCAATACGTTCAGAAGAATCTGAAGGAGGGATCAGGATTGGTTAGTATAAGATTTCCAGTCCATTTCATCCTGGGAAATCTACATGTGCAGGGTAGCTTACGCCTGCAACAGAGCCCACCTGAAGGGGATTTGCCCAAGCCATGGGGATATACAAGATCAGTTGGCTGGACAGGGGCCAGAGAGGCAGGATACTTTTGAAAGACCCTAGGTTGGAGTCAGCCCTGGGTATCAAGCTTGACTAGCTTGGTCTACAGAGCAGGGAGAAAGAATCTGGTGGATTCCCAAGACATTACCAGGGGGTAGAAGAATAGGGGTCTGCAAACAGTTGCATCTCAGAAGCTCTCTAGGGTGATCTCACTTCTGTCAAATAAAAACTTCCACAAACCTTGCTTATTTATAAGCTCTGTGGATATGGACTCTTTCCCTCACCTTTTCTACCCAAGGTTTGGGCAAGAAGAGAAGTACTTACAGGGCTGTAGGAATCTTTCTAGGTGACAGCCCCAGATGAAGGATAGACAAGGTTAGCAAGAGGTTAAACTTATAGAAAGAGGTCAAGAACTCTTTATCAGGGAGTTCACCACCCTTTCCCAGGAGCTCTATACTCCCAAGGAAGGACAGATGTCATGATGCTGGTAGGGAAAGTCCTAGAGGAGTTTTCAGGGTTGCATGCACAGTACAATGATTTGGGAGCAGACCTGGGTCACTTGAAGAATGATATCACAACTTAGCTAATCCCTGGCTTTGATCCAGGACACTCAGTATCAACTCCTGGGAGAAAGAGGGCTGCAAACCCTGGTTGATTGAAATCAACCAGCAGCTAAAGGATGTTTTTCTGTATCCATAAAGGCCAAAGTTCAGCCAACTGCTCAAGTTTAACCATCCTGATAGGCAGAAAGGCGTGGGATGTGAGATACCCTATTGTTGGGGGGAGGTTTCAGAGGATTGGGCTTAATGAGATCAATTTAAATTGAACTGGGCTCTCCTGGAAGAGATGGGTGAGCTGTTGCATGATATATGTCAGAGCAATGATGATGGTGGAAGAGTTTAGGTGGAATATCAGAAGTATATGCTGGCTACATATTCTAACAAGTTTGTTTGAGCTATACCCTTTACTGAGATTTAAAGCCTACCAACAATAGATGTACTTTCAGTTAGATCTTGCATAAGATAATGTCCTTTGATTGGGTTGCTCCATTATGCGCTGGGGAAATGTATTGCTAGGTGCATGGTGGGTGGGAATGTGTGCTTTTTAATATCTCCTCCTGACCTCTGGCATCTTTCTAGTGGGTCAAATTAAAGACCATAAATCTCAATCTCCTGGATTCTCTTCCAGGAGAGTTTTCTCTGATCTCAGTCTATCTGATGGGTACTCTTTTATTGGCTGATGATTTTACTGGACCCTGGCTTTACCTTGTGCCAGAGCTTCAGGATAAACCTAAGCAAGGTTTTGAAAGGGAACCACTGTGGCTTGGATTGACTTGTTTAAGACCCATAGCCAGGACTCTTGTGGTGCTAGAGATGTGAGTGGGAGGATTTTTAAAGGTTGGCAGGGTAAAGTAATCTCAGCCCATGGGTTAGCTCTGTTCACGCGAGATTGGCTTTGAAGGCTCAAATGCAATACCCAAGAGATCTATTGGCATAGAATATCTTTATATGGATAGGAATTTAATTAGGTTGGCGTTTTGAAACCAAGAGGGAACATGTGATAGTTTTCTTATTCGATTGCTATTGTCCTTGTGGGAAGTTCATGGATGGATCCAGATTGGGAGAATATGGGCTTGTTTTGTATTCCCTCTTAACTCCAATATTGACCTTGCAAGCTAGGTGGAGATATTGATATAAGCTATTATATTTAGTTTATTGAATGCAAAATGATGATACAATGTTAATGGTAATTGGTGATGATAGAGCAAGGTTTTATTTTTGTTCAGATCTATCGTTGGCTTAAGCTTGGGTGATTGTTGGAAAGAGTAGTTTATAGATCAGAGCACAGCAGTGTAGGATTCCTGGACTCTGCGAAAGGTATCCTCGGGGAGGATCTTGAACTCGGCCTGGACTTGGTTGACCAGAGCCTGGACCTTGGTGGAGACGGCAGGGCTGTGTTGATTGGCTACGGAGAAGAGGGTGCTGGTCAGCTTGATGAGGGAGTCGTCGAAAGGACCCCCCAGGTGCATGACCATTGTATTCAGGTTTGAGGGGAGGTTGGGATTAGATTTAAAGAGGGTGCGGGCGGATTCGAGAAGCTTCTGGTCCAAGTTTTCTGCTTGGGCCAATTCGTCAATGATTGCTGTGATGCGGGCACGGGCCTGTATGGGGGTGGGCAGTTCGGTGCGAGCAGCGACCAACTTTGCAAAGGCTAGGTTGCTGGATTCCTTGTTGCGGTGGGCATCTTCGACCAAATACTTTTCCACCTCGGCCTCGGGGATGCTGAGGTGGTCGATATCAAACGCAACCGTGTCTTCCAGCAGTAGGGCCTTGAACTTGAAGGGATCCTCGAGCTGCTCCTGGACGTACAGGCGGTCCTTTGCCGACAGCTTGCTTCCGGCGCCGTCGTGGTGGCCGAGAAACAAGTCGGGGAAGAAGCCTGGCATCCCCCCAGCGGCAGGCCGGCAAAGTGCGGTTCCAAGGGAAAAGGATAAGATAATTGAGAAACGCATCTTTTCTATTGACTACTGCTATTCCTTCACTTATATACTTTCCCAAACCACCGATCGCCAGCCCATGGCTATCTCAAACGAATAACGTCACGATCAACCACAGTCAACTCGATACCAGCCACTTCAAATCACAACTTATTGTTGATATTAAACTACAATAGTTGTATAAATCCCTACCGCCCTCACTTTAAAACCAATCCAAACCCCACTTTGACAACTCATCCCAGCACATTTAAACATGACCAAATCCCCCGCTATACCAAATAGGCAACGATACCTTTCGAACGACAAGCTACCACTTTAAACTACAAACCTATACCACAAATCCCACCCGCCCGGGGAAGTAATTTATCCGCAGCTGGTGGTTAACCAGCGATCGGCAGCTAAACTGCAAATCCCGCCGCCAACTCGCCGGCACAAACGCTTAAAAGTTCCGGATCGGCGTAACCTGGAGAAAACCCCCGGGTCCTGATTTCCTTTACCCCTTCCCAAATGGGATCCATAAATGCTCCACCCTCGCCCAAGCTCTTCAGATGGGATCTTACCGACCACTCTTTCAACCCCCACATCCAACTAGCTAGCCACCCACCCACGACACCTGATTCCATCTGTCAGCAATAACTCCCGCAATCGATCTGCCAGATATCTAAACATCTCAACATAAAGTCCATCACTCCCAAACCTTGGCTAGGCTTCAAAAGTAGATCGCATTTTATGATCAAACTGTACTGTAAATTCAGAACCTGAACATAAAAATGCGGGATTGTCAAATCCTTGGTCCAAATTTTGAATCACTTTTGCGGGATGGCCTTTTTTAATTACATTGAATTC